>LR738711.1:621834398-621848250 GCA_902687465.1 Secale cereale
GGGGGGGGGGGGGGGACTAGAGAAGTGTTTGGAAAAATTTCTAAGTGCTGGATATATAGCCCCCCTTTTAGTCCCTGTTGGTGGCTCCCACCGGGACTAAAGGTCCCCCATTAGTCCCGGTTCGAGCCACCAACCGGGATTAAAGGTGAATTTAACCAGACTAAAGGTGAATTTCACCAGCCCTCCCTTTATTCCCGATTGGTGGCTCGTGCCAGGACTAAAGGAGTGCCTTTAGTCCCGGTGGGAGCCACCAACTGGGACTAAAGGGCTGGTGCTGGCACAGCCGTGCGGCCAGGGGAAGTTTAGTCCCACCTCGCTTGGTGAGAGGCGCCTGCACTGGTTTATAAGCCCCGCTTCGGCTATGCTCTCGAGCTCCTCTCTAATGCAGGCAGTACATGCCTAACGTTTGTCTCTACCCTGTTGGGCCTACTTGCCCCGCGGGGCTGCATCCTGGCCCATGTACAGATGGGTTTCTAGTCGTATGCAGGCCGTGGTGGCCTAGTAGGTGGGCATTTTTTATATGTTATTTTTTACATATGTTATGTCAATTTTTTGACCTTTTTCAAATCACATTGTATTTTTTATACATACTCACTTATGTCTAATGCACGTGATTATCAAAGAATTTCAACAAAACATACGAAATTCTAAAAAATTACTTTATGATATTTTTTGCTATTAAAGTATTTAACAAAAAATATTTTATGAAAATTATATTTTGATCATATCTAGAGGTTTACAAAATCTTTTTAGGTGATTCTTTTTGCTATTAAAGAACGTTATAGTTTTGTTTTAGTTGATCATAACGAAACTTGTAATTAATTCTTTTTACTTGATTCCTTTTGCTATTAGAGTTTCATAAAAGCTTTTTAGTTTGCAATTAAAGTTTTGAACAAAAAATACTTTGATAATTTTAGTTGCATAACTTTTATATAATTTTAAGTTAGTATTATAGTTTTGTAAAAGCTTTTAGAGTTTTATAAAAGATTTTTAGTTGATTTTTTTGGCTATTGAAGAATATTATAGTTTTGTTTTAGTTGATCAGAACAAAATATTTTAATTAATTCTTTTTAGTTGATTCTTTTTGCTATTAGAGTTTTATAAAAGCTTTTTAGTTGATTATTTTAATGATTTTTTGTTAACTTAATGATGTTATATTTTTCTTTTCTGTTGAGTTATTAGTTTAGTATTTTTCTTTTCTGTTAAAGTTTAGTATTTTTATTTTTTGTTAACCTAATATGCATCATTCAAAGCCACATCATCAATTTTCAACCGTTTTCTGACTGCATTTGCTATTTTTCATGCATTTAATGATTTATTTTGAGATAAATGAAACTGAAATTGAAAAGCACTACAAATGAACTCTGAAAAGGTTGAAACTTGGCTTGGTATTCTAATTTCACCCACATAGCATGTGCTCAAAAGTTGAAAGGATTACAGCAAAAACTGGATGCACTTCGTGTACAAACTAGACAATCTCTTTTGAAGTATCAGGGTCTCGAACGAGAACTCGTCTATTACAAAGGATTTCATTTTTTTTAAACTTATTTTAACTCTAGACTATTTGCGCGTTCAATATGCACCATTAAAAGCCACATAATCAATTTTCAACCCCTTTTTGGCTGTAGTTGCTATTTTCATGCATTCAATGATTTATTTTTAGCTAAATGAACTTGAAATTGAAAATCACTACAAATGAACTCTGAAAAGGTTGAAACTTGGCATGGTATCATAATGTCACCCACATAGCATGTGATAAAAAGTTGAGAGGGTTACGACAAAAACTGGATGCACTTCGTGTACAAACTGGACAATCTCTTTCGAAGTATCAGTGTTTCGGAAGAGAACTCATGTATTACAAAGGGATTTCATTTTTTAACTTATTTTAACTCCAGACTTTGTATGCGTTCAATATGCACCATTCAATGCCACATCGTCAATTTTCAACCCGTTTCTGACTGCATTTGTTATTTTTCATGCATTTAATGATTTATTTTGAGCTAAATGAACCTGAAATTGAAAGGCACTACAAATGAACTCTGAAAAGGTTGAAACTTGGCATGGTATCATAAATTCACCAACAAAGCATGTGCTAAAAAGTTGAGAGGGTTGCGGCAAATTCCTTGTCAGATACACCATTCTTTGCCTTTCATTGCAGCAATTCCAGTGCGGTGCCGAGCTTTGTGTTGCCATCTTTGCAATTTGGGTACAACCCTTTTTTGTGATTCTCTAACATGCGATCGAACTTCAACTTCTCCCTTTGTGTACATAAAGTTCATACATAGTTCTAATAGAACAACATACAGCTCTCTAGAGCATCTAATTAAAACATACATTGAAACTAACATAGAACTATGTAAAACATTTAAATGCAACAACAAATGTGATCAAAATCGCAACTAAGGTAACAATTGATCCAACAACATAATGATAACAAGCCTCATTATCAATGGCATATTTTCTAATCTTTCTAATCTTCAAGCGCATTGTATTCACCTGGATCTTGTGATCATCAACGACATCGGCAACATACAACTCCAATTTCATCTTCTCTTCTTCAAGTCTTTTTAATTTTTCTTCCAAATAATTGATTTATTTTTCAACTAAATTTAACCTCTCGACAAGAGGGTCGGTTGGAATTTTCGGTTCAGATACCTCCTAGATAAATACATCTATGTCAAGTTAGTCAGCATAATTTTCATAAACACTAAATGAAACAAATAGTTATAAAAGATAATATGCCACATCGAATCATAGATTGGACGAGGGATGACGAGGGAGGATACGAAAACCATGTGATGTCTACTAGAACTACGTCGATATTTCCCAAAGAGGAAGGGATGATGCAGTATAGCAGCGGTAGGTATTTCCCTCAGTGATGAGGCCAAGGTTAGCGAACCAGTAGGAGAACCAAGCAACACAACGTAAACCACCCTTGCACACAAATAACAAATACTCGCAACCTGACGTGTAAAAGGGGTTGTCAACCCCTTTCGGGTAACAAATGTGATAGAGTTGTAAATATTGATAGATCGAACGCCAAATAAGATAAATTGTAGCAAGGTATTTTTGGGTTTTTGGTTTAGTAGATCTAAAAATAAAAGCAAAGGAAAATAGATCACAAAGGCAATTGATAGAACTTCAAATAATCATGAAGATATCCAGGCAATGATCATTATATAGGCATCACATCCAAGATTAGTAGACCGACTCCTGCCTGCATCTACTACTATTACTCCACACATCGACCGCTATCCAGCATGCATCTAGTGTATTAAGTTCATGGAGAAACGGAGTAATGCAATAATAATGATGGCATGATGTAGACAAGTGCTACCTCTTGAGCTTGTGTTGTATTCCCTCGAAGAGGAAAGGGAGATGCAGCACAGTAGCGTAAGTATTTCCCTCAGTTTTTGAGAACCAAGGTATCAATCCAATAGGAGACCACGCGCGAGTCCCTCGCACCTGCACAAACAAATAAGAACTTCGCAGGCAACGCGATAAGGGGTTGTCAATCCCTTTACGGTCACTTACGAGAGTGAGATCTGATAGAGATGATAATTATATTTTTGGTATTTTTGGTTTAATAAAACAGCAAATAAAAGCAAGAAAAGTAAAGTAGATGTAGATGGATATGTTGAGAATAGACCCGGGGGCCATAGTTTTCTCTAGTGGCTTCTCTCATGATAGCGATATTCTACGGTGGGTAAACAAATTACTGTCGAGCAATTGATAGAAAAGCGAATAATTATGAGACTATCTAGGCATGATCATTGTATATAGGCATCACGTCCGAGACAAGTAGACCGACTCCTGCCTGCATCTACTACTATTACTCCACACATCAACTGCTATCCAGCATGCATCTAGTGTATTGAGTTCATACGAACAGAGTAACGCTTTAAGCAAGATGACATGATGTAGAGGGATAAACTCAAGCAATATGATGAAAACCCCATATTTTTATCCTCGATGGCAACAATACAATACGTGCCTTGCTTCCCCTACTGTCACTGGGAAAGGACACCGCAAGATTGAACCCAAAGCCTGCACTTCTCCCGTTGCAAGAACTATAGATCTAGTAGGCCAAACCAAACCAATAATTCGAAGAGACTTGCAAGGATATTATGAGCACACATAAAAAGTTCAGAGAAGAACCAAATATCTTTCATAGATAACCTTGACCATAAACTCACAATTCATCGGATCTCGACAAACACACCGCAAAAAGAGATTACATCGAATAGATCTCCTCGTAGGCCAAGGAGAACTTTGTATTGAGATCCAAAGAGAGAGAGAAGAAGCCATCTAGATACTAGCTATGGACCCGAAGGTCTGAGGTAAACTACTCACAACTCATGGTGAGGGCAATGATGATGATGATGAAGGCCTCCGTGATGGATCCCCCTCCCGGAATAGGCTCCAAGATGGGATCTCCACGGGAACAGAAGCTACGGCGGTGGAATTAGGGTTTTCTCTCCGCGTATGGAGTTTCTGGGGTACGTAGGTATATATAGGGAGAAGGAGGGCTCCGGGGGCCGTGTGGACCAGCCTCGAGGCAGGGGAGCGCGCCCTGGGAAGGGGGGGCGTGCCCCCACCCTTGAGGGCTGGCCCTTCATCCCCTGACTTGGTCCCGAAGATTCCCGAGCGTGATTTCCTCCAAAAATATTTCTCGCGAATGTTTCATTCCGTTTGGACTCCGTTGATATTCCTTTTCTGCAAAACCCTGAAATAGGCAAAAAATAGCAATCTGGACTGGGCCTTTGGGTTAGTAGGTTAGTCCCAAAAATGATATAAAGGTGAATGATAAAGCCCATTAAACATCCAAGACTTCATAAATAATAGCATGGAACAATAAAAAATTATAGATACGTTGGAGACGTATCAACAAGATATATTTATGTAGAAATAGACCCCATCGTTTTATCCTTAGTAGCAACGATACATACGTGTCGGTTCCCTTTCTGTCACTAGGATCAAGCACCGTAAGATCGAACCCACTACAAAGCACCTCTTCCCATTGCAAGCTAAATAGATCAAGTTGGTCAAATAAAACCCAAATATCGGAGAAGAAATACGAGGCTATAAGAAATCATGCATATAAGAGATCAAAGAAGACTCAACTAACTTTCATCGATATAAAAAGATAGATCTGATCATAAACCCAAAGTTCATCGGATCCCAACAAACACACGCGAAAGAGTTACATCATATGGATCTCCAAGAGACCATTGTATTGATAATTAAAAGAGAGAGAGAGGAAGCCATCTAGCTACTAACTACGGACCCGTAGGTCTACAAGGAACTACTCACACATCATCGAAGAGGCACCAATGGAGATGGTGAGCCCCTCCATGACGGTGTCTAGATTGGATCTGGTGGTTCTGGACTTTGCGGCGGCTGGAATAGAATTTTGTCGACCCCTCTAGGGTTTTTGGAATATCTGAGTATTTATAGAGCAAAGAGGCGGTGCGGGAGGGCACCGAGGTGGGCACAACCCACCTAGGCGCACCAATGGGGCCTGACGCGCCCAGGTGGGTTGTGCCCCCCTCGGGGCACCCCCCAGGTGCAACTCTGGCCCATTGGGTGTCTTCTCGCCCATAAAAAAATCTCCAAAAAGTTTTGTGGTGTTAGGACTCTGTTTGATATTGACTTCCTGCGATGTAAAAAACTGCAGAAAACAACAACTGGCACTTGGCACTATGTCAATAGGTTAGTACCAAAAAATGATATAAAATGATTGTAAAATATCCAAGAATGATAATATAACAACATGGAACAATAAAAAATTATAGATACGTTGGAGACGTATCAGCATCTCCAAGCTTAATTCCTGCTCGTCCTCGAGTAGGTAAATGATAAAAACAGGATTTTTGATGTGGAATGCTACCTATCATGTCATATCATATTCTTTTCTTTATAGCATGGACATTTGGACTTCTATACGATTCAAAGCAATAGTCTAGTTTTGACATGAGATTTAAATACTCAAGCATATCAACAAGCAACCATGTCTTTCAAAATATCAATGCTAAAATAAGTTATCCGTAGCCCATCATGCTCAATCATTGATCCATTCATGAAATGCATTCGCATATTAGTTACACCCAATGCTCAAGTACGATCATAGTTTTTCCTAGTTGGTGCTTTATAAGAGAAGATGGAGACTCAAATTCAAAAATAAAAATTGCAAAAGTAAAAGAAAGGCCCTTCGCAGAGGGAAGTAGGGATTTCTAGAGGTGCCAGAGCTCAAAGCTTAAATTGAGAGATAAAATTATTTTGGGAGGCATACTTTTCCCACCAACGAAAAGAACTTAAGGTTCCCAACACTTTCCATGCTAAATATATCATAGGAGCTTCCCAAACATAAAATAAAGTTTATTCCTTTTCCACCAAACTTTCACAAGCCATGGCTAGCCGAATCCACGGTTGCCTTCCGTAACAACACTTTCCAAGGAATTTATTATTTGACAACACAAAGTAAATTTGTTTTTCATTTCGGGACTAGGCATCCCTAATACCTTTGCCTTACTCTCGTGCAATAACAAGTGAATAAACACTCATCGTGAGAATAACACATCTAGCATGGAAAATATTGGCCACCCCTCACCGCCTCGCGAGCGGTATGGGCACACAAAAGGGAAATTTCTTTTGAAAATTAGAGATGGCGCATACAAATTTTCTTAGAACGGCAAGGGAATACCCCATATAGGTAGGTATGGTGGACTCATGTGGCAAAATGGGGATAAATGATCTTAGATGCATAAGTAGTGATCATACTTAGTGCAAAATGAAGGCTAGCAAAAGACTGGGAAGCGACCAGCCATGAAACGAGTAATCTCATAAGCGAGCATTGAGCATAAATAACACAGAATATTGCACCACAAGTAGGATGTAATTTCATTGCATGAATATTTACTTTCGTGCTTGCATAAGGAATCACAAACTGTAACACTAATATTCTTACTAAAGCATAATTACTCATTAACATGATTCACATATCATATCATCATGTCTCAAATCTATTACAAGGAATCAAGTTTATTTTGTCCAGTTATCTTCATGAAAGTTTTTATTATATCCTTCTTGGATATCTATTTGGAACTAATTTTCATGTATTGCTTTTGATAAGGTCAAACAAATGTGAGTGAAGATCATGAGCATAAATTTATTTCTTTCTCTTAAAATAAGCAAGAGAGAATTTCTTAAAATTTTACTAACTCTCAAATAAATCTAAGTGAAGAAAGAGAGTATTTCTTCAAAAATACTAAAGCACACCATGCTCAAAAAGACATAAATGAAGCACTAGAGCAAATCCATAGCTCATAAATATTTAAGTGAAGCATAGAGAGCTATTCTAATAAGTCATGGCATAATTTTAGCTCTCTCTAATAGGTGTGTACAGCAAGGGTTGATAACTTTAAAAAGCAAAACAAAATAAGCGAAGAATCATATCATACAAGACGCTCCAAGCAAAACACATATCATGTGACGAATAAAAATATAGTTTCGAGTAAAATACCGATGGTCGTTAGAAGAAAGAGGGGATGCCACTCGAGGGCATCCCCAAGCTTAGTTTCTTGCTTCTCTTTTAGATAATGGCTTGGATGATGGGGCATCCCCAAGGTTGGCTCTTCTTACTCCTTATTCCTTCATCCATCGTAAGATAACCCAAAACTTGAAAACTTCAATCAAACAAAACTCAACAAAACTTTCGTGAGACCCGTTAGTATAAGAAAACAAATCACTACTATAAGTGTTGTAGCAAACCAATTCATATTTTGTATTTGTATTATATCTACTGTATTCCATCTTTTCTATGGCAAAAACTCATCAAAGAAAACCATAGAATCATCAAAACAAGCATATAACACAATAAAAAAAGAACAGTCTGTAGCAATCTGGAAGTTTCAAATACTTCTGTTACTCTAAAAATCTTGAAAAAATAGGTCCACCTAGGCAATTTGTATATTAATCTTCTGAAAAACAAATCAACCAAAAAGCGCTCTTTTGTTAAAAATGAGAATTTTTCTCGTTAGCGCAAAAGGGTATGTTTTTCATCAAGACCAAATCTACTAACACCCAACATGATCCTAAGGCTTTGCTTGGCACAAACCTTTATTCAAACCACAAAAACACATCTAAACAGAGGTATTAAAGGGTACGTTATTGAAAATAGCAAGGAAATAAAAAAAGAAAAAAAGATACAAGTTGGGTTGCCTCCCAGGAAGCGCTATTGTTTTACGCCCTTAGCTAGGCATGATACCAAGATTTCAAGCGTTGTCATCCTAGTTGGATGTTCCATAAGTTTCCCTCATTATAGATTCATAAGGCAATTTGATCTTGGTTCTAGGTAAGTGTTCCATGCCCTTTCTCAAGGGAAATTGGAATTTAATATTCCTTTCTTTCATGTCAATCACCGCGCCAATAGTGCGCAAAAACGGTCTACCAAGTATAATAGGGCAAGACGGATTGCAATCGATGTCAAGAACAATAAAGTCTATGGGTACATAGTTCCTATTTGCAAGAATAAGAACATCATTGATCCTTCCCAAAGGTTTTTTAATAGTGGAATCCTCCAAATACACATTAAGAGAGCACTCTTCAATATTGGTAAGACCAAGAACATCGCAAAGAGATTTCGCAATCGTGGAAATACTAGCTCCCAAATCACACAAAGCAAATCACTCATAATTTTTAATTTTGATTTTGATAGTAGGTTCCCATTCATCATGCAACTTTCTAGGAATTGACACTTCTAATTCCAACTTATCATCTAAAGCTTTCATCATAGCATCAACAATATGTTTAGTAAAAGCTTTATTTTGTTCATAGGCATGGGGTGAATTAATCATGGTTTGGAACAAAGAAATTAAATCAATCAAGGAACAACTATCATAATTAAAGTATTTGTAATCCAAGATAGTGGGCACATCACTAGTTAAAGTCTTGACCTCTCCAAACCCACATTTATCAATTTTCTGAACAAGATTTTCACCCTCCGAAATATTGGGACGCCTTCTACCTAAAGTTGAATCTTCTCTAGTCCCTTTATCATCAAGTTGAACTTTACTAAACAAAGAATCAATATAAGAAACACTAATCATTTTAATGTCTTTATCATTTTTATGAAAGCAATAATTAGAAAACGCCTTTTCTAAAAATTCTTGTTTAGCTCTAAGCATGGCGGTTCTTTTCTTACTTTCATCCATAGAAACATAAAGAGCTTTAATTGATTCTTCAAATTTAGGAACAAACATTTTCAACTTGAGATTTTCCACATCATGAGAAATTTTATCAATACTCCTAGACATATCATCAATCTTATTCAATTTTTCTTCTATGGAAGCATTGAAAACTTTTTGAGTATTGATAAATTATTTAATATTATTCTCTAGATCAAAGGTGTTCCTATTATTATTGTAAGATTGATTTCCATAGGAATTACCATAATTATTAGAGGAATTACTAGGAAGAGGCCTAGGATTAAAATTACCACTATAAGCATTGCTGTTGAAATTATTTCTAGCGATAAAGTTCACATCTATAGCATCACTAGTTTGCTCAATCGAAGTAGACAAAGGCATAACATTAAGATTAATAGGAGGACTTTTACTAGTAACCATTTTCATAAGAGCATCAACTTTTTCATTCAAAGAATCAGTCTCAACCGAATTAACTTTTTTGCTAGTCGGCGCCCTTTCGGTATGCCATTGCGAATAATTTGCCATAATATTGTCAAGCAATTTGGTGGCTTCAATCAAAGTAATTTCCATAAAAGTACCACCCATGACAGAATCCAAAAGGTTTCAAGAAACAAAATTCAACCCCGCATAATTTTTTTGTATGATCATCCAAAGATTTAACCCATGAGTTGGGCAATTCCTTAGCATCATTTTCATCATTTCCCAAGATTGTGCAACATGCTCATGTTCAAGTTGCTTGAAATTCATGATCTAGGTTCTAAGGGATATAATTTTTGCGAGGGGAAAATATTTAGTGATAAAAGCGTCTTTGCATTTGTTCCAAGAATCGATGCTATTGCGAAGCAAAGAAGAAAACCAAAATTTTGCATGATTTCACAAAGAAAATGGGAATAATTTCAATTTCACAACATCATTGTCCATATCTTTTTTGTTTTGCATATCACATAATTCCACGATGGTATTAAGTTGGGACGCGACATCCTCATTAGGAGTGCCGGAAAATTGATCTTTCATGACAGGATTCAACAAAGCAGTATTAATATCACAAGTCTCCGCACTAGTGGTGGGAGGAGCAATCGGAGTGCCAATAAAATCATTGTTGTTGGTATTGGAAAAATCACACAACTTAGTGTTCTCTTGCATCATTTTTGAGCAATTGTAAACAAGAACACAAGTTGGTGATAGATCCGACCGGAAAACGGCGAACGAAAATGGGGGCGAATAAAAACGACAAATGTTTGTGAAGTGGGGGAGATGAAAAAGACAGGCAAATGTCAAAGAATGTAAATTGCGAGGAGATAAGATTTGTGATTAGGAACCCGGTATATGTTGAAGGTGCTCCCCGGCAACGGCGCCATAAATTCATTTTGATGTCTGCTGGAACTATGTCGGTATTTCCCCAAAGAGGAAGGGATGATGAAGTATAGCAGCGATAGGTATTTCCCTCAGTTATGAGGCCAAGGTTATCGAACCAGTAGGAGAACCAAGCAACACAATGTAAACAACACCTGCACACAAATAACAAATACTCGCAACCCGACGTGTAAAAGGGGTCGTCAATCCCTTTTGGGCAACAGACGTGATAGAGTTGTAAATATTGATAGATCGAACGCCAAATAAGATAAATTGCATCAAGATATTTTTGGGTTTTTGGTTTAGTACATCTGAAAATAAAAGCAAAGGAAAATAGATCGCAAAGGCAAATAATATGAGAAAGAGACCCGGGGGCGTAGATTTCACTAGTGGCTTCTCTCGAGAAAATAGCAAACGGTGGGAAAACAATTACTATTGAGAAATTGATAGAACCTCAAATAATCATGATGATATCCAGGGAATGATCATTATATAGGCATCACGTCCAAGATTAGTAGACTGACTCATGCCTGCATCTACCACTATTACTCCACACATCGACCGCATCCAGCATGCATCTACTGTATTAAGTTCACGGAGAAACGGAGTAATGCAATAAGAATGATGACATGATGTAGACAAGATCTATTTATGTAGAAATAGACCCCATCATTTTATCCTTAGTAGCAATGATACATACGTGTCGGTTCCATTTCTTTCACTAGGATCAAGAACCGTAAGATCGAACCCACTACAAAGCACCTCTTCCCATTGCAAGATAAATAGATCAAGTTGGCCAAACAAAACCCAAATATCGAAGAAGAAATACGAGGCTATAAAAAATCATGAATATAAGAAATCAAAGAAGACTCAAATTACTTTCAGGGCTATAAAAAGATAGATCTAATCATAAACTCAAAGTTCATCGGATCAACATACCACAGAAGAGTTACATCATATGGACCTCCGAGAGACCATTGTATTGATAATAAAAAGAGAGAGAGAGAGTGAGAGAGAGAGAGAGAGAGAGAGAGGAAGCCATCTAGCTACTAAATACGGACCTATAGGTCTACTAGGAACTACTCACGCATCATCGGAGAGGCACGAATGGAGATGGTGAACCCCTCTATGACGGTGTCTAGATTGGATCTGGTGGTTCTAGACTTTGCGGCGGCAGGAATAGAATTTCGTCAACTCCTTTAGGGTTTCTGGAATATCTGAGAATTTATAGAGCAAAGAGGCGGTGCCGGAGGCCATCGAGGTGGGCACAACCCACCTGGGCGCTCCAGGGGGCCTGGCGCGCCCTTGTGGGTTGTGCCCCCTCAGGGCACCCCCAGGTGCAGCTCTGGCCCATTGGGTGTCTTCTGAACCATACAAAATCTCCAAAAAGTTTCGCAGTGTTTGGGCTCCGTTTGATATCGATTTCCTGTGATGTAAAAAACATGGAGAAAAAGAACTCGCACTTGGCACTATGCCAATAGGTTAGTACCAAAAAATGATATAAAATGACTATAAAATGATTGTAAAACATCAAAGAATGATAATATAACAGCATGGAACAATAAAAAATTATAGATACGTTGGAGACATATCACCATGTCACTATATTATAACAAACAATATACAAGTAATAGAATTATACAAGTAGCTATATATATCATACAAGTAAGAATTTGTTTCTTTGAAAGAAAGATAATTAAGAACAAGAGGCTCACCACGATGGTGTCGGCGATGAGATCGGCGCGGGCGATCGACGGCGGTGAGGACGGGGACGGGATAACATCCTACACATCTGCAAATAAAAATTTAATTTGAACTCAAATTGTGCATCTAAATCAAATAAACTCACATGTACACTCCTCCACTAAAACCCACAAACCACACTACTTCTAGAGCATTTGAAATGAGCTAAACTAGAAGTGAGAGATGAAAGGATGACGTTGCTAACCTTTTTAGAACACTTGGATAGTTGGTGCACCGCCAAACCTAGATAAATCTTGGGGGAAATGTGTTGGATATACGCCCTAGAGGCAATAATAAAGTTGTTATTATTTTATATTTCCTTATTCATGATAAAGGTTCATTATGCATGCTAGAACTGTATTGAGCGAAAACTTAAATACATGTGTGACTACATACACAAATACCGTGTCCCTAGTGAGCCTCTACTAGACTAGCTCGTTGATCAAAGATGGTTAAGGTTTCCTAACCATGGACATGAGTTGTCATTTGATAATGGGATCACATCATTAGGAGAATAATGTGATGGACAAGACCCATCCATTAGCTTAGCATTTGATCATACAGTTTATTGCTACTGCTTTCTTGTATGTCAAATACATGTTCCTTAGACCATGAGATCATGCAACTCCCAGAGACCGGAGGAATACCTTGTGTGCTATCAAACATCACAACATAATTGGGTGATCATATAGATACTCTACATGTATCTCCAAAGGTGTTTCCTGAGTTGGCATGGATCGAGATTGGGTTTTGTCACTCCGAGTACCGGAGAGGTATCTCTGGGCCCTCTCGGTGATAAACATCATAAGATGCCTTGCAAGCAAATGACTAATGAGTTAGTTATGAGATGATGTATTACGAAACGAGTAAAGAGACTTGTCGGTAAAGAGATTGAACTAGGTATAGAGATACCGAAGCTCGAATCTCGGGCAAGTAACATACCGATAGACAAAGGGACTTACGTATGTTGTCAAAACGGTTCGACCGATAAAGATCTTTGTAGAATATGTCGGAATTACTACTACAGGATGCTGCTAACTCGACACTATGATCAGAGACCCTTCGACGAAACTGTGTGCGATGCAATAATTGCAAACGGTGGTGTAAAACCCATCAAAAAAGGTGCAAAACGATTGCGATGATGAATGCATCAAACACGGTTCAGATTTTGGTTGCGTGTGCGATGATGGGCATACGATTCAGTTCAATTAACTGTTTGTGATGAGGAGGAACAAAAGAAATGGGCTGCCAGATGAAGGCGTGTGCGATGTACAACATACGGTTCACTCGGATGAACTGTTTGTGATTAGGCAACACAAAAAAACGGTCAGCCAGATTAAGGTGTGTGCGATATACGGCATGAGGTTCACTCGGATGAACTGTTTGTGTTGAGACAAGAGAACAAAAACGGTTCAATATAAGAAGATGTGTGTGATACGCGGCAAACATGTATGTAATCAGAAATGTGTGCAAAGACCGATAATAACACAGACGGTTGTTGCTAATACGACGTGTGTGTGGTGCGATGGGATTGCATACGGAACAACAAC
>LR738711.1:621848471-621924521 GCA_902687465.1 Secale cereale
ACACACACACACACACACACACACTTATAAGGACATGGTTGCATAACCAAATTAAACATCCACTTACATAGGTGGCTACTACAACCATGGCATTTGCACACACCAAAGTAAACTATTACATGCATAAGTACATAGGTGGCTACTACACACATGACATTTCCACACACCAATAAGGTAAACTACATATTACATGCATGATTAGCTAGCATAAACGATCATCTGATCATCATCTACTTCCTGTGACGCTTGCTCTGGTTGTGGCTCGATCCAGGCTCGTTGATTTGGGTAACGAGGAACTTCCTCATGTCAATGATCCGCATGTGCATCTCATAGCATGTGTACACACTCTTGGCCATGAACCCAAGGTGAGGTTCATCCAGTTGCCACATCCAGGCCCTGTGCCAGGATACGGGACTTGTTCTCTGGGCATCCTGCTTCATATTTTCGTAGTAGGGGTTGATGATGGCCGAGGCGAGTTCAACCAGGGAGTCCTTTGTGCTACCCCAGACCCTGTAGTGCTCACGGATTTCGACAAGGTTCTGGCAGGCCAAGCACGTAACCTTGAGCGATTTTACATCGTCGGTGGTTTCCATTGTGGCGAACTTATAGTCAGTGCTGTTGACAAACCTGTTGAAACAGTCGCAAGGCTCTGTGGCCATGCAGTAGTGGTAGATGAGGACATGATAGCGCATGCACAACTGGGCGACGACAACCATATGATCTATGTTGGGACGACCGGTGGGGTATTGGAGGTCGATGCCGACCACCTTGTACTTGTCTTGAGAAAGCAACTGCTCAACGCTGTTGATGTAGTCGTCCACCACGGCCGGGTCGATGGTGTACACCACCGAGAGATCCCTCTCCCTCGCACGGGTCTCCACTTTATGACCATCGAACTCCATTGGAGCACCGCTAGACATCCCCTCTATATGTGTTGTCGTGGGTGTGCTTGTTGTGTTGTGGGGCGTGATCAAAAGGTTGAAGAGACTAAGGTTATAATGGCCGCGGGAATTAAAGGGGAAGCCGGATGGCCAGGAATATCGGCAGGCCCTGATGGGAGTTTTAATTTGCAGCGCTTAACTCCATCATGATGCACGTAATTGCATCGCGTGGAAATGCGCGTGGCGCAACCGCATGCATATGGGCCCCCCGACGTGATCGTGTGCATGCCCAACCGCTGGCGGAGCACGCGCGGAGGGACGTGAGCAGAGCGCTCCGCGGTCGCCTCAACGGCGAGCAACCATATATATTCATATAGCAGTTGAACACACAAGGAAAAGTTGTCCACAAGCCGAGCGCGTCGACGGACAGGAGCAGAGCGCGCCGCGGCGCCTAACGGCGAGCACGGCGCGCTGCGACGCCTAACGGCGAGTAGAGCTTGCCGAGGGACGCGAGCAGAGGCCGACACAGTGATATGTGGAAAATAAGACGAACTGTGCGAGCTATGTCGGAGACATCAAGCATGAATCAGATTAGAGTTGCGTGTGCGATACGTGGCATACAGTTGATCCATCTGAGTTGTTTGTGATGGAATAAGCCGTGTGTGCTGTGGGCAAACGCTTGCTGGTGTATAACTATTTGCGATTGATGAGCTCATCCCTGACGGGTTACCTAGTGCGGTCCGTGTGCGATGTGCTATGGTCTGTTTGGAGAACATCTATGCTCTATGTACAGAAGAACAACACATATATATATATATATATATATTTGTAGCATGGCATGATTGTGATGCCAAATTAAACATCCAATTACGTTATATAACAAATACCATAAATATTGCAAGGTTCAAATTCAATGATTACAATGCCCAAATTCAAATATTGCAAACCTCATCATTTCTGCAAAGGGATCAGCCGCTGACAAGTCATGTATGGGTTTGACATACACTACAAGAAATATGTCAACTTATGACCTTTTGTTAGTGACCCTGGAAGAATTGGTCATAGATCTATGACCATTTCAGACCAATTGGTCAAAAGCTGTTCGGGGGGCTCCAAACCCTAAACTATAACGACCATTTTGGTCAGAAAGGTCATAATTTCCTTACACGAAATGGTCACAAAGCAGATAGCACTGGTTCGCTGCCTTATTTCTAGCTGTTCATGACCAATATAGATGGTCATAACCTTGAAAATTGTGGTGGGTTGCTACGACTAGGCACCACCTCATCAGTTTTGCCTATGTGTCATGTCCATGTGGCAGTTTTTGCCCTAGTTTGTGAAGCAACCTATATTTCTGTCATTCCCAAAATTCCCCAAAAAATCTCATAAATTCTTTAGGTCATATCTTCGTCAAATATGTAAAAAACCTTCCTTGCCTAGTTCAAAAATAATTCAAAAATATTCATTTTCCTATTCTGTTCAAAAAAACACTTTGTGAAGGAAGTACCACTTTGGCATGTCCAAATGGTATCCATTTTCTACAGTGCTTTCCTATGCCCAAATAACTATCCTCCACCAAATGCCATCTCAATCCATTCATTATTTTGAGCCCATCTTCAACATTCGTATTTATGTCCAGTGTGGTACTTTGCAAAGCAAGTACCACCTAGACTCCTCCTTTTGAGCTGAAAATTTGCGAAGACGGTCTTCTTAGTAATTGATCATCCTCAACCAAAACTCACGCCCATTAGCCATGTGCATTTTCCGTACCGCTAATCAAACACTTGGCTGCTAATTCATGTTTGAGCATCGATCGGTCTCCTCGTGAGAATCTTATGTTGTAATTTTCTTCCTAGCACCTACCAGGGGAGTGGCCAACCCACTAGACATGCCTAGGCCGCCCAGAACACATGGTAACGCCACAGTCACGCGGTGACCACGCAGCGGGCATGCGAGTTTACGCGCTCTAGAGTTGGGGCCCTCGACCACCGCCCAAACCTCGACGTATCGCCACCAAACCATGTATTTATGATTAAATAGGTACTTATGTACCTAGAAATGATTTTTGGAAAAAATAAATAGCAAACTATGAGGCAGCCGCAGTTCAAATTTGACCCGCTTCCAGCTGAATCGGCCGAAATTTGTCTTTTTCACGAGAGGTGGATCAAAACTTTTTACACCCAACCATTTTGTCAATTGTGCATTAAATATGTCCTAGTATTTTAGAAAATTGATTTGGTCAAATTTTGCAACAATTATTTGGGAGGTCCTTCACAAAAAACCCTCCTTTTGGGCACTCGAAAAATGGAAAATGATTTTTTCGTTCAAAGAAAATGAAAACTTCCTTAAGCAATATTGTTTGCCATTCCAAGATGCACCCTTGTGCACAATATGAGATCATTTGAACAAACTATGCTATGAATGTGGCCATAGGATTGACCATTTGGCTTGAAAGCCATGAATCTTCACGCATGATAGCTCATTTCTGAGAACACTTTTTTAAAAGAATTGCCGTATTACAAGTTTATTATTTTTCCTGGTAACTTGGTCATATATAATGACACAATGCGAAGGTTTTCCAACTTTTTGATTTTTTTTGAATTTTTTATGCCCGTTTCAAAATGCGGTCAAAACGGCGGGAATGACCGTTCCTAGCTAGTGGTTGAATCTTGGTATTTTTTTGGTGTTTCTCTGATTAAATAGATACTTATGTACCTAGAAATGATTTTTGTAAAAAATAAAGAGCAAACTACAAGGCAGCTACAGTTCAAATTTGACCCACTTCCAACTGAATCGGCCGAAATTTGTCTTTTTCACGAGAGGTGGATCAGAACTTTTTACACCCAACCATTTAGTCAATTGTGCATTAAATATTACCTATTATTTTATAAAAATGATTTGGTCCAATTTTGCAACAATTATTTGGGAGGTCCTTCACAAAAAAACCTCCTTTTGGGCACTCGAAAAATGGAAAATGAATTTTTCGTCCAAAGAAAATGAAAACTTCCTTAGGCAACATTATTTGCCATTCCAATATGCACCTTTGTGCACAATATGAGATCATTTGAACAAACTATGCCATGAATGTGGCCATAAGATTGATCATTTGGTTTGAAAGCCACGAATCTTCACGCTTGATAGCTCGTTTCTGAGAACACTTTATAAAAATAATTACCGTATTACAAGTTTGTTATTTTTCCTGGTAACTTGGTCATATATAATGACACAATGCGAAGGTTTTCCAACTTTTTGATTTTTTTTTGAATTTTTTATGCCCGTTTCAAAATGCGGTCAAAACGGCGGGAATGACCGTTCCTAGCTAGTGGTTGAATCTTGGTATTTTTTTGGTGTTTCTCTGATTAAATAGATACTTATGTACCTAGAAATGATTTTTGTAAAAAATAAAGAGCAAACTACAAGGCAGCTACAGTTCAAATTTGACCCACTTCTAGCTGAATCGACCGAAATTTGTCTTTTTCACGAGAGATGGATCAAAACTTTTGACACACAACCGGTTTGTCAATCGTGCATTAAATATGGCCTAGTATTTTAGAAAATTGATTTGGTACAATTTTGCAACAAATATATGGTAGGTCCTTAAAAAAACTCAT
The DNA here is from genome assembly GCA_902687465.1 of Secale cereale. NCBI lineage: Eukaryota > Viridiplantae > Streptophyta > Magnoliopsida > Poales > Poaceae > Secale > Secale cereale. Next base: position 621,852,964 of record LR738711.1, read on the forward strand.
TTTGGGCATTTGGAAAATGATTAAAAATAGCTAGAAAGATCATAAATGTATACAAATTGGTACTTATCCATAATATGTGGTCTAACTCTAGTGAAAATTTGTATGGTGCCCTTTTGCAAAATATTTTTGGTAGCTACTTCACAAAATCCATTAGATATTTTTAGTACTTAGATACTTTTTTAAATCATTGGCTTTCCGAACCAATCAGGACTCTTCCCCCGGATCGATGACATGGCGCCCATCCATCCATACATCCATCTCACCATCCCACATCCATCCATCCATCTATCTACAGCAAAAAAAAAGAAAAAAAAAGAAAAAGAGATACCCCACCGCAGCCCAAACCCTAGCCCTCCCGATCCAATCACACCCCTCCCCCCATCGCACCCCTCCTCCCCCATCTCCTCGCCGCCATCTCGCCTCCTCCCGTCCAGATCCATCGCCGCCACCACCTCCCTCCGGCGGAGCTCGTCGCCGTTCCCCATGCCCTCCTCCACTCGCCCCTCCCCTTCCCACTCCCCACACCGAACCCTAGCGCTCCAGATCCACCTCACGCGCTCCCTCTCCCACATCGCCGCCGCCACCCCGCCGATTCAGATCCGACACCGCCGCCCGCGCCCGCGCACCACCACCCGCTCCTCCGCCCCTTCCTCGTCCCGGAGGCCTCTGCTCAGGCACACATCGGGCTCCTCATCATCCTCCTAGACCTCACCGGCCTCGCCCGCGGGGGCCAGCAGGTCCGCGGCGGGGCACCACCGGCTTGTCGTCAAGGGAGGCTGCTCGTCGACGCGCACGACTTCGATCCACGCTGGGGCCACTTGGTGCCGTCCTCCCCTCCGCGTGCCGCCGGGAGAGGAGCTCCCCTCTTCTCCACGGGTGGGTCCGCGACAGAGGGGCTCGAGGTGGCGGACGGCGGAGGGGAGCCCGACCACCTGGCCGGGGAGAGGGCCACGACGCAGTTCGACGTCGACGCCATGAAGGTCGCCTGGGCCGGCTCCCGCCACACCGTCGAGGTCGCCGACCGCATGGCCAGACTCGTCGCATCTGACCCCGTAAGCAATTCCGCCGATTTCCCCTCCCTCCATGGATAGATCTCACTCCTCCAGATTAGATGAGATGAGATTAGATTAGATTAGATTAGATGGGCTTGGCATGAGATGGGGCGGATGCTTCCGATTCCGACACTTCAGCAAAACTACTAGCTGTCAACCTCATGCATGATCGCACAAAGCTTTGGATGCTCCACCTCCCTGCCCTGCTTGTGCTTTGCATCAGGCATATGCTCAGGGATTCCACTCATGTAATCTAGAATCGGTAGTTTGGTATTGCCTATGATTATGGTGATGTTCATGACTGTATAAAGTGCGTGGCTGGGGGTTGAGGTATACAGTGATGTAGAATGCCATCTATGATATCTGTGGAGTCACTGGGCCAGTTAGTGTTTCCTAGTACATCTACCATGAATTCAAGTGTGATGCTAGGCTAGACGTCTCTGGTACAAATATGTATTGCCATGCTCTTTATGTTTATAGGTTGAATCCAGCAGTAACATGTGAATAAAATTTGCACTGGCGTATGCATTTACTTTTAAGGAGTTGTGTGCATGTTTGCTACAGCAGGGCAGAGTAGATGCATCATCAGTAGTTTTTTTGTTGATTTAGTAGTAAGTTACCATCCAACCCACTGACAGCATGTTTGTGTTGTTCTGGAGCTTGTTTGACTCACTGCCATCTTACATTTTGTTCTTTTTGTATGCAGCTCGCCAGAAGAAGGCCGTGAAGATCTTTCCCCGCCCTACCTCTGGACCTCTTTGCCCCATCGTGCAGTGCCAGACCCGCAAGTACAACATGAAGGCCAGGGCTGGCAGAGGCTTTACCCTTGAGGAGCTTAAGGTGATTATCATTCCTTTGCTCTATTGTTTCCTGAATCTCTGAATAGCCTATGAATGATGACACATCATCAGTTCCCATTATTCCATATAACTGAACATGGATTTTTAATGTTTGCTCCGTAACAACTGTAAAATTCCATGGTTGTACATTGCATCAATTTCTGGCTTACATTTTCGGAGAACTTGTGTTCTCTCTCTAGCTGTGAATTGCTTGTCCTCTCCTAAAATCAACATAAATTGGCACTTGGAATGTTTTCCCATGCTTTTCTTTTTTGTAATAAAATATGCATGCTCGGTGCTAACTCAACTAACGGTTCCTTCTTTCAGCCGACCCCAAGAAAACATTACACCTGCAGGCCCTAGATGGAGCCAAGGAAATTGCTAGTCTTCTCTACTCCTCCTCCTAATCTTCTCTAAACCAGAAAACTGGTGCTGCTCCTGATGCCCATACTGCTGCCCCTCTTTCTTTCCCAGCTGATTCATCATCTTGGATCATAATTTTTCTCCATTCCCTGTTGCTGTAGCTTGTTGGATGCATAGTTTGATCTCCCAATGGGAATTATTAGAGAATGGTGATGACTGTGGTCACGAGATCCTCGGTTGCATATGATTTCTCAGTGCCGTTTCTGCAGTTTGCAAAATGCTGTGATGAATCATGAAATATACTACTTATGTCAGACTTTAGAGATGCCATTTGGCATTGATGACAAGATATTTCATATTCTGAGCAATAATGTTGCATTTCATTCCGATAGTTGCCAAACTATAAATTGTTATAGCCTTTTTTCTTGTTGTCCATGCATGCGTATATGTTTGAGGGTCAAGTGATGAGGAATAGTTCCAATCTAAAGTGTTACTTGATTTCATTTGTTGTTCAAGTGATGATGAGAAACTGCAACAATATGATAGGAGTTATACTCCTGTGATTCATTGTTTAAAGTCTGATGATTTCTTATCTTCAAATATCCGTTGTCTTGTGAAATGCAATGCTGCTCACGTTCTTGTTTACGTACGAATTGCTTGATGCAATTTCTAAGACGGGTTTCTTTGACACTGAGGGAGTATTGTCTTAGTACTTACCACATCAGTGCTACTACTAACTAGTGGTGTTGTTGGCATGATGGATGTCCCAAATCTCGTTTATGATTGGGGAATACAGTGGTACTGTTGCACTGTGTTATCAATTTCAACAGTCAGACCTAAAATATTAGTGCTGTTTTAGCAATTAAAGTTGCAGTTTCTATAACTGAAATGCTACAAAAATAGGGGCCAAAGTGGCAGATTGTTTCAGCTGCTGTCAATAACTGAGATAGCTAGTATTATAAGATGTCAGTTTAATGGATGAGAGTAGCAGTAGGATCATATTTTTCTTCAGCTGCCGTCGATTGTCACTGTTTGTTGTTCCTTCTCTTTTTTTCAAATGATATTTGTCTCATCCAGCACTCTGACTATAAATGTGTTGTTTTAATCCTGATGATGATGTTGTAGTATAAGGTAGACACCATATTCCTCTTCTAACCCAAAATGAATAATTTTGTTTCATCATGTAGACTTGCTCTAGCTCTTCTAAATTTTCATGTAGACTTGCTCTAGCTCTTCTTAATTTTCATGCATGCACCCCATCACCTGTTTTTGTTGTTGTTATTCACCATATCCTTGTTGTTCTATTTTCTTGTTGGTAGATAAATTGATTAAATTCAAGATGAAAGATGTTCAAAGAAGCTCCAAGACATTCTTATATAGAAAGTTATGTAATAATAGCTGGGTTGTCTGGAAATTTAATGTATCTTCTCTCTGTTTGTGAATGAAATAGTAATTATGTATGTGATTTAATGTATCTTCTCTCTGTGAATTTCATGTGTGTTTCAGAATTACATTTTTTGTTACATATGAAATAATAATTATGTATGTGGTTTGAAAATGTGTGCAATGGAAACATGACTCCTGTGACCCACTTATCAAAATAATTTGAGCACATTTGAAATTTCTGACGTGTGGGACCAGTGTATGATATTATGATTTTTGGGACAAATGTAAAACAGTGGAAAATAAAATGGCAAAAAAAATAAAAGATCATACGATGTAAAAGGCCGCATCTAGAAATAAAAAGGCCGAATTGTTGGACCTGGCCCATGTAGCTAGCGAAAATTAACAGAAAAAATAAATATTAGAAAGGCTGAATTAATGGGCTCGGCCCATGTAAAACACCGAATTGGACCGGGCTGATTCTTGTGCCACATCAGCTTGCCACGCTGGATGCCTACGTGGTCTGGGGCGGCTGCTAGTGACCAAAACACGTCAGTAGGAATATTTTGGTCATAAACGTCTATGACCTTCTCACAGAGAAGGTCGCTATAGTCAGTTTATGACGGCCAGCTTTTGACCTTATGTTTTTGGTCACAAAAAGGTCACAAATGGAAATTTGTGACCATTCAGTGACCAATAGTGGTGGTCGCAAGTTGACATATTTCTTGTAGTGATAATGACTTCCATTTACTCTGTCATATGCTCTTCCAATATGAAGTTTAGCTTTTTTGGATCCTCTTCCATTCTGCAGTACTTGTCGGCTCTGATCAACATACCATTCATCTTTCCTAATTAAATGTGTGTTCAACCTCAGTACCCTCAGCAACCTTGCTTTGGCAAGAAAGAACCTGGCGAGTGTAATCTCCGGTAAGGTCCCTCGATAGGAGTTCAAAGTAATATTTGAGAGATGCAGATCCAGGCATTCGATGTGATTGTCATTATAAACATTATCCACCTCCGGGCCTAATATTATCTACAAAAGGAGAGAACGTGTTACTGTGTTAGTGCTTACACGCAATTTTGAACAGTACTACATGCCTATTTGGTTTGCAAGATTTGTAAAATGCACCAACGTCCCATCTTCGATCCGACATTATTAACATGGGCATTTGATTACAATCTAGAAAAATATAGCCTTCTTCACAAGAGGTTGGATTGGATGAAAAATTCCCAAAGAAAACTAGTATAGATGAATCCAAAGGTGAAATGCTTATGGATTGTAACCATATGAATCAAGCAACCAATATTCTTGTGGGCGGCAGTCAAAGGTTGTCTCGCTTCCTGGTGAGAACGATTGGTTAACGTTTTCCCTGCAATCAACAGTGCCCTGGTGTTTGAAATTCATTCCCATTTATTGCATGGGACCTATGCATGCACCCAAAGGACACAGATTTGATTTTTCAACCAATTTATATGCACTTGAGCATGTGCATGTAATTCAAATTTGAATTATGCACATAAAATGCCTAGAAAACCTGGTTAATGTATAAAAATGTCCAAACGAACCCCGAAAGATTCCAAAACTTAACACAACACTCATGTTGTTCTATGTTGACACTAGAATTTTTTTGAAAGCAATAAGAGGCAACGGATATCATTTCGTCCCCAAAGGTGGCAAGTTCCCTACCGAAACCATCAGGCTTGTTGTGAGAAGCTCTTGTTTGTGAGAAGCTTATACCCAAACCTGCCCCAAATGGGACCAAATTTTTACCACGGTCTGTTGATGCCACTCCATGATACCATGCCAAGTTTCATGAATTTCAGCCGAGTTTTGGATTTACTAGAATTTAAAAACCAGGTATCTCAACGTTTTGCCGGCAATCAACAGTGCCCTGGTGTTTGAAATTCATTCACATTTCTTGCATGGGACCTAAGCATGCACCCAAGGACACAGATTTGATTTTTCAACCAATTTATATGCACTAGAGCATGTGCATGTAGTTCAAATTTGAATTATGCACATAAAATGCCTATAAAACCCGGTTAACGTATAAAAATGTCCAAACGAACCCTGAAAAATTCCAAAAATGTTGACACTAGAATTTTTTTTAAAGCAATAAGAGGCAACAAATATCGTTTTGTCCCCAAAGGTGGCACATTCCCTACCAAAACCATCAGGCTTGTTGTGAGAAGCTTATAGCCAAACCTGCCCCAATTGGGACAAAAATGTTACCACGGCATGTTGATGCCACTCCATGAAACCATGCCAAGTTTCACGAATTTTGGACGAATTTTGGATTTACTAGAATTCTAAACTAGGTATCTCAATGTTTGCAGCCGAGTGACGGTGGCAGGGTGTTTGACATTCATTCCCATTTCTTGCATGGGACCTAAGCATGCAACCAAGGAGACAGATTAGAATTTTCAACCAATTTATATGCATTAGAGCATGTGCATGTAGTTCAAATTTGAATTGTGCACATAAATGCTTTGAAAACTCAATTAATGTATAAAAATGTCCAAACGAACCACGAAAATTTCCTAAAATTAACACAACACTCCTGTTGTTCTATGTTGACACTAGGAAAAAAATTGAAATCAAGAAGAGGCAACGGATATCGTTTCGTCCAGAAAGGTGAAACGTTCCCTACCAAAACCATCACACTTGTTGTGAGATGCTCTGGTTTGTGAGAAGCTTATACCCAAACCTTCCCCAAATGGGGCAAATGTTTTACCGTAGCATGTTGATGCCGCTCCATGATAGCATGCCAAGTTTCATGAATTTCAGATGGCTTTTGGATTTACTTGAATTACAAAAGCAAGTACGTCAACGTTTGCCGAAGAGCCACAGTGCCGTGGCGTTCGAAATTCATCCCCATTTCTTGCATGGGACATAAGCATAAACCCATGGACACATATAAAATTTTACAACCCATGTTGGTGCACCGGAGCATGTGCATGTAGTTTAATTTTGAATTTTGCACCTGAAATGGCTAGAAAACCAATTTAATGTATAAAATGTCCAAACGAACCCTGAATAATTCCAATTCTTTTATGACACACATATAGTTGCATGTTCATTGCAGATGAAAGTTCTAGCAATTCAAACACCGTCCTTTGCCACTATGACCCTATTATGTAATTCAAATCAAGATGAAAAATCAAGTAGATCCCACACAGTTTATTATCACCAACCGTGTGAGATGCAGTAGAAAATATCCTGGAGCACCGTCGGTGTATAGTACGCCCATGGCTTACACGAGAAGGTGCGTCGGCTACAGTCCACAGCCAGCGTGTCAAGCTCACTAGCTCGCTCCCCAAATACTCCCGCCTCTGCATCCCTCGCAATCTCGAAAATATCTACCGCCTGGAAGGTTTTAATGTTCGATAGCACACGATTAGTATGTGCGGGCCATGTGCGATATCTGTTACTCCCGCTCTGCTTCAGTCCCTTGATTCAAATATTTAGTAGCCCCAGCATTTTACTCCCGCCTTTGCATCCCTCGCAATCTCAAAAATATCTGCTCGCCCTTGATCCAAATTTTCAGTAGCCTCGCCTTGTTACTCCCGCCTAGTAAAATTTTCACTTGCCGCAATATTTTCTCAAACACCACCTTGCCCCCCTCCACACACACCACACACCCCCCAAAACCTCTGCTCACACAAACACACACCACCCCCGAAACCATTGGTAGGTCTTCGCCATCTCCGCCGCCTTCATCCTCAACCTCTGCCTATGTGCCGGGGAGCTCGAGGAGCCAATGGCCAAAAAGAGGTTTATCGCGGCCTTTTCACCCGACGCCGGCGAGGTGGCCGCCGAGGTGTCCCCATCAACCTCTGCGGGCTCGATCCGCAGTCACCGGTCCCCTGATCCGCCCGCCAACCGCAACCCTACGCCGGTTCGAGGACTTCCCCATCCTCCCACGGACCCGGCAGCCGACGAGGTCCTACCTCGGGATCCGGGAACGACGGTGAGGGAGATGGGTCGCCGAGATTACAGATCGGGAGACCCACACCCGCTTGTCGCTCGGTAGCTTCCACACGGCCGAGCTCGCAGCCATGGAGTACGACCGCTGGCAGGTCTGCTACCATGGCGCGGCGGCTATGCTCAATTTCCCCTTCGGCACACGTCCGGTCGACTTCGTTCCACTAGAGCCAGGGGTGTTGAGCTCGGCTATGGCGTGGGAGGACCGTGAGGCGTGGGAACGCCTCGAGGCTAAGGCCGCCGACGAGGCCTACATCCAAGAGCTCCACCAGAAGCACCCGGAGTTCGTGGAGGCGGAGCGGGCGATCTTTTCCGGCACGGAGGGCAGCGAGGTTATCACGCTCTCCTCCGATGACGAGGTCGAAGGTGGCGAGGATGACGACGCAGTGGGCGGCGAGGTTATCACACTCTCCTTTGATGACGAGGTCGAAGGCGGCGAGGATGGCGGCGGTAAGGGCATCGAGGTGGGCCCTCAGGATGAGGAGATCAACGTCGACGAGTGGAGGAGTGCCTTCCCCAACGACCCCGATGACTGCATTGGCTTAGACCCGGCTCGCGGCACACCATACAAGACGAGGAAGGATTGGCTCGACCTCTACTTCAACCGAAAGTAGTTTAGCTTAGTTTAAATTTATGTTTTATGTTCGGTTATGCAAAACTATTTATGTTTATGTTTGAATGCATGCTACTTTCGGTTGAACCTACTTTGAACTTGATCAAATTGAAGTTTACAATGTTAAGTTTAGGGGATCGACTAGAAAAGGCCAAAAATTGCTAGAGTATATATATATATATATATATATATATATATATATATATATATATATATATATATATATATATATATATATATATATATATATATAGGGTGGGTCTATTCTCATAACACCCCTTAAGACCTTATTCTCATAACACCAGAGCGTTATTCTGCTAACACTATCGAACTGTCTCGCAGCCTCGAAGCGTAGCGCACAAAAAATAAATAAAAAATCCTTCCTTATCTTATCCACCTCCTTTTCCCCCAACACCCACTGCACAAAACCAAACCTCCCCCCGGGAACCTTCTACCGGTCGCCGCCCTTCCCAGGCCGTCGGAGCGCCGCCCCTCCCCAGGCCGCCGGAGCGCCGTCCCTCCCCAAGCCGCAGCCACGCTGCCCCTCCCCAGGCCGCCGCCGTGCCACCCCTCCACGGGCCGTCGCCGCGCCGCTGGGACGGGGTCATCTCCTTTGACCCCGACCAATAAGGTGCCATCAACACCATGGATGCAGGAAGCCCAACCGTCTTCTCTGGCACATGGGGTCATCTTCTCCAATTCCGGGTTAGATCCACGGCCAACGCGTTGCCATTCACCTGCTTGGCCTTTCTCTGGCGTCCCCCGGCCTTCTCCTTGTTCTCTCCCGCGCCTCCGATGCCGCCCCATCTCCGAGCATCCCCGCAATCGTGGGCCTCTCACTCCACCATCAACAAGCACAACCCACCGTGACCTTAGGCTGGAGAACATCCTGCTGGATGGGAGCCACGGGGGCCTCCTCGCCTCAAGGAGGAGCACTACCTGAGATGTGCAGTGCGGACGGTGAGCATGTGCAGTATGATGGTGGGTGCCTGCAGTGTGGATGGTGAGCATGTGTAGTACGATGGTGGGTGACTGTAGTGCGGACGGTGAGAAATGTGCAGTATGATCGCCTCCTCATTCCCCTCACTGTTTCTTCTCCCTTCTGGTGACCAGCTCCCATGGATATTCCATCGGTTCAAGAACGGCAGAACTGCAAACAGAATGAGGCCATTCCACAGTGGACTGCACTGGGATGCTCTTTTGATCGGCCAATGTAACATTGCAGTACGGTCGGCACTCGTGTGTAGTTTGCCTTTGTTTTGGAAAGATGGCTACTGTTTTTTTCTTTGGAGAGGTTCGCTCGATTGTTCAGCGTAGTTCTTTTTGTCTAAGCAGGGCCATGGACCGCAGTGAGGAAGCTGGTGGCGAGCACCGCAAAGAGTAGCATATGCTTGAGGAGCTTCGTTGGGAAGGTCCTCATCGCCGGGAGCATACGACCACTTCTTTCTTCTGTATGTTTTGTTTTCCATGCACAAGGGCACAATTCACTTCTTCCTTTTTGTGGGACAATTCGCTTCTATTATTATTTACCTGTAGTTCATTGTGTTCTTGCACGCAGCCAAAAAATGACGTGGAAAAAGCTGTGTATTCCGTGAACCTCGACCTGCTTCCGGCCTCCCTTCCAGCGACCAGAGAATCACCAAGGCGTGCAGTGCACCTCCTGTAACCAAAAATGATGCAGCTCAAAACAACACAAAAAAGTAATGCGGTTCACTTGGTGATCAAAAAACAAAAACACATCGGAAAGTAGCTCACTTCTCAACACTTCTCAACGCGCGTAAAAAATTAATTAGTATGAGAAAAGACAACAACAAATGATGAGGTTCACTTTTGGTAGTGTTCCGCTTCACTTTCGGGAGTGTTGCGGTCCACTTTCCTTCGAAAAAAAGTTAGAAAAAAGGAAACAAAACTCCTCTGAGAAAAATCTATGTCCAAGAAAATAAATCATGAGGTTCGATTGACTGTCTGATGCAGTGCGTTCTTCAGTTTGAAGCAGTGCGCTTTTCGCGTTTTTATAATTTCAAAACTGCTCTTAAACCGTAATGAATTAGAGAGCGTGTTCTACATGAGAAAGTAGCGTCTCGACGATATCTTTCCAACGGTGTATCATTTGGATCATTTCGGCCAACGTTTTGTAAAAATTTCACGAAAAAACGGATGCTGCCGTTCGTAGTCAGCCGCACGATTTTCAAATTTAACTAAAAACCGTAAGGAATCTCAAAAATATTTCAACATACGAAAGTTGTGCCTCGTTCGTAGCTTTCCAACGGTATATTACACGCCTTGTTTCGACAAACGGTTAGAAAACTGGAGTGAAAACAGTACCGAAAATTTGAAAACAATTCGAAAAACACAATTCCGCGATTTAGTAAAGTCAAAACTGCTCTTAAACCGTAGCAAATTAGAAAAAATAATAGATATGAAAAAGATGCACGCCGACGATATCTTTCCAACGGTGTATCATATGTTTCATTCCGACGAGCGGTTTAGAAAAAAAGCCAAAAAACGCTCGCTGCCATTCGTTGTGAGCCGCACGATTTTCGAAACTGCTCTTAAACTATGATGAATTTTGAAAAGTGTTCAACATGGCGAAGTTGCGTCTACTCCATAGCTTTTCAACGGTATATTACACGCATAATTCCGATAAACGGTTAAAAAACTAGAGCAAAAAAGGTATCGAAAAAATAACACGTACAATTTTTTCAAACATGAAGTTCGCTGGTCTCTGTGGTGCGGTGCATATAGCTTTCCAATGCAGTATTGCAATGCAGTTCGGAAGTGTTATGAGAATATTATTCCTTTAACTTTTAGAGGATCGGCTAGAGATGGCCTTATGACTTGTTTATTTCAGTTCTTCACAATGTGATGCTCTATATGTGCAACTATTTGCCGTGCAGTTCAATTTCATCAATAACAGTTTCAACAATACCACTATGAATTACGATATTGGGTTGCTGTTAAGAAAATAGCAGTTTACATGCCTTTTCATTTTTTAACAATAACTAGTGTACTTTAGAGCTGCACAATACCAGTTTGAATGACTATTTGCTTGTTTTTAAATGTTATGCCAAATGCAGTTAACATACCTTTCCACTTCTTGTTTTGCTTAATTAGCGTGCTTAAGCCTGCACACTGAAGCTACATAGCAACATGCATTGTACTGAATGACTAAATATGCAATCCCGGGCTACATAGCAACAAGGAAGAGTGTTACCTTAATGTTCGGATGATGTCTAGATATACATGTAATAAAATCTTATATAATGGGATGGAGGGAGTGTTGTACTACATCATTTTTCAATTGTTGTTTAGCTTCTAATATTAACTTGGTGCTTTTAGGTACATATGTCATTGCCAAAGATCCACACTTCGACCCTTTCTACGTATGGGGCAATGAGATATTCATGAACCAGCATCAAGTGAGTAAACTGATAAGGATTGTTATTAAAATGGGTCAAAAGATGTCAATCGAACTATTTGTTTACACTTTATGCAAGACAACAGTGAACTACAGGATGTTAAGTAAGAACCATGTAGCCTTCTTTTTACTGCGCGTAATGAGTTGTGTTAGATGACAATGTCTGAAACTTTTTTCCTTTGTAGTGGATCCTGAAGCAGTTTACCAAAGATTACCTCTCAAACTGCATGATTGGCGGCCGGCCATCACAATCACTAGTACAACAAGGTGCTGGTGCAGTTGTGTAATGGGGTAGCTGAGTGCTGAAGCTATATGATGTTGTACTCTGATGTATTTCAATTATGAAAATGAAATATATTGTGTGCTTAATATGAAATATGAATTAGATTAATAAATGGATTATTAATAATAGGATAATTAGCCTGCTAATTGGGTTTTTCTATTGCAAACGATTATTGAGAAAACATCGTGTGTGATGCATTCAATAATGCACACGGTTTCTAGGAATAAACCGTGGTAGATTAATGAACAATCACACATGGCATCCTCTTGAAAATTGTTTGCATTAGGCCACCCGACGCAAACTTTTACCACATAAAAACTGTGTGTGATGGACAACTTTTGCCACACAGTTTCTTCTTGGCACCACGTGTGATGCATTCAATAACGGAAACGATAAAATTGTTAATATCATGTGCAATGGCAACGCTATCACGAACGAATTAACGAGGAAAATTGTGTGTGATGTACCTGCGAACGGAAACATTTTCCTTGGAGCGACTGTGTGGGATGTATATACGAACGGAAACGTTTAGCGGGGACAGACTGTGTGGGATGTACTTGCGACCAGAAACAATTTCGCCTGTATAATTGTATTTTTCAGTACTACTATACGTACAACCGTATTTGATCGCTCGCCGGTCGCACACGACCTCATTTTGCCGAGCGTGTGTGCCAGGAGGGCATATCCCTGACGGTTTCTGGGTCATGTGGGAAGGACCCCCTATCACCCACACTCACTTGGCGACGGTTCCAAATGCCGTCGGGGAAAGGGGTTAAGAACCGTTTGTATAGCACCGACGCGTACTAGTGAACCAACATCGACATCCATGTTCCGCTATTGGTTATTAACCGGAGATGCGTCTCGGTCATGTCTACATAGTTATCCATAGGGTGCGCACGCTTAATGTTCGTTGACGATATAATATTATATGAGTTATGTATGATGGTGACCAAATGTTGTTCGGAGTTCCGGATGAGATCACACACACGGCGAGGAGCTCCGTAATATTCCGGAGGTGAAGATTAATATATGGGATAATAGTGTTTGAACTCCGGAAAGGTTCCGGAATTCACCAGAAGGGGTTACAGATGTTTCCCGAAATGTTTGGGCACGAGAACACTTTATTTGGGCCAAGGGGTAAAGCCCACAAGGGTTTTGGAAAGAACAAAAGGAAGTTTTGCAGTGGCCAGGGGCTAGATGCCAGGGACCATGGCGTCAAGGGCTAGACGTCGGGAAGCCTGGCGTCTCGGCTTGGAGTCCGAGTAGGACTCTTGCCTTTTGGGCAAAACCGACTTTGAGGAGGCTTTTACTCCAAGTTTCTACCCCAGGGCTCAACATATAAATAGAGGGGCAGGGTTAGCACCCAAGACACATCAATATACACCAAGCCGTGTGCCAGCAACCCCGACCCTCAAGTTTATCCTTCATCATAGTTTCTGCAGTGCTTTGTGAAGCCGTGCGGAGATTATTCTTCACCACCACCGTCACCACGCCGTCGTGCTGCCGGAACTCATCAACTAGTTCGCCCTCTTGCTGGATCAGAAAGGCGAGGATGTCATCGAGCTGAACATGTGCTGAACACGGAGGTGTCATACGTTCTGTACTTGATCGGGATGGATTGTGAAGGTGTACGACTACATGAACCGCAATGATAAATGCTTCCTCTTAGCGATCTTCAAGGGTATGAAGATGCTCTCCCCCTCTCGTAGATATGAATCTCCATGGATAGATCATGTGTGTTCGTAGAATTTTAAGTTTTCCATGCAACGTTCCCCAACAGTGGCATGATGAGATAGGTTTATGCATAGATGATATGCACGAGCAGAACACAAAGAGTAGTGGGCGGTCATGGTCATACAGCTTACCACCAACATATTATTTTGATTCGGCAGTATCGTAAGATGAAGCGTCCCGAACCAACATTACATGTGCATGTACATGAGACCGGTTCCACCGACACGTGCTGTTGGAAATATGCCCTAGAGGCAATAATAAAATGGTTATTATGATATTTCCTTGTTCATGATAATTGTGTGTCATTCATGCTTGAATTGTATTATCCGGAAACAGTGATAAATGTGTGCATACATAGACCACAACGTGTCCCTGGTAAAGCCTCTAGTTACTAGCTCGTTGATCAACAGATGGTCGCGGTTTCCTATCCATGGACATTGGACGTCATTGATAACGGGATCACATCATTAGGAGAATGATGTGATGGACAAGACCCAATCCTAAGCCTAGCACAAGATCGTGTAGTTCGTAATGCTAAATCTTTTCCTTAGACCATGAGGTTGTGCAACTCCCGGATACCGTAGGAATACTTTGGGTGTGCCAAATGTCACAACGTAACTGGGTGGCTATAAAGGTACGCAACGGGTATCTCCGAAAGTATCTGTTGGGTTGGCATGAACCGAGACTGGGATTTGTCACTCCGTGTGACGAAGAGGTATCTCTGGGCCCACTCGGTAAGACATCATCATAATGAGCTCAATGTGACTAAGGAGTTGGTCACGGGATGATGTATTATGGAACAAGTAAAGAGACTTGCCATGACGAGATTGAACAAGGTATTGGTATACCGACGATCGAATCTCAGGCAAGTACTGTACCGATAGACAGAGGGAATTGCATACGGGATAGAGTGAATCCTTGACATCGCGGTTCATTCAATGAGATCATCGAGGAACACGTAGGAACCAACATGGGTATCCAGATCCTGCTGTTGGTTATTGACCGGAGAGTCGTCTCGGTCATGTCTACATGTCTCCCGAACCCGTAGGGTCTACACACTTAAGGTTCGGTCACGCTAGGGTTGTAGAGATATATGCACACGGTAACCCGAATGTTGTTCGAAGTCCCGGATGAGATCTCGGACGTCACGAGGAGTTTTGAAATGGTCCGGAGGTAAAGAATTATATATAGGAAGTCCAGTTTCGGCCATCGGGAGAGTTCCGGGGGTCACCGGTAGTGTACCGGGACCACCGGAAGGGTCCCCGGGGTCAACCCATCCCAGAGGGCCCCATGGGTCGTAAGGGGAGGGGAACCAGCCCATAGTGGGCTGGCGCACCCCCTTGGGCCTCCCCCTATGCCTAGGGTTGGAAACCCTAGGGGTGGGGGCGCCCCCCTTGCCTTGGCGGGCAAGCCTCCCCCTTGGCCGCCGCCCCCCCTAGGAGATTGCATCTCCTAGGGCCGGCGCCCCCCTGGCCCCTATATATAGTGGGGGGGGGAGAGGGCAGCCGCACCCTTGCACATGGCGCCTCCCTCCCCCCCTCGTTACACATCTCCCTCCTCCCGCAGGTGCTTGGCGAAGCCCTGCAGACTTTCCGTTGCATCCACCACCACGCCGTCGTGCCGCTGGATCTCCATCAACCTCTCCTCCCCCTTGCTGGATCAAGAAGGAGGAGACGTCGCAGCATCGTACGTATGTTGAACGCGGAGGTGCCATCCATTTGGCGCTGGGATCATCGGTGATTTGGATCACGACGAGTACGACTCCATCATCCACGTTCTCTTAAACGCTTCCGCTCGCGATCTACAACAAGTATGTAGATGCACTCCTTTCTCCTCGTTGCTAGATGACTCCTTAGATTGATCTTGGTGAAGTGTAGGAAATTTTTTGAATTCTGCTACATTCCCCAAGAGTGGCATCTAAGCTAGGTCTTTGCGTAGCATCTTGCACGAGTAGAACACAAACAAGTTTTGGGCGTAGATTTGTTCAATTCTCTTGCTGCTACTAGTCCAATCTTGATTCGGCGGCATCGTGGGATGAAGCGGCCCGGACCGACCTTACATGTACGCTTACGTGAGACTGGTTCCACCGACTGACATGCACTAGTTGCATAAGGTGGCTAGCGGGTGTCTGTCTCTCCCACTTTAGTCGGATCGGATTCGATGAAAAGGGTCCTTATGAAGGGTAAATAGAAATTGACATATGACATTGTGGTTTTGGCGTAGGTAAGAAACGTTCTTGCTAGAAACCTATAGCAGCCACGTAAAACATGCAACAACAATTAGAGGACGTCTAACTTATTCTTGCAGCATGTGTTATGTGATGTGATATGGCCAAAAGATGTGATGAATGATATATATGTGATGTATGAGATTGATCATGTTCTTGTAATAGGAATCACGACTTGCATGTCGATGATAATGACAACCGGCAGGAGCCATATGAGTTGTCTTATTTATTGTATGACCTGCGTGTCATTGAATAACGCCATGTAATTACTTTACTTTATTGCTAAACGTAAGCCATAGTAGTAGAAGTAATATTTGGCGATACAACTTCATGAAGACACGATGATGGAGATCATGGTTTCATGCTGGTGACAAAGATGATCATGGTGCCCTGGAGATGAAGATCAAAGGAGAAAAATGATATTGGCCATATCATGTCACTTTATTTGATTGCATGTGATGTTTATCATGTTTATGCATCTTATTTGCTTAGAACGACGGTAGTAAATAAGATGATCTCTCACTAAACTTTCAAGAATTGTGTTTCCCCTAACTGTGCACCGTTGCTAAGGATCGTTGTTCCGAAGCACCACGTGATGATCGGGTGTGATAGGCTCTAACGTTCGCATACAACGGGTGTAAGCCAGATTTACACACGCAATACACTTAGGGTTCACTTGACGAGCCTAGCATGTACAGACATGGCCTCGGAACACGGAAGACCAAAAGGTCGAACATGAGTCGTATAGAAGATACGATCAACATGAAGATGTTCACCGTTGATGACTAGTCCGTCTCACGTGATGATCGGACACGGCTTAGTCGATTCGGATCGTGTTTCACTTAGATGACTAGAGAGATGTCTATCTGAGTGGGAGTTCATTAAATTTGATTAGATGAACTTAATTGTCATGAACTTAGTCCAAATTCTTTACAATATGTCTTGTAGATCAAATGGCCCACGCTCATGTCACCCTCAACTTCAACGCGTTCCTAGAGAAATCCAAGCTGAAAGACGATGGTAGCAACTATACGGATTGGGTCCGTAACCTGAGGATCATCCTCATAGCTGCCAAGAAAACTTATGTCCTAGAAGCACCGCTAAGTGATGCTCCCACCCCAGCAAACCAAGATGTTATGAACGCTTGGCAGTCGCGTTGTGATGATTACTCCTTGGTTCAGTGCGGCATGCTCTACAGCTTAGAATCGGGGCTCCAAAAGTGTTTTGAGCACCACGGAGCATATGAGATGTTCCAAGAGCTGAAAATGGTTTTCCAAGCTCATGCCCGAGTTGAGAGATATGACGTCTCCAACGCATTCTACAGTTGTAAGATGGAGGAGAATAGTTCTGTCAGCGAGCACATACTCAAATTGTCTGGGTTGCACAATCGCTTGTCTTAGTTGGGAATGAGTCTCCCAAACGAAGCGGTCGTTGACAGAATCCTTCAGTCGCTCCCACCTAGCTACAAGAGATTTGTGTTAAACTTCAATATGCAAGGGATGGAGAAGTCCATTCCCGAAGTATATTCAATGCTGAAATCAGCGGAGGTGGAGATCAAGAAAGAGCATCAAGTGTTGATGGTGAATAAAACCACTAAGTTCAAGAAAGACAAGGGTAAGAAGAACTTTAAGAAGGATGGCAAAGGAGTTGCCACGCCCGGTAAGCCAGTTGCCGGAAAGAAGCCAAAGAATGGACCCAAGCCTGAGACTGAGTGCTTTTATTGCAAGGGAACGGGTCACTGGAAGCGGAACTGCCCCAAATACTTAGCAGATAAGAAGGCCGGCAACGTCAGAGGTATATATGATATACATGTTATTGATGTGTACCTTAGCAGCGCTCGTAGTAGCTCCTGGGTATTTGATACCGGTGCAGTTGCTCACATTTGTAACTCAAAGCAGGAGCTGCGGAATAAGCGGAGACTGGCGAAGGACGAGGTGATGATGCGCGTCGGGAATGGTTCCAAGGTCGATATGATCGCCGTCGGCACGCTGCCTCTACATCTACCCACGGGATTAGTTTTAAACCTAAATAATTGTTATTTAGTACCAGCTTTGAGCATGAACATTGTATCTGGATCTTTTTTAGTGCGAGATGGCTACTCATTTAAATCCAAGAATAATGGTTGTTCTATTTATATGAGAGATATGTTTTATGGTCATGCCCCGCTGGTCAATGGTTTATTCTCGATGAATCTCGAACGTGATGTTACACATATTCATAGTCTGAATTCCAAAAGATGTAAGGTTGATAATGATAGTCCCACATACTTGTGGCATTGCCGCCTTGGTCATATTGGTGTCAAACGTATGAAGAAGCTCCATGCAGATGGACTTCTAGAGTCTCTTGATTATGAATCATTTGACACGTGCGAACCATGTCTCTTGGGCAAGATGACCAAGACTCCGTTCTCCGGAACAATGGAGCAAGCGACCAACTTATTGGAAATCATACATACCAATGTATGCGGTCCAATGAGTGTTGAAGCTCGCGGAGGCTATCGTTATGTTCTCACCCTCACGGATGACTTAAGTAGATGTGGGTATGTCTACTTAATGAAGCACATGTCTGAAACCTTTGAAAAGTTCAAGGAATTTCAGAATGAGGTTGAGAATCAACGTGACAGAAAAATAAAGTTCTTACGATCGGATCGTGGGGGTGAAAATTTAAGTCATGAATTTGGGACGCACCTAAGGAACTGTGGAATTGTTTCACAATTGACACCGCCCGGAACACCTTAGCGTAATGGTGTGTCCGAACGTCGAAATCGAACTGTGTTGTACATGGTGCGATCTATGATGTCTCTCACCGACTTACCGCTATCTTTTTGGGGTTATGCTTTAGAGACTGCCGCATTCACTTTAAATAGGGCTCCGTCAAAATCCGTTGAGACGACACCGTATGAACTTTGGTTTGGCAAGAAATCTAAGCTGTCGTTTCTGAAAGTTTGGGGTTGCGATGCTTATGTCAAGAAACTTCAACCTGAAAAGATCGAACCCAAATCGGAAAAATGCGTCTTCATAGGATACCCAAAGGAAACGATTGGGTACACCTTCTACCTCAGATCCGAAGGCAAGGTCTTCGTTGCCAAGAATGGATCCTTTCTGGAGAAAGAGTTTTTTCTCGAAAGAAGTGAGTGGGAGGAAAGTAGAACCTGATGAGGTGACAGTCACCCCTTCCGAACCGGAAAGTAGCGCAGCGCAGGAAATTGTTCCTGAGGTGCCTGCACCGACTAGGGAGGAATTTAATGATGATGATCATGAAGATTCAGATCAAGTTACTAGTGAACTTCGACGGTCCACAAGGACACATTCTGCACCAGAGTGGTACGGCAACCCTGTCATGGAAATCATGTTGTTAGACAACGGTGAACCTTCGAACTATGAAGAAGCGATGGCGGCGGATTCCAACAAATGGCTTGAAGCCATGAAATCCGAGATAGGATCCATGTATGAAAACAAAGTATGGACTTTGGTGGACTTGCCCGATGATCGGCACGCCATAGAAAATAAATGGATATTTAAGAAGAAGACTGACGCGGATGGTAATGTGACCATCTATAAGGCTCGGCTTGTCGCTAAAGGTTATCGACAAGTTCAAGGGATTGACTACGATGAGACTTTCTCTCCCGTAGCGATGCTGAAGTCTGTCCGAATCATGTTAGCAATTGCCGCATTCTATGATTATGAGATATGGCAAATGGACGTCAAAACGGCATTCCTTAATGGCTTCCTCAAGGAAGAGCTGTATATGATGCAGCCGGAAGGTTTTGTCGATCGTGAGAATGCTAATAAGGTATGCAAGCTCCAGCGCTTGATCTATAGGCTAGTGCAAGCATCTCGGAATTGGAATATTCGCTTTAATGATGTGATCAAAGCGTTTGGGTTTATACAGACTTGGGGAGAAGCCTGTATTTACAAGAAAGTGAGTGGGAGCTCTGTAGCATGTAATGCCCAGGATGGAATTATACCTCCTACGTGTCGAGGCACGACTTAAAGGCATAAGTCCATCCTAGAATGATCTCAAGTTTGGTAATCTTTGCACAACTCATGTAAAAGAGGGATAGTAAACTGAAAAATAGTTGGCTTACAATCGCCACGTCACAGAATAACAGTACAAGTCTCAAACATCATACAATAAGATCACTACAACCCTCTAAGGGCAAAAGCCAAATGTCAAAGTACCAAACTCAGATAAAACAAAACAACCACAGGCGGATCGAATCCTAGTAAGAGACTCCACTACTGATCGTCCGGGTAGCGCACGTAGTAACGACTACGCTCCTCGTCGTACTCCCAATCCAGCTCGGTGCCATCACCTGGATAGCTCACAGCTGGAGCTGCATCTGGTGTGGTGAAGTAACTGTGAGCCACAGAGGACTCAGCAATCCCGTTCCCGGGTAACAGAACTATCAAAGCCTTTAGGTGAGGGAAAGGCTGAAGAAAGAACAAGTCTGCAGCAGCAACTAGCATCTAGCTTACGCAAGTGAGAGCGAGAAGAGAAGGCATCGCGAGAAGTGATCACGAAGTGATCCTAGCTACAAGCTCACAAGCATAACCCCTCCGTGTTCAACTCCCGAATCCCATTCGGAAATTGACAGTCACGGAACTCACGCTGGTAGTGTATTAGAACATTTGTGTCAAGTTATCTACAACCGGAATTAACAAGCTCCCATCTGCCACATAACCGCGGGCACGGCTTTCGAAAGTTCAAACCCTGCAGGGGTGTTCCAACTTGACCCATTACAAGCCCACGATCCGCGGAGTCGCAACTCCAAAGTGGGAAGACCCGAGTATCCTCGGAATCCCGTGCTCAAGATATACCGAGCTAAGGTAAGGCTAATCCAGCAAATCCTCCCGGCGTGCCGACACCCTGATAGTAGCCGCGCGTATCTCGTCTCAGGCCACGACCGGATGGGCGATTCTACAGGTTTTTACCAAACCTCGAGTTTCCTTGAGGTGGCCCCGCAGAACCCCCGTTTCGGACCAACACTCATGTGGAGCACTGGCCCGGGGTTGTAGAATTAAGAAAAAGGGTTTATAACTCCCTATGCAAGTTTAGTTTGTTATTAGGCAAATAGTACCAATGTTGGGACTTGCTGGAAAAGACTTAGCACTTAGCGGTTTATCGAGGGGGTCCCATACACCCCAACCGTGTTAGGAACGCATAATCAAGGAACATAAAACCGGCTTATACGGATCCTAACGGCATGAGTGGAACAAAACACCAAGCAAAAGGCTTAGCCTTCCACCCTTGCCAATATATAGATGATTTCAATTTAAGCATGTATATAGTGTGATATAACCCAACCAAACTTCAACATGGAGCAAGCATCTTCACTTCACCTGCAACTAGCAACGCTATAAGAAGGGCTGAGCGAAGCGTACTTAGCCAAACAACGGTTTGCATAGGTAGGGTGGTTAAACATGGCAATTGGTTACAAGTAGGAGGCTGACAAGAAGAACATGGGCATCGAGGCAAAACTATAGATCGAGACTACTAGCAATAGGCAAAGATAGTAAAGTTATCGGGGTTCGGTCATCTTGCCTGAAGAGAAGACGTTCGGATCGAAAGAAGGGTCCTCGTGCTCAAACTCGTTGGAAACCTCGTGCTCAACCTCGTTGGAAAACTCGTGCTCAACTTACGGCTCTAAACAAGTCAAACACACCAAGCACCAATCAACACGATGCAATGCGCACTCGAAAAACATGAATGCATGATGGATGCACTAGGGATGCACATGGAGCACGTAAAACATCACTCAAGCAAAACACCTCAAAACAAGATAACAACCTGAGATTATTAATCTAGACAGAAAATCACCCAAGTTTGATATAAGACTCGCTGAAATCGGAGTTACGGGCTAAAAGTTATGCCCGAAACAAGATTTGAGCGAAAACTGTAAATTACAGCAACATAGCATCTTTGGAGCTCAAAATAATTAATCTACAGCACCCAAAAAGCATGGCAAAAGACTTGAACACAAACTAGATATAAAGTACAGCAACTAGGTCCAAAGTGCACCCCCAACGGAGTCACGGATCAATAGCAATGATCTTGGACATATTGAACTTTGAAATAAAATTCTGGCAGCAGAATTTTATTGAAAGTTTGGAGCAAAAGATAAACATGCTACAGCCACTCAAATGGACATGTGAGGACATGGATGGAAAGACAACAATATATACTTCAAGGAACAATCAAAATCCACCCCAAAACTATCATGCTTTGTCCTACAACATCACACGAACATGGCATCGGAACGTTACAGATTTCAGACTTAGTGAAATTTCACTAAGTCCTAAAACAGCAATATCATCATAGCACACAAAAGAGCATGTTTAAGACACCTCGAAACTAAACATGGCAAAGGGTAAGCACCTCATCAAAATACATATGACGGTGATCCCGAAACACACAAGCATGCATCATAGAGGTGAACACACCGATTACAACGAGCTCAACAAGATGGCATTTCATAACAAGTGAAAACACAACATGTGAACATGGCACTTAGCAACGATGATAACAAGGAAACAATAAATCTACCATGCAACCTATCACACACAACACGTAGTTCGTGACGAGACGAACACGTGGACATGTCATTTGCATCGTTTGGACAAACGAGCTAAAAGATATCACATGTCAAAGGTGGCACAAAAATAACACATAACAGCAGTTTATATCATGATGCACTCTTGTAACAGCAAAACATGTGTCAAGATGACATCTAACATGCATGACTACAACAGGTAAAACGTAGAGGACATCTCCACGAACATCTGGACATGCTACACGCGCAAAACGGAGCAACAGATAAAAAGTTAGGGCAGGTTGAAGATTGCATCTCAGATCAGGAAACAGGGGCTTAGTGGGAAAAAAAAACAACCTAGATCAGATCTAGAGATGAACAGTGTCGGGCCGGTGGCGGATGAACAGTGACGCGGCCCAGATCTGGAAGTCCACGACCGAAGTGGCGAAGGCCCGCGACGGCGGCCTGGAACCGGAGGCGAGGCGAGGCCGGCCTGGGCCCTGGCGCTGCGCGGCCCAGGAGACGGCGGCGATTGGGCCGGGGAAGGCGCCCGGTGGAGGGAGCCCGCGCGGCGAAGCCGGACGACGGGACGGGCCCGCTCGGGCGCGGGGAGCGGCCCGGCGCGCTGTGCGGCGAGGTGGAGTGAGCGGGCCGGCGGGAGGAGGCGACGATGGGCCTCGGCGGCGGTGACAAGCGGGCCCAGGCGGGGGAGGCAGGCCTGGGGCGGCGATCTGGTCCCCCCGGCGCGCGGAGGCAGCGACGTACGGCCCGAACTGGCAAGCGAAGCGGGACGATGGCCTGCGGTGCGATGCGGTCGCACCTGGCGCCAAGTGGCGACGGCCCGGCGCGCTCGACGAGCCTCCTGGCGACGGAGCGTTGACCTCGGCTGCCTCGATCGAGGTCCGGTCGAGGGGCTGGTCTGGATCGAAAGGATCCTCGGGATCTGGGTGGAAACAGTGGAGGATTTTTGGGATTTGAGATCTGAAATAAAAGGAAAAAAAATAGAGGGAAGGAGGAAGAAGAAGGGGACATGCCAAATAGACTAGGGGCCTATATATAGCAGTTAGCTAGGGTTTGGAGACT
Organism: Secale cereale; assembly: GCA_902687465.1. Lineage (NCBI taxonomy): Eukaryota > Viridiplantae > Streptophyta > Magnoliopsida > Poales > Poaceae > Secale > Secale cereale. The sequence continues at coordinate 621,876,476 of LR738711.1, forward strand.
GGGGTGTTAGGAGCCCTCCGATCGTGATCCAACGGATCCGATCGCGGGGATGAATTAAAAGGACCAGACGGAGATAAAAGAAAGCAGTAGGGGTATCTCCGGGACACGAAGTGAAGGCACATCGGACCACACGGACAACGGAGGGAAAAGTCAACGGAGTCCAAACGAGACGAGATTTGAGAGGCGGGTTGCACACAACAAAACAACAACACACACAACAACCTCGCGGCACACCGGTAACGAAAAACGCCCGAACAACAAAGTAGGCCTACGGGACGTCACGGACACGTGAGGGAGCTCCGGAACGCGAAACGGACAACGGGAAGGAACACGACGAACCGGATGCAACCCACAGCACAAAAGCAATGCAACGCACATGTCTACATGATATGAATGAAAGCCACACACTCACACAACAAAACGACGAAAGCCCGAAAGACAAAGTACCCGAAATGGAAATAGATGAAGCCGGAGATATATTATAAGCCCAAAAGGGAAAGTATTACATCCGGGGCATTACAAACTCTCCTCTACTACAAAAAGATCTCGTCCCGAGATCTAGGACTGGAAAAAAGGAAGGGTACTCGGAACGAAGATGATCTTCTCGTTCCCAGGTAGCTTCTCGGTCTGTGTGATGTGACCACTTGACTTTCAGAAACTTGATGGTCTTGTTACGAGTCTTGCGTTCGGTTTCTTTGAGAATTACAACTGGATGCTCTCGGTAGGAAAGGTCTTGTTGAAGATCAATCTCCTCAAACGGAATCATGCGCTCAGGTGCCTTGAAGCATTTGCGCAGTTGAGAAACATGGAAGACATCATGAACATTTGCAAAGTTGGAAGGGAGCTCGAGCTGATAGGCTAGATCGCCTCTTTTGCCAAGAATTTTGAAAGGCCCGACGTATCTAGGAGCAAGCTTTCCTTTGATACCGAACCTTTGGGTTCTTTTCATCGGAGACACTCGGAGATAGACATGATCACCGATGTCGAAAGCCAAATCACGATGCTTTCCGTCATAGTAGCTCTTCTGACGCGACTGAGCGGCCTTGAGATTCTCACGTATGACTTTGCACATTTCTTCGGCTTCAGAGATCAAATCATTGCCAAGAAGTTGGCGTTCACCTGTTTCAGACCAATTGAGAGGGGTACGGCACTTTCTGCCATATAGAATTTCAAACGGTGCTTTGCCTGCACTTGCTTGAAAGCTGTTGTTGTAAGAGAACTCGGCAAATGGAAGACAGTCTTCCCATTTCATGCCGAAGGAGATGACACAGGCTCTGAGCATATCTTCTAGGATCTGATTCACACGCTCGACTTGACCACTAATCTGAGGGTGAAAGGCAGTGCTGAACCTGATCTTCGTGCCCATGGCGGACTGAAAGGAGTCCCAGAACTTTGATATGAACAAGCTGCCACGGTCTGAGGATATCACTTGAGGAATGCCATGTAGTGACACAATTCTGGAAGTGTACAGCTCTGCAAGTTGAGCTGCATTGATTGATTCTTTGACTGGAAGAAAGTGAGCAACTTTGGTAAGCTTGTCAATCACCACAAAGATAGCATCATTGCCTCGCTTGGATTTAGGAAAACCAGTGACGAAGTCCATTTCAATGTGGTCGAACTTCCACTCAGGAATAGGAAGAGGTTGGAGAAGACCGGCTGGACGTTGATGTTCTGCTTTCACTCTTCTGCATACATCACATTCATTCACGAATTGGGCAATTTCCCTTTTCATGCGTGTCCACCAGTAAGATTGCTTGAGATCTTGGTACATCTTGGAGCTGCCAGGATGAATGGAAAGGAGAGAGTCATGAGCTTCTTCCATTATGAGCTTCCTGAGATCACCTTTGGGAACAACGAGTCTGTCCTCGAAGAACAAGGTATCTCTCTCATCAACGCGGAAGCACTTATATTTTGGAGTGCCCTTTGCAATCCCATGTTTCACCTTCTTCACCATGGTATCACTGAGCTGGGCCTCACGGACTTGATCTTCCAAGGTAGGAGCAATCTGGAGATTAGCAAGAAAACCCTGTGGAACAACCTGAAGGTTGAGCTTCCTGAAAGCTTCACAAAGCTCAGGCTGGTGTGGCTTGATAAGAAGGCTGTTGCAATATGCCTTTCTGCTCAAAGCATCTGCAATCACATTCGCCTTGCCTGGAGTGTACTCAATGCTGGGGTTGTACTCTTGGATCATCTCGACCCAACGAGTCTGGCGGAGGTTCAGATGCGGCTGTGTGAAGATGTACTTCAAGCTCTTGTGATCAGTGCAGATGTCGACCTTTCTGCCCAACAACAGATGTCTCCACGTAATCAGAGCATGTACCACAGCTGCTAGCTCGAGATCATGTGTGGGATAGTTCTTCTCAGCTGGCTTTAGCTGACGTGAAGTGTATGCCACAATTCTCTTCTCTTGCATAAGCACACCACCAAGACCTTGAAGAGAAGCGTCACAGAACACTTCATAGGGCTTGGATTCATCTGGAGGAATCAGAACTGGAGCTGAGACAAGCTTCTCTTTGAGGGTTTTGAAAGCCACTTCACACTCGGGAGACCAAAAGTATTTGACATTCTTCTGAAGGAGGTTGGAAAGAGGCTTGGCAATCTTGGAGAAGTTCTCCACAAACCTTCTGCAATAGCTGGCAAGACCCAGAAAACTGCGGAGCTGCTTGACGTTCTGAGGAGCTTCCCAGTTGACAATTGCTTCAACTTTCTCGGGATTAACCGCAATACCGTCAGCTGAGATGATGTGGCCCAGGTACAGAACCTTATCGAGCCAAAACTCGCACTTTGAGAACTTGGCATAGAATTTATGCTCTCGGAGTCGATCAAGAACCAGACGCAAGTGCTTTTCGTGATCTTCTTCATTCTTGGAAAACACCAGAATATCATCCAGATACACAAGCACAAACTCGCCAGTATAGGGGTTGAAGATGTAATGCATCATCCTTGAAAAGGTAGGAGGAGCATTGGCGAGACCGAAGGACATGACGGTATACTCGTATGAACCGTAGCTCGTTCTGAAGGCCGTCTTGGGAATGTCTTCCTCGCGAATGCGAATTTGATGATAGCCCATTCGGAGGTCAAGCTTAGAGAACACTTTAGCTCCTTTGAGCTGCTCAAAGAGTTCGTTGATGTTGGGGAGCGGATACTTGTTCTTAATCGTCTTCTTGTTCAATGGCCGGTAGTCAACACAGAGACGCTCCGTGCCATCTTTCTTCTTGACAAACAAGACACCACAGCCCCACGGAGATGTACTAGGCCTAATGAGACCCATACTCTCCTGCTTATCAAGCTGCTTCTTCAATTCCTTCAATTCATCCGGAGAGAGCTTGTACGGACGCCGGCATGCTGGCTCAGTACCCGGCTCGAGTTCGATGACAAACTCCACCTGACGGTGTGGAGGCATGCCTGGAAGTTCTTCAGGAAAGACGTCTTGATATTCGTTCACCACCGGAATTTGATTTATGGCATTAATTTCGCCCTTATCATTAAGAGAGAAAAGCCGGATAGTGTTATCCCTTGAAGCAAAGATAATCACATCTTCATCAGAATGAGTCATCTTGACTTCCTTTTGAGCACAATCAATGTGAGCATCATGCTAAGAAAGCCAATCCATTCCGAGGATGAGGTCGATGTCAGAATTGCCGAGAATCACCGGAGAAGCCAAAAATCGATAATCACCCATGCGAATAGAAACATTCGGAGCCACCATACTAGAACTCAATCTCTTGCCAGGTGATATGACACTCAAAGGTCTTGGCAAGGCTTCAGAGTGAACATTATTCTTGGATGCAAATGGATATGACATAAAAGAGCAAGAAGCACCCGAATCAAATAACACTTTAGCAGGGATAGAGTTAACTGGAAGGTTACCCAAAATGACATCAGAAGCATTCTCCGCTTGCGCTGCATTCATCAGATTGACCCTTGCTGCCTTTGGATCATGCCTGACAATAGCTGAACTCACAGGTGGAGGAGGTGGAAGACGCTTCGGATTCGGACATCTGTTGGCATAGTGACCTTTCTGAGTGCATTTGTTGCAAGTCACTTCTGAGAGAGGACGGAAATGAGAGCCACTGGACTTGGAGCCTTGAGACTGAAACTGCTTCTTCGACTGGTTGCTCGGGTTGGGTGGGTGGGAGAAACCACGACCACTAGAGTTCTTGTTGTTGGAGTTGTTGTATGGAGCTCGAATCACTGGAGGAGGAGGAAGCCAGAATTTCTGTTGTTTCGCAGCCAACTGAGACGATGAGGAAGAGTGAACAGCATCTCGAATTCTCTTCTTAGAAGCCTCCATCTTAAGCTGAGCTGCTTCTTGTTTCAAAGCCATATTATAGAACTTATCGAATTCGTCTGGCTCGAACAAAGTGAGAGCAAGCTGAAGTTCATCTTTGAGACCTCCACGGAACTGATAGATTTTACTCTTTGCATCAGGAATGTCTTGCTTTGCATAGCGAGCGAGGTTTTGGAACTTGACATTATACTGATAGACTGACATGGAGCCCTGCTTGAGGTTGCGGAATTGCTCACGCATACCCTCGATAACACTTGTAGGAATGTGATGCGAGCGGAAATCCTTGCAGAAATTCTCCCATGAGATCACTTGACCCGGCCTTGAGTCTTTGTACTGCTGCCACCAGTCAGCTGCTTGATCTTTCAGTTGGAATGCTGCAAACTTCACATAGTCATCTTCTTTCACGTTACTGCACTCAAAATGCTTCTTGATATCGGTCAGCCAATCTTCAGCATCGAGAGGGTCGACACAGTAACTGAAAGCTTTAGGATTGTTGGCCAAGAACTGGTTGAGGGTAGCATGGTGCTGCTGGAAGAAGTTGCCTTGGTTCATTGGAACGCCCTGATTAGCTTGATTAGCTTGATTAGCTTGCATCATCTGCATCATCTGCATCATCAACTGAGTGTTCTGAGCAGTAGTCTGCATAATTGCTCTCCAAGCCTCAGGCGGAGGAGGAGGGGAAGGAGGACGCTCTGGAACCTCTTCACCCTCTGGGTTGGCATTCGGAACCTTTTTCGGAGCCATCCTGTAAGAGATGACCACGAATCAGCAATTGATTGACAAAAGGAATAAGCTGAATCAAAGGAATGAATTGCAACAAGTCTTCACAATAATCATTCGAACAATAAGAACGAATGAAATCATCCGAACAAGAGGAACGAATGAATTTCTCAGTTAATTGATAACATCAGTCTTCACGAGAAGCCACATAGGGATCAAACGGATAAAATAATAAAACAACAAGGTACGGAAAGGAACAAACACAAGAGAGGAGTTTCGTTCTAACATCTTTGTGCTGAAAGCATATGAACGCGTTACGAAAAGGTTTTGCAATCCCCGGATCAGCATAGCCAAGGACCCTTTAAGATGCAACTCCTGATAGTAACCTCGGTCATATAACTCCTTCACTCAATGTCGAACCCCGAACTCACTAACCTGCATTCGTTGGAAGAATGCCTACGATCTACTGGATAAAACCCACCTATAGTTTTCCGAAAGATTCCAGTTATGCAATCAGGTGTTGGGGATACACGGGAAGCACCGCGCAATCAACTCTAACCTACATCCAGGTGTATCCATCCTTCAACACATAACCAGTCTTTCTCGGAAGCTGTGTACCTCGGACCTTCGAAAAGCATCCACTATAACAAGCTATGGCAATACTCCCGAACTACCTCCCCAGTACTGGGTGATGTCGGGGTTATCGTGCCACTGGCCGTATAGGGGAGATTTTCGATGTCGGCCGTCTTAAGTATTTAGTACTGTCGCGATATGCTTGTTACAATGATACCCCGAAGCTCAACTCCTCGGTAACAGGAGGCATCGGGAACAATATCCTTGTCACAAGAACATCGAAACAATCCCAGAATACTCGCGGGATTCCTAAAAAAAAATTTGTGCAAATTTTGAAGATAGGAGAGACAAGAGTAGACGTCAGGAGTCCTCACCAGAGAGAAAGGGGATGAGAAGCAAAGAAATCCTACTCTCCGATATAATATAGGACTCAAAAAGTTTTCAGTGTGTGCCTAGACTCAACCGTCAACGGTTCGATCAAACAGTGGGGGCTCCTAGGTCGGAGAAGGCTCTGAATACCAACTTGTAATGCCCAGGATGGAATTATACCTCCTACGTGTCGAGGCACGACTTAAAGGCATAATTCCATCCTAGAATGATCTCAAGTTTGGTAATCTTTGTACAACTCATGTAAAAGAGGGATAGTAAACTGAAAAATAGTTGGCTTACAATCGCCACGTCACAGAATAACAGTACAAGTCTCAAACATCATACAATAAGATCACTACAACCCTCTAAGGGCAAAAGCCAAATGTCAAAGTACCAAACTCAGATAAAACAAAACAACCACAGGCGGATCGAATCCTAGTAAGAGACTCCACTACTGATCGTCCGGGTAGCGCACGTAGTAACGACTACGCTCCTCGTCGTACTCCCAATCCAGCTCGGTGCCATCACCTGGATAGCTCACAGCTGGACCTGCATCTGGTGTGGTGAAGTAACTGTGAGCCACAGAGGACTCAGCAATCCCGTTCCCGGGTAACAGAACTATCAAAGCCTTTAGGTGAGGGAAAGGCTGAAGAAAGAACAAGTCTGCAGCAGCAACTAGCATCTAGCTTACGCAAGTGAGAGCGAGAAGAGAAGGCATCGCGAGAAGTGATCACGAAGTGATCCTAGCTACAAGCTCACAAGCATAACCCCTCCGTGTTCAACTCCAGAATCCCATTCGGAAATTGACAGTCACGGAACTCACGCTGGTAGTGTATTAGAACATTTGTGTCAAGTTATCTACAACCGGAATTAACAAGCTCCCATCTGCCACATAACCGCGGGCACGGCTTTCGAAAGTTCAAACCCTGCAGGGGTGTTCCAACTTGACCCATTACAAGCCCACGATCCGCGGAGTCGCAACTCCAAAGTGGGAAGACCCGAGTATCCTCGGAATCCCGTGCTCAAGATATACCGAGCTAAGGTAAGGCTAATCCAGCAAATCCTCCCGGCGTGCCGACACCCTGATAGTAGCCGCGCGTATCTCGTCTCAGGCCACGACCGGATGGGCGATTCTACAGGTTTTTACCAAACCTCGAGTTTCCTTGAGGTGGCCCCGCAGAACCCCCGTTTCGGACCAACACTCATGTGGAGCACTGGCCCAGGGTTGTAGAATTAAGAAAAAGGGTTTATAACTCCCTATGCAAGTTTAGTTTGTTATTAGGCAAATAGTACCAATGTTGGGACTTGCTGGAAAAGACTTAGCACTTAGCGGTTTATCGAGGGGGTCCCATACACCCCAACCGTGTTAGGAACGCATAATCAAGGAACATAAAACCAACTTATACGGATCCTAACGGCATGAGTGGAACAAAACACCAAGCAAAAGGCTTAGCCTTCCACCCTTGCCAATATATAGATGATTTCAATTTAAGCATGTATATAGTGTGATATAACCCAACCAAACTTCAACATGGAGCAAGCATCTTCACTTCACCTGCAACTAGCAACGCTATAAGAAGGGCTGAGCGAAGCGTACTTAGCCAAGCAACGGTTTGCATAGGTAGGGTGGTTAAACATGGCAATTGGTTACAAGTAGGAGGCTGACAAGAAGAACATGGGCATCGAGGCAAAACTATAGATCGAGACTACTAGCAATAGGCAAAGATAGTAAAGTTATCGGGGTTCGGTCATCTTGCCTGAAGAGAAGACGTTCGGATCGAAAGAAGGGTCCTCGTGCTCAAACTCGTTGGAAACCTCGTGCTCAACCTCGTTGGAAAACTCGTGCTCAACTTCCGGCTCTAAACAAGTCAAACACACCAAGCACCAATCAACACGATGCAATGCGCACTCGAAAAACATGAATGCATGATGGATGCACTAGGGATGCACATGGAGCACGTAAAACATCACTCAAGCAAAACACCTCAAAACAAGATAACAACCTGAGATTATTAATCTAGACAGAAAATCACCCAAGTTTGATATAAGACTCGCTGAAATCGGAGTTACGGGCTAAAAGTTATGCCCGAAACAAGATTTGAGCGAAAACTGCAAATTACAGCAACATAGCATCTTTGGAGCTCAAAATAATTAATCTACAGCACCCAAAAATCATGGCAAAAGACTTGAACACAAACTAGATATAAAGTACAGCAACTAGGTCCAAAGTGCACCCCCAACGGAGTCACGGATCAATAGCAATGATCTTGGACATATTGAACTTTGAAATAAAATTCTGGCAGCAGAATTTTATTGAAAGTTTGGAGCAAAAGATAAACATGCTACAGCCACTCAAATGGACATGTGAGGACATGGATGGAAAGACAACAATATATACTTCAAGGAACAATCAAAATCCACCCCAAAACTATCATGCTTTGTCCTACAACATCACACGAACATGGCATCGGAACGTTACAGATTTCAGACTTAGTGAAATTTCACTAAGTCCTAAAACAGCAATATCATCATAGCACACAAAAGAGCATGTTTAAGACACCTCGAAACTAAACATGGCAAAGGGTAAGCACCTCATCAAAATACATATGACGGTGATCCCGAAACACACAAGCATGCATCATAGAGGTGAACACACCGATTACAACGAGCTCAACAAGATGGCATTTCATAACAAGTGAAAACACAACATGTGAACATGGCACTTAGCAACGATGATAACAAGGAAACAATAAATCTACCATGCAACCTATCACACACAACACGTAGTTCGTGACGAGACGAACACGTGGACATGTCATTTGCATCGTTTGGACAAACGAGCTAAAAGATATCACATGTCAAAGGTGGCACAAAAATAACACATAACAGCAGTTTATATCATGATGCACTCTTGTAACAGCAAAACATGTGTCAAGATGACATCTAACATGCATGACTACAACAGGTAAAACGTAGAGGACATCTCCACGAACATCTGGACATGCTACACGCGCAAAACGGAGCAACAGATAAAAAGTTAGGGCAGGTTGAAGATTGCATCTCAGATCAGGAAACAGGGGCTTAGTGGGAAAAAAACAACCTAGATCAGATCTGGAGATGAACAGTGTCGGGCCGGCGGCGGATGAACAGTGACGCGGCCCAGATCTGGAAGTCCACGACCGAAGTGGCGAAGGCCCGCGACGGCGGCCTGGAACCGGAGGCGAGGCGAGGCCGGCCTGGGCCCTGGCGCTGCGCGGCCCAGGAGACGGCGGCGATTGGGCCGGGGAAGGCGCCCGGTGGAGGGAGCCCGCGCGGCGAAGCCGGACGACGGGACGGGCCCGCTCGGGCGCGGGGAGCGGCCCGGCGCGCTGTGCGGCGAGGTGGAGTGAGCGGGCCGGCGGGAGGAGGCGACGATGGGCGTCGGCGGCGGTGACAAGCGGGCCCAGGCGGGGGAGGCAGGCCTGGGGCGGCGATCTGGTCCCCCCGGCGCGCGGAGGCAGCGACGTACGGCCCGAACTGGCAAGCGAAGCGGGACGATGGCCTGCGGTGCGATGCGGTCGCACCTGGCGCCAAGTGGCGACGGCCCGGCGCGCTCGACGAGCCTCCTGGCGACGGAGCGTTGACCTCGGCTGCCTCGATCGAGGTCCGGTTGAGGGGCTGGTCTGGATCGAAAGGATCCTCGGGATCTGGGTGGAAACAGTGGAGGATTTTTGGGATCTGAGATCTGAAATAAAAGGAAAAAAAATAGAGGGAAGGAGGAAGAAGAAGGGGACATGCCAAATAGACTAGGGGCCTATATATAGCAGTTAGCTAGGGTTTGGAGACTGGGGTGTTAGGAGCCCTCCGATCGTGATCCAACGGATCCGATCGCGGGGATGAATTAAAAGGACCAGACGGAGATAAAAGAAAGCAGTAGGGGTATCTCCGGGACACGAAGTGAAGGCACATCGGACCCACACGGACAACGGAGGGAAAAGTCAACGGAGTCCAAACGAGACGAGATTTGAGAGGCGGGTTGCACACAACAAAACAACAACACACACAACAACCTCGCGGCACACCGGTAACGAAAAACGCCCGAACAACAAAGTAGGCCTACGGGACGTCACGGACACGTGAGGGAGCTCCGGAACGCGAAACGGACAACGGGAAGGAACACGACGAACCGGATGCAACCCACAGCACAAAAGCAATGCAACGCACATGTCTACATGATATGAATGAAAGCCACACACTCACACAACAAAACGACGAAAGCCCGAAAGACAAAGTACCCGAAATGGAAATAGATGAAGCCGGAGATATATTATAAGCCCAAAAGGGAAAGTATTACATCCGGGGCATTACAAACTCTCCTCTACTACAAAAAGATCTCGTCCCGAGATCTAGGACTGGAAAAAAGGAAGGGTACTCGGAACGAAGATGATCTTCTCGTTCCCAGGTAGCTTCTCGGTCTGTGTGATGTGACCACTTGACTTTCAGAAACTTGATGGTCTTGTTACGAGTCTTGCGTTCGGTTTCTTCGAGAATTACAACTGGATGCTCTCGGTAGGAAAGGTCTTGTTGAAGATCAATCTCCTCAAACGGAATCATGCGCTCAGGTGCCTTGAAGCATTTGCGCAGTTGAGAAACATGGAAGACATCATGAACATTTGCAAAGTTGGAAGGGAGCTCGAGCTGATAGGCTAGATCGCCTCTTTTGCCAAGAATTTTGAAAGGCCCGACGTATCTAGGAGCAAGCTTTCCTTTGATACCGAACCTTTGGGTTCCTTTCATCGGAGACACTCGGAGATAGACATGATCACCGATGTCGAAAGCCAAATCACGATGCTTTCCGTCATAGTAGCTCTTCTGACGCGACTGAGCGGCCTTGAGATTCTCACGTATGACTTTGCACATTTCTTCGGCTTCAGAGATCAAATCATTGCCAAGAAGTTGGCGTTCACCTGTTTCAGACCAATTGAGAGGGGTACGGCACTTTCTGCCATATAGAATTTCAAACGGTGCTTTGCCTGCACTTGCTTGAAAGCTGTTGTTGTAAGAGAACTCGGCAAATGGAAGACAGTCTTCCCATTTCATGCCGAAGGAGATGACACAGGCTCTGAGCATATCTTCTAGGATCTGATTCACACGCTCGACTTGACCACTAGTCTGAGGGTGAAAGGCAGTGCTGAACCTGATCTTCGTGCCCATGGCGGACTGAAAGGAGTCCCAGAACTTTGATGTGAACAAGCTGCCACGGTCTGAGGATATCACTTGAGGAATGCCATGTAGTGACACAATTCTGGAAGTGTACAGCTCTGCAAGTTGAGCTGCATTGATTGATTCTTTGACTGGAAGAAAGTGAGCAACTTTGGTAAGCTTGTCAATCACCACAAAGATAGCATCATTGCCTCGCTTGGATTTAGGAAAACCAGTGACGAAGTCCATTTCAATGTGGTCGAACTTCCACTCAGGAATAGGAAGAGGTTGGAGAAGACCGGCTGGACGTTGATGTTCTGCTTTCACTCTTCTGCATACATCACATTCATTCACGAATTGGGCAATTTCCCTTTTCATGCGTGTCCACCAGTAAGATTGCTTGAGATCTTGGTACATCTTGGAGCTGCCAGGATGAATGGAAAGGAGAGAGTCATGAGCTTCTTCCATTATGAGCTTCCTGAGATCACCTTTGGGAACAACGAGTCTGTCCTCGAAGAACAAGGTATCTCTCTCATCAACGCGGAAGCACTTATATTTTGGAGTGCCCTTTGCAATCCCATGTTTCACCTTCTTCACCATGGTATCACTGAGCTGGGCCTCACGGACTTGATCTTCCAAGGTAGGAGCAATCTGGAGATTAGCAAGAAAACCCTGCGGAACAACCTGAAGGTTGAGCTTCCTGAAAGCTTCACAAAGCTCAGGCTGGTGTGGCTTGATAAGAAGGCTGTTGCAATATGCCTTTCTGCTCAAAGCATCTGCAATCACATTCGCCTTGCCTGGAGTGTACTCAATGCTGGGGTTGTACTCTTGGATCATCTCGACCCAACGAGTCTGGCGGAGGTTCAGATGCGGCTGTGTGAAGATGTACTTCAAGCTCTTGTGATCAGTGAAGATGTCGACCTTTCTGCCCAACAACAGATGTCTCCACGTAATCAGAGCATGTACCACAGCTGCTAGCTCGAGATCATGTGTGGGATAGTTCTTCTCAGCTGGCTTTAGCTGACGTGAAGTGTATAGTTCTTCAACTTTCTCGGGATTAACCGCAATACCGTCAGCTGAGATAATGTGGCCCAGGTACAAAACCTTATCGAGCCAAAACTCGCACTTTGAGAACTTGGCATAGAATTTATGCTCTCGGAGTCGATCAAGAACCAGACGCAAGTGCTTTTCGTGATCTTCTTCATTCTTGGAAAACACCAGAATATCATCCAGATACACAAGCACAAATTCGCCAGTATAAGGGTTGAAGATGTAATGCATCATCCTTGAAAAGGTAGGAGGAGCATTGGCGAGACCGAAGGACATGACGGTATACTCATATGAACCGTAGCTCGTTCTGAAGGCCGTCTTGGGAATGTCTTCCTCGCGAATGCGAATTTGATGATAGCCCATTCGAAGGTCAAGCTTAGAGAACACTTTAGCTCCTTTGAGCTGCTCAAAGAGTTCGTTGATGTTGGGGAGCGGATACTTGTTCTTAATCGTCTTCTTGTTCAGTGGCCGGTAGTCAACACAGAGACGCTCCGTGCCATCTTTCTTCTTGACAAATAAGACACCACAGCCCCACGGAGATGTACTCGGTCTGATGAGACCCATACGCTCCTGTTCATCCAACTGTTTCTTCAATTCCTTCAATTCATCTGAAGAGAGCTTGTATGGACGCCGGCAAACAGGTTCGGTGCCCGGCTCGAGTTCAATGACAAACTCCACCTGACGGTGTGGAGGCATGCCTGGAAGTTCTTCTGGAAAGACGTCTTGATATTCATTCACCACTGGAATTTGCTCTATGGCATTAATTTCGCCCTTATCATTAAGAGAGAAAAGCCGAATAGTATTATCCCTGGAGGCGAAGATAATCACATCTTCATCAAAATGAGTCAACTTGACTTCCTTCTGTGCACAATCAATGTGAGCATCGTGCTGAGAAAGCCAATCCATTCCGAGAATGAGGTCGATGTCAGAATGACCAAGAATCACCGGAGAAGCCAAAAATCGATAATCACCCATGCGAATAGAAACATCCGGAGCATATATGCTGGAATGCATTCGTATCCCCGGAGAAATAACTGATAACTCCCTTGGCAAGCTTTTGATGTCCACATTAAACTTGGATGCAAAAGGTTGAGACATGAAAGAGCATGATGCACCCGAATCAAATAACACTTTAGCTGGGATAGAGTTCACTGGAAGGTTACCCAGAATGACATCAGAAGAAGCCTCTGCTTGTGCTGCATTCATCAGATTGACCCTTGCAGACTTTGGATCATGCCTGACAATAGCTGAACTCATAGGTGGTGGAGGAGGAAGACGCTTCGGATTCGGACATCTGTTGGCATAATGACCCTTCTGGCCACACTTGTTGCACACCACTTCAGAGAGAGGACGGAAAAGAGAGCCACTGGACTTGGAGCCTTGAGACTGAAACTGCTTCTTCGACTGGTTGCTTGGGTTGGGTGGGTGGGAGAAACCACGACCACTAGAGTTCTTGTTGTTGGAGTTGTTGAATGGAGCTCGAATCATTGGAGGAGGAGGAAGCCAGAATTTCTGTTGTTTCGCAGCCAACTGAGACGATGAGGTAGAGTGAACAGCATCTCGAATTCTCTTCTTAGAAGCCTCCATCTTAAGCTGAGCTGCTTCTTGTTTCAAAGCCATATTATAGAACTTATCGAATTCGTCTGGCTCGAACAGAGTGAGAGCAAGCTGAAGTTCATCTTTGAGACCTCCACGGAACTGATAGATTTTACTCTTTGCATCAGGAATGTCTTGCTTTGCATATCGAGCGAGGTTTTGGAACTTGACATTATACTGATAGACTGTCATGGAGCCCTGCTTGAGGTTGCGGAATTGCTCACGCATACCCTCGATAACACTTGTAGGAATGTGATGCGAGCGGAAATCCTTGCAGAAATTCTCCCACGAGATCACTTGACCCGGCCTTGAGTCTTTGTACTGCTGCCACCAGTCAGCTGCTTGATCTTTCAGTTGGAAGGCTGCAAACTTCACATAGTCATCTTCTTTCACGTTACTGCACTCAAAATGCTTCTTGATATCGGTTAGCCAATCTTCAGCATCAAGAGGGTCGACACAGTAACTGAAAGCTTTAGGATTGTTAGCCAGGAACTGGTTGAGGGTAGCATGGTGCTGCTGGAAGAAGTTGCCTTGGTTCATTGGAACGCCCTGATTAGCTTGATTAGCTTGCATAGCCTGCATTTGCTGCATCATCTGCATCATCAACTGAGTGTTCTGAGCAGTAGTCTGCATAATTGCTCTCCAAGCCTCAGGCGGAGGAGGAGGAGAAGGAGGATGCTCTGGAACCTCTTCCACCTCTGGGTTGGCATTCGGAACCTTTTTCGGAGCCATCCTGTAAGAGATGACCACGAATCAGCAATTGATTGACAAAAGGAATAAGCTGAATCAATGGAATGAATTGCAACAAGTCTTCACAATAATCATTCGAACAATAAGAACGAATGAAATCATCCGAACAAGAGGAACGAATGAATTTCTCAGTTAATTGATAACATCAGTCTTCACGAGAAGCCACATAGGGATCAAAAGGATAAAATAATAAAAACAACAAGGTACGGAAAGGAATAAACACAAGAGAGGAGTTTCGTTCTAACATCTTTGTGCTGAAAGCATATGAACGCGTTACGAAAAGGTTTTGCAATCCCCGGATCAGCATAGCCAAGGACCCTTTAAGATGCAACTCCTGATAGTAACCTCGGTCATATAACCTCTTCACTCAATGTCGAACCCCGAACTCACTAACCTGCATTCGTTGGAAGAATGCCTACGATCTACTGGATAAAACCCACCTATAGCTTTCCGAAAGATTCCAGTTATGCAATCAGGTGTTGGGGATACACGGGAAGCACCGCGCAATCAACTCTAACCTACATCCAGGTGTATCCATCCTTCAACACATAACCAGTCTTTCTCGGAAACTGTGTACCTCGGACCTTCGAAAAGCATCCACTATAACGAGCTATGGCAATACTCCCGAACTACCTCCCCAGTACTGGGTGATGTCGGGGTTATCTTGCCACTGGCCGTATAGGGGAGATTTTCGATGTCGGCCGTCTTAAGTATTTAGTACTGTCGCGATATGCTTGTTACAATGATACCCCGAAGCTCAACTCCTCGGTAACAGGAGGCATCGGGAACAATATCCTTGTCACAAGAACATCGAAACAATCCCAGAATACTCGCGGGATTCCTAAAAAAAAATTTGTGCAAATTTTGAAGATAGGAGAGACAAGAGTAGACGTCAGGAGTCCTCACCAGAGAGAAAGGGGATGAGAAGCAAAGAAATCCTACTCTCCGATATAATATAGGACTCAAAAAGTTTTCAGTGTGTGCCTAGACTCAACCGTCAACGGTTCGATCAAACAGTGGGGGCTCCTAGGTCGGAGAAGGCTCTGAATACCAACTTGTAATGCCCAGGATGGAATTATACCTCCTACGTGTCGAGGCACGACTTAAAGGCACAATTCCATCCTAGAATGATCTCAAGTTTGGTAATCTTTGCACAACTCATGTAAAAGAGGGATAGTAAACTGAAAAATAGTTGGCTTACAATCGCCACGTCACAGAATAACAGTACAAGTCTCAAACATCATACAATAAGATCACTACAACCCTCTAAGGGCAAAAGCCAAATGTCAAAGTACCAAACTCAGATAAAACAAAACAACCACAGGCGGATCGAATCCTAGTAAGAGACTCCACTACTGATCGTCCGGGTAGCGCACGTAGTAACGACTACGCTCCTCGTCGTACTCCCAATCCAGCTCGGTGCCATCACCTGGATAGCTCACAGCTGGACCTGCATCTGGTGTGGTGAAGTAACTGTGAGCCACAGAGGACTCAGCAATCCCGTTCCCGGGTAACAGAACTATCAAAGCCTTTAGGTGAGGGAAAGGCTGAAGAAAGAACAAGTCTGCAGCAGCAACTAGCATCTAGCTTACGCAAGTGAGAGCGAGAAGAGAAGGCATCGCGAGAAGTGATCACGAAGTGATCCTAGCTACAAGCTCACAAGCATAACCCCTCCGTGTTCAACTCCCGAATCCCATTCGGAAATTGACAGTCACGGAACTCACGCTGGTAGTGTATTAGAACATTTGTGTCAAGTTATCTACAACCGGAATTAACAAGCTCCCATCTGCCACATAACCGCGGGCACGGCTTTCGAAAGTTCAAACCCTGCAGGGGTGTTCCAACTTGACCCATTACAAGCCCACGATCCGCGGAGTCGCAACTCCAAAGTGGGAAGACCCGAGTATCCTCGGAATCCCGTGCTCAAGATATACCGAGCTAAGGTAAGGCTAATCCAGCAAATCCTCCCGGCGTGCCGACACCCTGATAGTAGCCGCGCGTATCTCGTCTCAGGCCACGACCGGATGGGCGATTCTATAGGTTTTTACCAAACCTCGAGTTTCCTTGAGGTGGCCCCGCAGAACCCCCGTTTCGGACCAACACTCATGTGGAGCACTGGCCCGGGGTTGTAGAATTAAGAAAAAGGGTTTATAACTCCCTATGCAAGTTTAGTTTGTTATTAGGCAAATAGTACCAATGTTGGGACTTGCTGGAAAAGACTTAGCACTTAGCGGTTTATCGAGGGGGTCCCATACACCCCAACCGTGTTAGGAACGCATAATCAAGGAACATAAAACCGGCTTATACGGATCCTAACGGCATGAGTGCAACAAAACACCAAGCAAAAGGCTTAGCCTTCCACCCTTGCCAATATATAGATGATTTCAATTTAAGCATGTATATAGTGTGATATAACCCAACCAAACTTCAACATGGAGCAAGCATCTTCACTTCACCTGCAACTAGCAACGCTATAAGAAGGGCTGAGCGAAGCGTACTTAGCCAAGCAACGGTTTGCATAGGTAGGGTGGTTAAACATGGCAATTGGTTACAAGTAGGAGGCTGACAAGAAGAACATGGGCATCGAGGCAAAACTATAGATCGAGACTACTAGCAATAGGCAAAGATAGTAAAGTTATCGGGGTTCGGTCATCTTGCCTGAAGAGAAGACGTTCGGATCGAAAGAAGGGTCCTCGTGCTCAAACTCGTTGGAAACCTCGTGCTCAACCTCGTTGGAAAACTCGTGCTCAACTTCCGGCTCTAAACAAGTCAAACACACCAAGCACCAATCAACACGATGCAATGCGCACTCGAAAAACATGAATGCATGATGGATGCACTAGGGATGCACATGGAGCACGTAAAACATCACTCAAGCAAAACACCTCAAAACAAGATAACAACCTGAGATTATTAATCTAGACAGAAAATCACCCAAGTTTGATATAAGACTCGCTGAAATCGGAGTTACGGGCTAAAAGTTATGCCCGAAACAAGATTTGAGCGAAAACTGCAAATTACAGCAACATAGCATCTTTGGAGCTCAAAATAATTAATCTACAGCACCCAAAAATCATGGCAAAAGACTTGAACACAAACTAGATATAAAGTACAGCAACTAGGTCCAAAGTGCACCCCCAACGGAGTCACGGATCAATAGCAATGATCTTGGACATATTGAACTTTGAAATAAAATTCTGGCAGCAGAATTTTATTGAAAGTTTGGAGCAAAAGATAAACATGCTACATCCACTCAAATGGACATGTGAGGACATGGATGGAAAGACAACAATATATACTTCAAGGAACAATCAAAATCCACCCCAAAACTATCATGCTTTGTCCTACAACATCACACGAACATGGCATCGGAACGTTACATATTTCAGACTTAGTGAAATTTCACTAAGTCCTAAAACAGCAATATCATCATAGCACACAAAAGAGCATGTTTAAGACACCTCGAAACTAAACATGGCAAAGGGTAAGCACCTCATCAAAATACATATGACGGTGATCCCGAAACACACAAGCATGCATCATAGAGGTGAACACACCGATTACAACGAGCTCAACAAGATGGCATTTCATAAAAAGTGAAAACACAACATGTGAACATGGCACTTAGCAACGATGATAACAAGGAAACAATAAATCTACCATGCAACCTATCACACACAACACGTAGTTCGTGACGAGACGAACACGTGGACATGTCATTTGCATCGTTTGGACAAACGAGCTAAAAGATATCACATGTCAAAGGTGGCACAAAAATAACACATAACAGCAGTTTATATCATGATGCACTCTTGTAACAGCAAAACATGTGTCAAGATGACATCTAACATGCATGACTACAACAGGTAAAACGTAGAGGACATCTCCACGAACATCTGGACATGCTACACGCGCAAAACGGAGCAACAGATAAAAAGTTAGGGCAGGTTGAAGATTGCATCTCAGATCAGGAAACAGGGGCTTAGTGGGAAAAAAACAACCTAGATCAGATCTGGAGATGAACAGTGTCGGGCCGGCGGCGGATGAACAGTGACGCGGCCCAGATCTGGAAGTCCACGACCGAAGTGGCGAAGGCCTGCGACGGCGGCCTGGAACCGGAGGCGAGGCGAGGCCGGCCTGGGCCCTGGCGCTGCGCGGCCCAGGAGACGGCGGCGATTGGGCCGGGGAAGGCGCCCGGTGGAGGGAGCCCGCGCGGCGAAGGCGGACGACGGGACGGGCCCGCTCGGGCGCGGGGAGCGGCCCGGCGCGCTGTGCGGCGAGGTGGAGTGAGCGGGCCGGCGGGAGGAGGCGACGATGGGCGTCGGCGGCGGTGACAAGCGGGCCCAGGCGGGGGAGGCAGGCCTGGGGCGGCGATCTGGTCCCCCCGGCACGCGGAGGCAGCGACGTACGGCCCGAACTGGCAAGCGAAGCGGGACGATGGCCTGCGGTGCGATGCGGTCGCACCTGGCGCCAAGTGGCGACGGCCCGGCGCGCTCGACGAGCCTCCTGGCGACGGAGCGTTGACCTCGGCTGCCTCGATCGAGGTCCGGTCGAGGGGCTGGTCTGGATCGAAAGGATCCTCGGGATCTGGGTGGAAACAGTGGAGGATTTTTGGGATCTGAGATCTGAAATAAAAGGAAAAAAAATAGAGGGAAGGAGGAAGAAGAAGGGGACATGCCAAATAGACTAGGGGCCTATATATAGCAGTTAGCTAGGGTTTGGAGACTGGGGTGTTAGGAGCCCTCCGATCGTGATCCAACGGATCCGATCGCGGGGATGAATTAAAAGGACCAGACGGAGATAAAAGAAAGCAGTAGGGGTATCTCCGGGACACGAAGTGAAGGCACATCGGACCCACACGGACAACGGAGGGAAAAGTCAACGGAGTCCAAACGAGACGAGATTTGAGAGGCGGGTTGCACACAACAAAACAACAACACACACAACAACCTCGCGGCACACCGGTAACGAAAAACGCCAAACAACAAAGTAGGCCTACGGGACGTCACGGACACGTGAGGGAGCTCCGGAACGCGAAACGGACAACGGGAAGGAACACGACGAACCGGATGCAACCCACAGCACAAAAGCAATGCAACGCACATGTCTACATGATATGAATGAAAGCCACACACTCACACAACAAAACGACGAAAGCCCGAAAGACAAAGTACCCGAAATGGAAATAGATGAAGCCGGAGATATATTATAAGCCCAAATGGGAAAGTATTACATCCGGGGCATTACATAGCATTTCTCATATTATATGTGGATGACATATTGCTAATGGGAAATGATGTAGAATTCTTGGAGAGCATAAAGGCCTACTTGAATAAGAGTTTTTCAATGAAGGACCTTGGAGAAGCTGCTTACATATTAGGCATCAAGATCTATAGAGATAGATCGAGACGCCTCATTGGTCTTTCACAAAGCACATACCTTGATAAGATATTGAAGAAGTTCAATATGGATCAGTCCAAGAAAGGGTTCTTGCCTGTACTACAAGGTATGAGATTGAGCACGGCTCAATCCCCGACCACAGCAGAAGATAGAGAAAAGATGAGGGTCATCCCCTATGCCTCAGCCATAGGTTCTATTATGTATGTCATGCTGTTTACGAGACCTGATGTGAACCTTGCCATAAGTTTGGTAGGGAGGTACCAAAGTGATCCCGGTATGGAACACTGGACAACGGTCAAGAACATCCTGAAGTACCTGAAAAGGACTAAGGATATGTTTCTCGTTTATGGAGGTGATGAAGAGCTCGTCGTAAAGGGTTACGTCGATGCTAGCTTCGACACAGATCTGGATGACTCCAAGTCACAAACCGGATACGTGTATAGTTTGAATGGTGGGGCAGTCAGCTGGTGCAGTTGCAAGAAGAGCGTCGTGGCACATTCTACATGTGAAACGGAGTACATAGCTGCTTGCGAAGCAGCGCAGGAAGGAGTCTGGATGAAGGAGTTCTTCACCGACCTAGGAGTCATTCCAAGCGCGTCAAGCCCGATGACTCTCTTCTATGAAAACACTGGAGCTATTGCCATTGCCAAGGAGCCCAGGTTTCACAAGAAGACCAAGCACATCAAGCGCCATTTCAACTCCATCCGGAATTATGTTCAAGATGGAGACATAGATATTTGTAAAGTGCATACGGATCTAAATGTCGCAGATCCATTAACTAAACCTCTTCCACGAGCAAAACATGATCAACACCAGAACTCTATGGGTGTTCGATTCATCACAATGTAACTAGATTATTGACTCTAGTGCAAGTGGGAGACTGTTGGAAATATGCTCTAGAGGAAATAATAAAATGGTTATTATTATATTTCCTTGTTCATGATAATTGTCTGTCATTCATGCTTGAATTGTATTATCCAGAAACAGTGATACATGTGTGAATACATAGACCACAACGTGTCCCTGGTAAAGCCTCTAGTTACTAGCTCATTGATCAACAGATGGTCGCGGTTTCCTGACCATGGACATTGGATGTCATTGATAACGGGATCACATCATTAGGAGAATGATGTGATGGACAAGACCCAATCCTAAGCCTAGCACAAGATCGTGTAGTTCCTAATGCTAAAGCTTTTCCAATGTCAAGTATCTTTTCCTTAGACCATGAGGTTGTGCAACTCCTGGATACCGTAGGAATACTTTGGGTGTGCCAAACGTCACAACGTAACTGGGTGGCTATAAAGGTACGCGACGGGTATCTCCAAAAGTATCTGTTGGGTTGGCACGAACCGAGACTGGGATTTGTCACTCCGTGTGACGGAGAGGTATCTTTGGGCCCACTCGATAAGACATTATCATAATGAGCTCAATGTGAGCAAGGAGTTGGTCACGGGATGATGTATTATGGAACGAGTAAAGAGACTTGCCATGACGAGATTGAACAAGGTATCGGTATACCGACGATCGAATCTCGGGCAAGTACTGTACCGACAAAGGGAATTGCATACGGGATTGAGTGAATCCTTGACATCGTGGTTCATCCGATGAGATCATCGAGGAACACGTAGGAACCAACATGGGTATCCAGATCCCGTTGTTGGTTATTGACTGGAGAGTCGTCTCGGTCATGTCTACATGTCTCCCGAACCCGTAGGGTCTACACACTTACAGTTCGGTGACGCTAGGGTTGTAGAGATATATGCACATGGTAACCCGAATGTTGTTCGGAGTCCGGAATGAGATCCCGGACGTCACGAGGAGTTCCGGAATGGTCCGAAGGTAAAGAATTATATATAGGAAGTCCAGTTTCGGCCATCGGGGGAGTTCCGGAGGTCACCGGTAGTGTACCGGGACCACCGGAAGGGTCCCAGGGGTCCACTGGGTGGGACCACCCATCCCGGAGGGCCCCATGGGCCGTAAGGGGAGGGGAACTAGCCCATAGTGGGCTGGCGCACCCCCTTGGGCCTCCCCCTGCGCCTAGGGTTGGAAACCCTAGGGGTGGGGGCGCCCCCCTTGCCTTGGGGGGCAAGCCTCCCCCTTGGCCGCCGCCCCCTAGGAGATTGCATCTCCTAGGGCCGGCGCCCCCCTGGCCCCTATATATAGCGGGGGGAGAGAGGGCAGCCGCACCCTTGCTCTTGGCGCCTCCCTCCCCCCGTTACACATCTCCCTCCTCCCGCAGGTGCTTGGCAAAGCCCTGCAGAATTTCCGTTGCATCCACCACCACGCCGTCGTGCTGCTGGATCTCCATCAACCTCTCCTCCCCCCTTGCTGGATCAAGAAGGAGGAGACGTCGCCGCACCGTACGTGTGTTGAACACGGAGGTGCCGTCTGTTCGGTGCTGGGATCGTCGGTGATTTGGATCACGACGAGTACGACTCCATCATCCACGTTCTCTTGAACGCTTCCGCTCGCGATCTACAAAGGGTATGTAGATGCACTCCTTTCTCCTCGTTGCTAGATGACTCCTTAGATTGAACTTGGTGAAGCGTAGGAATTTTTTTGAATTCTGCTACGTTCCCCAACACGTGCAACTTGTTTCGCATAATGGTGGTTGGCGGGTGTTTGTTTCTCATACTTTATGTAGCGACCCGATCCCAATGGATCGAAGTCTCTGTGCTTAAGTGTCATCCCTGGATTGGTATGCTGACACACACAATACTCGAGGATTTATAACAAAGTTCAATCACACATTTATAACATCGAGGTCCTCATAAAGAGTATTTATTACAAAAATATGGTTGAAGGCCAACTAAGTAAGATACTGTGAAAGCTTTAAAGATAAACGAGTCCATGCAACTTCCACGGCAAAAGTGAGTGCAGAACAACGACCTCTCGCACCTTAATCCTCATCAGAAAACTATGCAACATGAGACGTTGCAGCCGTGTAGGTCAACACATGGAATATGCTGGCAAAGTCACACTATAGCATAATGATAAACAATAACTATCACTACATGCATATTTGGTTGGTGGAGTCTCCAAGTTTAATTTTGCATAAAGCTAATTTTCCCTACAACAAAGGAATAAATTTTTAATTTCTACTAGATTTAATTACCAATATTCAGAAGGTTCGTCCAACTCAATCCCAAAACCTCCAAGTTATTAATAACCCGACAATTTCATTAAATAGAGTCATGAGATCAACAAATAATTCACTTCTATACAATCAAGATGTCCATAACCGGGGACACGGCTAATCATGATTAGTTTGTACACTCTGCAGAGGTTTGCGCACTTTTCCTCATAAGACTCAACTTCATCCATGACTGGAAGATCGAGACATAGCCTTTCAGAAGTATTTCCCCTTTACTCTGGGTAGACCGGTACACCTACTTTCCCCTACATCAGCTAGTCTACCACTGAAAGATGTCACACAACTTACTCAACTATGCGAGAGCCCACAATGGCATGTGGCTGCACACTGAAGTTTCGAGGCATGAAAAACCATATGATCCATTTGAGCCTAGGTGGCATTCTGTAGGAAGATCACACGGGTCCTCCGGGATCTCCTAGGACAACACTGGATTGTCCAGGTGCCCCAACCAATCCACCCAGATATGCATTAATGTTGCCACCTTAAACTCTCCCTTAGTTATTATTACTCTCATAAATTGCATGAATCTCTCATACCAATCCCTGTCTATGAACATGACTAAGCAATATGTAATATAACGTATATTCCCGGGGTGATCAAAGTCATAGTTTCCTACCACATGATCTACATAGCATAACCACATGTACCCAAATCTTACTCATGCAAATCTTTTAGGGGTGAAACTAATGCAAAGTAAAACTGTTTATAGGAAAAGTATGATCAAAGTGTAACTTGCCTTGCTGATGATCACTACACCCTAGGGATTTGTAGTAGCAAGCTTCGCACTCCGGGTGATCTATCGTAAACAAGCAATAGCATACATAAGCACACGAGCAAAAGATTCAAAGAGAAATCGAAGAAAAGTCTCATGAAAACTAAAAAACAACCAAATAATTCTTTTGTACAGAAAACAATTTTTAATAGCAGCATAATTGTGTGAATTAGATCTTAACAGAAAGTATATTCCAAGAGCTTCGATTTGCAAAAAGAATCAACTTAAACCGAGTTACGAAACTCAAGTTATGGCAAAAAGAAGTTCAATGTAAAATCTGTTTGAATTCAAATTTTAAGACTTTCAAAAATATTTTTTTTTGGTTTTCTAGATATATGAGATCATGATGAAAATTTTGGCGTTGGTTTCATTGCATTTGGACAAACTGTTGAAAAGTTGTACTAGTTTGAAAAACATGGACTAATCTGAAAAAAACAATCTACAAATAAGTCCCTGGCCACGTGTCAACCTTCTACTTGACGAAAAACGTTCACTACAGATCTAATCTAGCGAGCGTTCGCTATTTAGAGAATAACGGTTCGAAAGTAAAAAAAGATCCTAGCCTAATCTGGACTGTAGGAGGGAGATCAGACGAACGAGGGTTGCCGATGGCTTATCGTTGCAGTGGCGATGAAGACGATGGCGGGCAGCTCGGGTGTGGGCGGTGCAGCGGCTCCGGTGATCCTACGGCTCGGCGGAGTGGACAGAGAGGGGTGGCGCATCACGGCGGTTGCGGGCGACGGCTACGAGTTCGTCGGCGGTGGCGGCTGTGATATGTGGCGGCGGCGTCGGCTATGAGTTCATCGGCGGCGGCTTCGACTTGGGGAGTAGAGGAGAGGCCCAGGGCGGAGGTATATATAGGAGGAGGGGGTGAGGGTGCCTTGGGGGGCAAGGCGGCGCGGGTGTCCGGCTCCGGCATGCGGCGACGACGCGGGGCGTGCAGGCGGTGGACTCCAACTAGAGCTCGGGGACGGGCCCGACAGGTGGGCCCCACCCGTCGGCGACTGCGGCAGTGGCGGTTAGGGTGTGGACGATCAGGGGAGCGGGTGCGGGCGGCTCCGCGTGTGGGCGCGCGCCTGGGCTGCGGTCGGCCTGGCCCGGTTGGCTGGACCGGGCTAAGTCGGCGGCCTCTTCCCTTTTTAAAAAATGATTTTCTGTTTTCTTTTTCATAAATAAGGAAACCTTGAAAAACAAAAATAAAAAGAGGGCTAATATTTTCATAAAAAAACACATAAATATAGGGCCTTATATATGACCTTGTGAATAAAAATAAACTTTTCTATACTAATAAAATTTGCATAAAAGAATTATTTTTGCAAATAAGATCAAATAAATATATTTTGATTCAAAATTCAATATGCAATATTTCTTTTCTGTTTTTGAAGTAGTCCTTTTATCTTCTCTCTTTATTTTATTTATTTTGAAATGATGGAATTGAAAATTGATAAAATCAAATTTGATCCAAAACCCAACTTTTAAGATTTCAAATTTGGTCTTTAGGGAAACTTCCAACTCTCTCAATTGGTCCTTGAGTTGCTCAAAGCCCCTTGGATCTAGTTCAAATAAAAATCAACAAAGGAAATATGCATAAATCATGGATGCATGTGAATGATCTAAATAATAACATCCAAATTGAAAATTGTGATGTTACAAACCTACCCCCCTTAAGATGAATCTCGCCCTCGAGATTCGGGTTGGCTAGCAAAAAGGTGTGGGTGGTCCTGTCGAAGGTCATCTTCGTGTCCCCAGGTGGCTTCGTCCTTAGTATCGTGACTCCACTGAACCTTGCAAAACTTGATGACCTTACTGCGGGTAACTCGGTTGGCAAACTCGAGAATCTTGATGGGTTTCTCCTCATAGGTCAGGTCACTCTCCAACTGAATTGCTTCCAGAGGCACTGTATCTCATAGAGGAATATCGGCCATCTCCGCATGGCACTTCTTCATCTGGGTAACGTGAAACACATCATGAACTCCTAACAAAGCTTCGGGTAATTCCAGCTGATAAGCAACTTCTCCTATGTGTTCCAAAACTCTATACGGTCCCACAAATTGTGGTGCCAATTTTCCTTTAACTCCAAATCGTTTAACTCCTCTAAGTGGAGACACACGAAGATGTGCTCTATCTCCGACTTCATAGGTTACCTCCTTGCGTTTAGCATCGGCATAACTCTTCTGCCTGGACTGGGCTATCTTGAGTCTGTCACAGATCAACTTGACTTTCTCCTCCGAATCTCTGATTAAATCGGGTCCGAATGATTTACGATCTCCGACTCCATCCCACATCAATGGTGTCATGCACCTCCTTTCGTACAGAGCTTCAAAAGGGGCCATCTGTAGACTAGTTTGATAGTTGTTGTTGTATGAGAACTCTGCGTAAGGCAAATTATCATCCCAACTAGATCCACAATCTAGCGCACAGGCTCTCAACATGTCCTCCAAAATCTGATTGACTCTCTTAGTCTGTCCATCTGTCTGTGGATGGAAGGCTATACTGAACTCAAGCCTGGTACCCAAAGTTTCATGCAACTGCTTCCAAAACTTGCAGGTAAACTGTGTTCCTCTCTATGATACGATGCTCCTCGGAACTCCATGCAGGCATACGATCTTGGTCATGTATATCTTGGCCAACTTAGCACTCCTATAAGTGGTTTTCACAGGGATGAAGTGAGCTACCTTAGTCAAGCGATCAACTATAACCCAGATGGAATCATAACCTAAATGTGTCCTAGGCAATCCTGTGATAAAGTCCATTCCAAGCTTATCCCACTTCCAATTGGGTATCGACAAAGGCTGAAGTAACCTTGCTGGTATCTGATGCTCTGCCTTAACTCTCTGACATACATCGCATACGGCTACGTACTCGCAAATGTCCTTCGTCATACGTGTCCACCAGAAATTTTGCTTCAAATCCAAATACATCTTGGTGTTGCTTGTGTGTATCGAGTAAGGCGAATCATGAGCCTCGTGAAGAATCCACTTCCTGATCTCTCGGTCACTGGGCATGTAAATACGCTCTTCAAACCATAAGGTTCCGTGTTCATCCTCACGAAATCCTTCTGCCTTTCCTTGGTTCATTCTGCCCTTTATCTCTGCAATTCCTTTGTCCAACTTCTGGGCTTCTCAAATCCTTCCCAACAAAGTGAATTGAATCTCCAATGTGGTACCATGTCCTCTCGGAACTATCTGCAATCGAAGGTCTCTGAGATCATCGGCTAACTCCTAGGGCAAACCTCCAGTTATGAGAGTATTAACATAACTCTTACGGCTCAAAGCATCTGCCACGACATTAGCTTTTCCTGGGTGATAATGCAGTCTCATGTCGTAATCCTTTATGAGCTCCAGCCATCTTCTTTTCCTGAGGTTCAAATCCTTCTGCATGAAGATTTACTTCAAACTCTTATGATCCGTGTAAACATCGTAACGATTTCTAATAAGAAAGTGCCTCCAAGTCTTGAGCGTGTGCACTACAGCTGCTAACACCAAATCATGTGTGTCATAATTCAACTCGTGAGGTCGAAGCTGACATGAGGCATATGAAACAACTCTTCCTTCTTGCATAAGAATGCCCTTCCAAGTCCCTGATGAGAAGCATCGCAATATGCTTGAAAATCCTTGCGTATATTTGGAAGAATCAGCATTGGGGCTATAACCAAATGTTTCTTCAACTCCTAAAAACTGGCCTCACATTCCTCGGTACAATTAAAGTTGGTTTCCTTATTCAATAACTAAGTCATGGGATTCGCGATCTTGGAGAAATTCTCGATAAACCTCCGGTAATATCCTGTGAGTCCAAGAAAACTGTGAATCTCTCCGACTGAGGTGGGTGCCTTCCATTCGGTGATGGCTTCAACCTTAGCGGGGTCTACTGCTATTCCTTCTCTTGATATGACATGTCTGAGGAATCCGACTTCCTTCAACCAAAACTCACATTTTCTAAACTTGGCATATAACTGATGTTCCCTGAGCTTCTCGAGAACCAAGCGCAAATGGTCCTTATGTTCTTCCTCATTCTTAGAGTAAATCAATATATCATCAATGAATACCACCACAAACTTATCCAAGAACTCCATGAACACCTTATTCATCATACTCATAAACTAGGCAGGGGCGTTAGTCAAACCAAAAGACATGACCATATACTCATAAAGCCCTTACCTCGTGGTAAAAGTTGTCTTAGGTATGTCATGTTCTCGGATCTTCAACTGATGATATCTGGATCGAAGATCGATCTTAGAGAAAACTTTAGCTCCATGTAGCTGGTCAAACAAATCATTGATCATCGGTAGAGGGTACTTATTCTTGATCGTCACTTGGTTTAGCGCATTATAATCCACAATAATCCTCAAAGATCCATCCTTCTTCTCAACTAGAAGCACTGGGGCTCCCCAAGGTGATGAACTTGGTCGAATATAACCTTTCTCCAATAATTCCTTAATCTGCTTTTTAATGTCCTCCAGATCATTAGCGGGCATCCGGTACGGTCTCTTGGATATTGGTCTGATGCCTGGTAATAATTCGATTAAAAATTCTATGTCTCGATCCAGTGGCATGCCTGGTAATTCTTCTGGAAACACATCAGGGTAATCCTTAACAATTGGTACTTCCTCCTGAACAACTCTCGAGAGAGCATTCACTTGTGTCCTCCTTGGCGTATGTCTACACACGTACTTGATCCTTTTCCCTTCTAGGGTGGTGAGGAGAATAGATTTACTGGCACAATCAATGTTTCCCTCATGCCTGGGTAGCCAATCCATACCTATGATCACATCCAAATCCTAGGATTCCAGGATAATGAGGTCCGTGGGAAAAACATGTCTCCCTATAGTTAATGGCAACTGAAAACATCCTCGACTAGCCATATACTCAGCTCCCGGGGAACTCACGAACATAGGTGACTTAAGGGCTACGGTTAGCAACTTATACTTGTCTACAAACCCCCTAGATATGTATGAATGCGATGTACCAGTGTCAAAAAGAACAAGGGCTATAAATGCATTAACCAAAAACTTAACAACCACTACGTCGGGCTACTCGTCAATTTCCTCCCCAATGACGTGATTCACCTGACCTCTAGTGAAAGGATTGGGCTTCTTTCCTAAGCTTCCATTGCCATTCTGATTCTTTGCCTCGGGACACACGGTGGCATAGTGCCCGGTGATAACCCACAAGTGTAGGGGATCGCAACAATTTTCGAGGATAGAGTATTCAACCCAAATTTATTGATTCGACACAAGGGGAGACAAAGAATACTCTCAACTATTAGAAGTTGATTTGTCAATTCAACCACACCTGAAAGACTTAGTATCGGCAGCAAGGTAATTTAGTAGCAAAGTAATATGGAAGTAACAATAACAGTGGCAAAAGTAGCGATAGTAGTTTTGTAGTGATTGTAACAGTAGCAGCGGAAAAGTAGCTAAGCAACAAGGAATATGTGAAAATCTCGTAGGCATTGGATCAGTGATGGATAATTATGTCGATGCGATTCCTCATGTAATAGTTATAACCTAGGGTGACATAGAACTAGCTCCAGTTCATCAATGTAATGTAGGCATGTATTCCGAATATAGTCATACATGCTTATGGAAAAGAACTTGCATGACATCTTTTGTCCTACCCTCCCGTGGCAGCGGGGTCCTATTGGAAACTAAGGGATATTAAGGCCTCCTTTTAATAGAGTACCGGACCAAAGCATTAACACTTAGTGAATACATGAACTCCTCAAACTACGGTCATCACCGGGAGTGGTCCCGATTATTGTCACTTCGGGGTTGCCGGATCATAACACATAGTAGGTGACTATTGACTTGCAAGATAGGTTCAAGAACTCACATATATTCATGAAATCATAATAGGTTCAAATCTGAAATCATGGCACTCGGGCCCTAGTGACAAGCATTAAGCATGGCAAAGTCATAGCAACATCAATCTTAGAACATAATGTATACTAGGGATCAAATCCTATAAAAACTAACTCGATTACATGGTAAATCTCATCCAACCCATCACCGTCCAGGAAGCCGACGATGGGATTACTCACGCACAGCGGTGAGCATCATGGAATTGGTGATGGAGGAAGGTTGATGATGACGACGGAGACGATCTCCACTCTCCGGAGCCCTGAATGGACTCCAGATCAGCCCTCCCGAGAGAGATTAGGGTTTGGCGGCGGCTCCGTATCGTAAAACGAGATGAATCATTCTCTTTGATTTTTTTCTCCCCGAAAGTGAATATATGGAGTCAGGGGTGATGTCGGTGGAGCCTCAGGGGGCCCATGAGGCAGGGGCGCGCCCAGGGGGGAGGCGCCCCCACCCTCGTGGATAGGGTGTGGACCCCCTGGTCTGGTTCTTTCCGCAGTTATTTTTTTATATATTCCAAAATAAATCTCCGTTGATTTTCAGGTCATTCCGAGAACTTTTATTTCTGCACAAAAATAACACCATGGTAGTTCTGCTGAAAACAGCGTCAGTCCGGGTTAGTTCCATTCAAATCATGCAAGTTAGAGTCCAAAACAAGGGCAAAAGTGTTTGGAAAAGTATATACGTTGGAGACGTATCAACTCCCCCAAGCTTAAACCTTTGCTTGTCCTCAAGCAATTCAGTTGATAAACTAAAAGTGATAAAGAAAAACTTTGACAAACTCTGTTTGCTCTTGTTGTTGTAAATATGTAAAGCCAGCATTCAAGTTTTCAGCAAAGAGCATGAACTAACCACATTCACAATAACTTTCAGGTCTCATGTCTACTCATATCAATGGCATAATCAACTAGCGAGCAATAATAATAAACCTCGGATGACAACACTTTTTCAAAACAATCATAATATGATATGACAAGATGGTATCTCGCTAGCCCTATCTAAGACCGCAAAACATAAATGCAGAGCACCTTTGAAGATGAAGGACTGACTAGACATTGTAATTCATGGTAAAAGAGATCCAGTCACAATCATACTCAATGTAAATTAATAGCAATACATGCAAATGACAGCGGTGCTCGCCAACTGGTGCTCTTTAATAAGAGGATGATGACTCAACATAAAAATAAGTAGATAGGCCCTTCGCAGAGGGAAGCAGGGATTTGTAGAGGTGCCAGAGCTCGATTTTGAAATAGAGATGAATAATATTTTGAGCGGTATACTTTCATTGTCAACATAACAACCAAGATATCTCGATATCTTCCATGCTACACACATTATAGGCGGTTCCCAAACAGAATGGTAAAGTTTATACTCCCCCAACCACCAAAAAGCATAGTCCATGGCTGACCCAAAACAACGGGTACCGTTCAAACCAGCAACATCCCTGGGGGAGTTTTGTTTAATTATTATGATTTCAGCATGGGACTGGGCATCCCGGTTACCAGCCATTTTCTCATGAATGATGAGAGGAGTCCACTCATCGTGAGAATAACCCACCTAACATGGAAGATATAGACAACCCTAATTGATACATTAGCTGTTCGAGTATACAAAACAGAATTTCATTTGAAGGTTTGGAGTTTGGCACATACAAACTTACTTGGAACGACAGGTAGATACCGCATATAGGAAGGTATGGTGGACTCATATGGAATAACTTTGGGGTTTATGGAAGTGGATGCACAAGCAGTATTCCCGCTTAGTACAAGTGAAGGCCAGAAAGAGACTGGGAAGCAACCAGCTAGAGAGCGACAACAGTCGTGAAAATGCATTAAAATTAATCAACAGTGAATGCAAGCATGAGTAGGATATAAATCACCATGAACATAAATATCATGGAGGCTATGTTGATTTTGTTTCAACTACATGTGTGAACATGTGCCAAGTCAAACCACTTGAATCGTTCAAAGGAGGATACCACCCTATCATACCACATCACAACCATTTGAATATCATGTTGGCACACTAGGTAAACCATTATAAACTCCTAGCTAATGAAGCATGGCATGAGCAGCTATGATCTCTAATTGTCATTGTAAGCATGTTTCATTCATAATAGGCTGAATCAAGAACGATGAACTATCATATTTAAAAAAACAAGAGAGGTCGAGTTCATACCAGCTTTTCTCATCTCAATCAATTCATCATATATCGTCATTATTGCCTTTCACTCGCACAACTAAACGGCGTGGATAATAATAATAGTGCACGTGCATTGGACTAAACTGGAATCTGCAAGCATTTAATACAAGGGAGGAGGCAAAGTAATATGGCTCATGGCTAAATCAACATCGATGCATATAAGAGCCACTAAGCATTTTCATCATGGTCTTCTCCTCTGGACCCCCAAAGAAAAGAAAAGAAACTATTTACACGGGAAAGCTCCCAACAAGCAAAGGAAGAACGAGAAATATTTTTGGGTTTTCTTTTAATTACTACTACCAAATGCATGGAAAGTAGACTAGCTAAAAGCTACAACTAATTTTTTGTTTTTCTTAAGGTTTTTCTAACACTCAAGAAAAAGACTAAGAAAAGAAATGAAACTAGCATGGATAGTACAATGAAAGAGTATGAGCACCGACTACTGGAATAAGTGTGTGAACATGAATGTAATATCAGTGAGAAATACGTACTCCCCCAAGCTTAGGCTTTTGGCCTAAGTTGGTCTATGGCCAGTATTGGCCTGACGGATATCCAAAGTCGTAGTTGGGGTTGTATTGAGATGCAACGGCTACTGCCTGACGAGCTGCATCTTGAAGACGAGCTGCCTTCGTCATCTCCTCATACTCATTCGCCTCCTCCCTTGTTATAATATATCTCCCTTTTGCCTGAAAGTCAAAGAAAGTAGGAGCAGGGAGAGCAATATGGACAGTGTGACGCCTGTCAAAGATTAGTTGATACTGGAGGGATTGTTCATCCCTCTCAACGAACTGACGGCGAATCATGGCATTATAATCTAGAAAAGCAGGAGGCAATTCGCATCATTCTCATGTATGGGCACATGAAGATAATTAGCCAAGCGAGTTGCATAAATTCCACCAAACAAATCGCCATTTAAACTGTTAAGATGTAACCTACGTGCAACAATGGCCCCAAAATTATATTGTCTATCACCTAATACCGCACTTTTGAGGACACTAAGATCTGGTACGCACATGTGGCAAGCCTCATCTTTACCGTTAATGCATCTACCAATGAAGAGAGCAAAATAATGTATAGAAGGGAAATGAATGCTCCCTGTGGTATCCTGGGTGACTTCTCTAGATTACCCCACAGTGATACTAGCTAGAAAGTCCTTATACTCAGATTTGCGAGGTTCACCAACATTACCCCACTGTGGGAGTTTACAAGCATCGTTAAAATCTTCTTAGTCCATAGTATAAGATTTATCATAAAGATCAAACAAGACAGTGGGAAAATTACACGAAGATGTAAATTCATACCACCTCACAAAGGAATCCGTTAGGTATTGGTATTGACGGCACTTATCTGACACGAAGTCCTCAATATCCGCATTACACACATAAGTGTAAAATTCTTCTTTGATACCTGCCCGGATCATAAACTCCTCTGACGGCCATTCACATGGCCGCACTTGAGCTTTCCTTGGTAGTTCATCGTCTGGCTCACGTATCGCGATCCTTGGTCATTGCTTCCTTGAGGAACCACCTTGCCAGAATTTCCTATGCATTTTTTTCTGGAAAATTTCTGAAATTTTTGGTGACTCAAAATAAAATCGAACCAAACTCAACAAGCTTGATAACAACTACTCCCACAAGTGCCTAGAGACTATATCATGCATTAGAACTACTTGGAACCACATAAATTTGACATGCAAGCTCAAGAACATGGTCACCTAAGTAGCAAAAATTTGCAATAAATAAAGAACTAGACCAAAAACTAATTGGACCATTGGAGGAGTCGCATACTGAAGAACAATCTTCCCAAACAGTTTTGTGAATGGAGCTTTGAGCAAGGAGATCGAAAATGGCAGCAAGATGAGCTAGAACTCGTGCTTGAGCTAGTTGGTGATTTTTTTGGGAGGAAGAAGGAGTGTGTGGGTGCTGGAGTAAGTGGAGGGGGGCCACGTGGGGCCCATGAGGCAGGGGCGTGCCAAGGGGGTGGCCGTGCCCTGTACCCTCGTGGCGAGGTGCTGGCTCCCCCTGCTGTGTTCTCAATGCCAAATATTCTTAAAAATTCTGGGAAAAATCATATTTCATTTTCGGGGCATTTGGAGAACTTTTATTTTCGGGGTATTTTTTATTGCACGGATAACTCTGAAAACAGACATAAAATACTATTTTTTCTTTATTTAATCTAATTAACAGAAAGTAAAAGGAGGGTAGAGAAAGTTGTGCTTTCTAAATTCAACCATCTCATGCTCATCAAAAGGAATCCATTAACAAGTTTGATCAGGTCTTTTTAATAAACTCTTTCCGAATAATCATGAAACCGGATAATTTTTGTATAACACAAGGTTACCTCGATGGGTATATGTATGTCCCCAACAATAAGGATATCATATTTCTTCTTGACAGTAGGAAGAGAAAATTCAAAACCTCCAATAGTAATCATTGAAAATTTTCCAATAGAATTGATACTGTGGACTTGAGGTTGTTTCCTCGGGAAGTGTACCGTATGCTCATTACCATTGACATGAAAAGTGACATTGCCTTTGTTGCAATCAATAACAGCCCATGTAGTATTCAAAAAGGGTCTACCAAGGATAATAGACATACTATCGTCCTCGGGAATATCAAGGATAACAAAGTCCGTTAGAATAGTAACATTTGCAACCACAACAGGTACATCCTCACAAATTCCGACAGGTATAACAGTTGATTTATCGGCCATTTGCAAAGATATTTCAGCAGGTGTCAACTTATTCAAATCAAGTCTACGATATAAAGAGAGAGGAATAACACTAACACCGGCTCCATGGTCACACAAAGTAGTTTTAACATAGTTCCTTTTAATGGAGCATGGTATAGTTGGTACTCCTGGATCTCCTAGTTTCTTTGGTATTCCACCTTTAAAAGTATAATTGGCAAGCATGGTGGAAATTTCAACTTTAGGTATTTTTCTTTTATTTGTGATAATGTCTTTCATATACTTAGCATACGGATTCGTTTTGAGCATATCAGTCAAATGCATACGCAAAAAGATAGGTCTAATCATTTCAGCAAAGCGCTCAAAATCCTCATCATCCTTTTTCTTGGATGGTTTAGGAGGGAAAGGCATGGGTTTCTGAACCCATGGTTCTCTTTCCTTACCATGCTTCCTAGCAACAAAGTCTCTCTTATCATAACGTTGATTCTTTGATTGTGGGTTATGAAGATCAACAGCAGGTTCAATCTCTACATCATTGTCATTGCTAGGTTGAGCATCACCATTAACATTATCACTAGGTTCATGTTCATTACCAGATTGTGTTTCAGCATCAGAGATAGAGATATCATTGGGATTCTCAGGTGTCTCAGCTACAGATTCACTAGAAGCATGCAAAGTCCTATCATTTTTCTTTTTCTTCTTCTTAGAAGAACTAGGTGCATCTATATTAGCTCTTTGAGAATGTTGCTCAATTCTCTTAGGGTGTCCTTCAGGATACAGAGGTTCCTGAGTCATTTTACCACCTCTAGTCACAACTCTAATAGCATTATCATTTTTCTTACTATTTAATTCATTGAGCAAATCATTTTGTGCTTTAAGTACTTGTTCTACTTGAGTGGTAACCATAGAAGCATGTTTACTAATGAGTTTTAGTTCACCTTTAACTCTATACATATAATCACTCAAGTGTTCAATCATGTAAGCATTACATTGCAATTGTCTACCAACATAAGCATTGAAGTTTTCTTGTTTCACAATAAAATTGTCAAATTCATCTAAGCATTGGCTAGCAAACTTATAACGAGGAATATCACCTTCATCAAATCTATAGAGAGAATTTACCTTTACTACCAGTGTTGGGTTATCAAGACCATGTATTTCTTCAATAGGTGGTAAATTCTTAACATCTTCAGCTTTAATACCTTTTTCTTTCATAGACTTCTTTGCTTCTTGCATATCTTCAGGATAGAGAAATAGAACATCCCTTTTCTTCGGACTTGACTTAGGAGTTGGTTCAGGAAGTGCCCAATATTTTTTCATTAGTCAACATATTATTCAATAGCAATTCAGCTTGATCAACAGTTCTTTCCCTGAAAACTCTACCAACACAACTATCCAGGTGGTCTCTGGAAGCATCGGTTAGTCCATTATACAAGATATCAAGTATTTCATTTTTCTTAAGATGATGATCAGGCAAAGCATTAAGTAATCGGAGAAGCCTCCCCCAAGCTTGTGGAAGACTCTCTTCTTCAATTTGCACAGAATTATATATTTCCCGTAAGGGAGCTTGTTTCTTATGAGCGGGAAAATATTTAGCAGAGAAGTAATATATCATATCCTGGGGACTACGCACACAACCAGGATAAAGAGAATTAAACCATGTCTTAGCATCACCCTTCAACGAGAACGGAAATAACTTAAGGATATAGTAGTAACGAAGTTTTTCCTCGTTGGTGAATAGGGTGGCTATATCATTCAACTTAGTAAGATGTGCCACAACAGTTTCAAATTCATAGCCATGGAAAGGATCAGATTCAACCAAAGTAATTAACTCAGGATCGACAGAGAAATCATAATCTTTATCAGGAACACAGATAGGTGAAGTAGCAAAAGCAGGGTCATATTTCATTCTAGCATTCAAAGACTTTTCTTTCAATTTAGCTAAAAGTTTCATAAGATCATATCTATCATTGCAAGCAAGAAAGTCTCTAGCAGTTTCCTCATCCATAACATAATCCTGAGGAACAACGGGCAATTCCTATCTAGGAGGAGAATCTTCATCATCACTTTCATCAATATTATCAGTTTCAGTAATTTCATTCTCTCTAACCTTAGTAATTTGTTCATCAAGAAATTCACCTAGTGGCACATAGTATTATCAAGTATAGAAGTAGTTCCATCATACATAGCAGAAGTGGCATCATCAAGAACATGTGACATATCAGATTCAATAGCAGGAGTAGGTGTCACAAATTTACTCATAACAGGGGGTGAATCAAGTGGAGAGCTAGATGGAAGTTCCTTACCTCCTCTCGTAGTTGAAGGATAGATCTTAGTTTTTGAGTCTTTCAAGTTCTTCATAGTGATCAACAGATATAAATCCCAAGTGACTTAAAGAATATAGCTATGCTCCCCGGCAACGGCGCCAGAAAATAGTTTTTATAACCCACAAGTGTAGGGGATCGCAACCGTTTTCGGGGATAGAGTATTCAAACCAAATTTATTGATTCAACACAAGCGGAGGCAAAGAATACTCTCAAGTATTGACAGTTGAGTTGTCAATTCAACCACACCTGGAAGACTTAGTATCTGCAGCAAGGTAATTTAGTAGCAAAGTAGTATGGCAGTAACTGTAACAGTGGCAAACGTAGCGATAGTAGTTTTGTAGTGATTGTAACAGTAGCAGCGGAAAAGTAGCTAAGCAACAACCAATATGTGAAAAGCTTGTAGGCATTGGACCAATGATGGATAATTATGTCGGATGCGATTCCTTGTGTAATAGTTATAACATAGGGTGACACAGAACTAGCTCTAGTTCATCAATGTAATGTAGGCATGTATTCCGAATATAGTCATACATGCTTATGGAAAAGAACTTGCATGACATCTTTTGTCCTACCCTCCCGTGGCAGTGGGGTCCTATTAGAAACTAAGGGATATTAAGGCCTCCTTTTAATAGAGTACCAGACCAAAGCATCAACAGTTAGTGAATACATGAAGTCCTCAAACTATGGTCATCATTAGGAGTGGTCCTGATTATTGTCACTTCGGGGTTGCCGGATCATAACACATAGTAGGTGACTATTGACTTGCAAGATAGGATCAAGAACTCACATATATTCATGAAAAAATAATAGGTTCAGATCTGAAATCATGGCACTCGGGCCCTAGTGACAAGCATTAAGCATGGCAAAGTCATAGCAACATCAATCTTAGAACATAATGGATACTAGGGATCAAACCCTAAATAAACTAACTCGATTACATGGTAAATCTCATCCAACCCATCACCGTCCAGCTAGCCTACGACGGGATTACTCACACACGGCGATGAGCATCATGGAATTGGTGACGGAGGAAGGTTGATGATGACGACGACGGCGATCTCCACTCTCCGGAGCCCCAAACGGACTCCAGACCAGCCATCTCGGGAGAGATTAGGGCTTGGCGGCGGCTCCATATCGTAAAATGCGATGAATCCTTCTCTCTGATTTTTTTTCTCCCCGAAATTGAATATATGGAGTCGGGGGTGATGTCGGTGGAGCCTCAGGGGGCCCACGAGGCAGGGGGCGCGCCAAGGGGGTGCCCCACCCTCGTGGACAGGGTGTGGGCCCCCTGGTCTGGTTCTTTCCGCAGGTCTTCTGTATATATTCCAAAATAAATCTTCGTTGATTTTCAGGTCATTCCGAGAACTTTTATTTCTGCACAAAAATAACACCATGGCAGTTTTGCTGAAAACAACGTTTGTCCGGGTTAGTTCCATTCAAATCATGCAAGTTAGAGTCCAAAACAAGGGCAATTTTTTTTGGAAAAGTAGATACGTTGGAGACGTATCATCCGATCTTCCCGCACTTGAAACAGGAAATGTGACTCAGATTTTTGTTGGCAGGGGTTGCTGGGTTGGAACAACTATGATTGTTGCTTCCTCCATTCCCATTGCCATTCTTAAAGCCACTATGGTCATTTGCATTTCATCCATGATGAGAATGGCCTCCATGGTTTTGTGCTCCATGGGTGTGATGGGTGTGTCCTCCCGTGTACGGGGAATAGCGAGGCTTCTGCTGAGCTCAAAAGTTGTACTTCCCCTATTCATATTTCCGCTTACGGCCTACTGCTGCTTGCCTTCAATCATGATAGCCATGTATACCAGCTCCTCGTAGTTGTTGAAAGTTGCCACCGTCGGCTGCATACTCAGTTCATCATTGATTCCCTCAAGAAATTTCTCCTGCTTTGCGGCATCCGTGGCCACATCATCTGGGGCATAGCGAGCTAACTATAACATCCCAAATTTTCAATTTGGAATGTTATACATAGGTCATCTTGCATATCATATTTTATTTGCATATGTGTGTTGTGATCCTCGAAATTCTAAGCAACTCAAGGACCCACGGAGAGAGTTGGGGATTTTACCGTTTTCATATTTGAGTTTTCTCAAATATCGGTACGAGGATCAATTTGTTTTAATTGTTTTTCTCTCCGAAAATATTTCATAATAAAATATATGAGTGGAGATAATATTACTTCTCCAAAACAAAAGAAATATTGGAGGAAAAATAATAAAATCAATTATTTTATTTTATTTGGATTTATTTGCAATTTTATTTGGATAGGAAATATACACGTTTTTAAAAATTGCATTTAGGTCTGGGAAAAATGTTCACTTTGTCCTAAATATTATTAGAGGACGGTGAAAATTTAATTCAGAATTTTTTGACTCAGTTTAGTATTTCTTTTGTCTGTTTTTCTGCGTCAGGACATTAAAAAAAGTCAAACCGACTTGGGCCACCGCGGGCGACCCGGACTCCCCCTTGCCCCAGCCTTTATAAGCCGCCCCGCCCCCACCGCAGCCCACCCCAGCCCGCCTCAAACCCTAGCCCCGCCACCTCGAGCCCCGCGCCATGCCGTCCCGCTGCCTCGCCAGAAACTCGCCGGAGTTGCCGCGTTTTTTTTTTCATTCGGTTTTTTTAGGTAAACCCTAGATCTAAATCTGGTTTTTTATTAGATCGGTTTTCCCCAGTTTTTCCGTTCGGATCTAATTTACGAGCGTTCGTTCATTTAGATCTGTTAACGAACATTTTCGTTCGTTAGTTTCTTTTAGCGAACGTTCGTTCGTTAGCCTATTCGTCTCATTTTCTTTTTCACGGTTTTTCCGCGATTATTTTCGATCACGATTTCTGCCCTGATCTTCATTTTAGTATAACTTTTCGCTCGTTAGTCGGAATCAGGTGAAACAAGCGCCTAGATCTTCGTCTCGAAGCCCTCTTTTTGTTTGACCAACTTGAACAAGATTTTTGGTACTGTAAAATTTGACCTTAGTATAATTTAGTAAACAGATCTTGTTTCTTTCATAGTTTGAGTTTCGTTGCTCCGTTTGATTTGATTCTTTTTGCAAACCGGAGTTCTTCAGTTGAACTTTC
This sequence comes from Secale cereale, assembly GCA_902687465.1. Classification (NCBI taxonomy): domain Eukaryota; kingdom Viridiplantae; phylum Streptophyta; class Magnoliopsida; order Poales; family Poaceae; genus Secale; species Secale cereale. The sequence continues at coordinate 621,916,496 of LR738711.1, forward strand.
TAGTTAGATCTTCTTATTTGAGTTTTACCCATGCATCTTTGCTTGATTTCTTATGTATGCTATTGTTTGTTTGTGATAGAATTCCCGGAGTGCAAAGCGTGCTACTACGAGTCCCTAGGTTTTGCGAATCGTCAGCAAGGCAAGTAACACTTGATCATATCTTTACTACCCAGTTTTTATGCATTAGTTCAACCCTCACACATTGCATGAGTAGGATCTCTTAACATGTGGGTCTGGGAAATAGATTGAGGTAGAACCTATTACCTGCTTTATTATCAAACCCCAGGGAGTTACTTCTACGTTATGCTTAGGTTGCCATGCTATGCTCGTAGACGTGGATTGGGTTTGAGAGTATCCATGACAGATGTGAGTTTGATAATTAATGGTTCAACTTAAGGTGGCTAATTTAATACACATCTGGGTGGATTGGTTGCAGGGCACCTGGAGAATCCAGTGTTATCATAGGAAATCCCGGAGGAACCGTGTGATTATCCTATGGAATGCCACCCAGGCTCAAAGGGATCATAAGACTATTCATGCTATAAACTTCTGTGTGCAGCCACAATGCCATTATGGGCTCTAGCATAGTTGAGTATGTTGTGTGAGCTCTTTCAGTGGTGGACTAGTAGATGTAGGGGAAAGTAGGTGTACGGGTCCACCCGGGGTAAAGAGTGAATGCTTCTAAAAGACTGTGTCTCGGTCATCCGTTTCTCAAACACCATGTAGTGCGAGAAAATCCAACGGAGGAGATCGAGTCTTGTGGGGAAAAGTGCGCAAACCTCAGCAGAGTGTACGAACTAATCATGATTAGCCATGTCCCCGGTTATGGACATCTTGAGTATATGGTACTTGAATTATTGGATTGATATCATCACTCTAAAACTAATTTTGTGGGTTAATAAAGTTGGCTTTAATTGGGATTGAGTTAGAGGAACCTTCTCAACGATATTCAACCACCATGATAGTTAAAAGTAAATTTATTCCTTTGTTGTAGGGAAAAATTGGCTTTACGCAAAAACATTATAGACTTAGAGCCTCCACCAGCCATATATGCATGTAGTGTTAGCCTTTATTCTGTTACTTGCTCTACTGTGTTATCTAGCTAGCATATTCCATGTGCTGACCCGTTTCGGGCTGCAACATATCATGTTGCAGACTTTTTAGAAGAAGAGTATGGTGCGCTAGGTCGTTTGTCATGCACTCAGCTATGCCATTGGAGTTGATGGACTCACTTATCTTCTAAGCCTTCCGCTGCTATTGTGTTAGATGGCCTTATGCCATATATTTTGTAATAAGTTCTCTTTTGAGACATTCGATGTAATAAGTGTGTGATTGCCACTCTATTATAAATCCTTCAAGTACTATGTGTGTCAGCATTACCGATCCAGGGATGACACAACACAGAGACTTCGGTCCATTCGGATTGTGGTCGCTACAAGATGGTATCAGAGCACACGTTGAATGTAGGACACGACCACTAAGATGAGCCATAGGTCACTCTCCTCTACTCATTTCTGACTCCTCTCCATTTTCTACTCTTTAGGATGGTGGACTCAAGGAACAAGTGCACCCAACCGGATGAAGACACACCTTTTGGACGACACTTGAAGGAAGTCACTAGGTACCTGAACATCAGAATACCAAGTTTCACCGGGACCTACACCGCCACTTTACTAGAAGTGGAGCGATGGAATATTCAAGTTCAAATTCCCGGGAGGACATTCATGCCAGTCACTGAGCCCATAGAGTTTTCCTTTGATGCCCCAACCTGGAGCCTAGGTGAGAGTATGGCCGCTCACATTGCAATGGGACGAAGTCTACAAACAGGAGCTGAAGGACACTATCTACCAGATATGCGGGCGCCGAGATGAGCAATGGGATATGATTAGCACCCGGAAGGACAGGTCCATTGCAGCTTTCATCCAAGAGTTAAACCAACACATCCGTCGATAAGAGCATTAGATGTGCGCAGGCATGATAGACTTAAAGAAAGCGTTAACCAGGAACACAGAGCTAGAAGAGGAACTCAAGTTTTCACGTGACGGATATGAGGAGGAAATCACAATATTTGTGGAGAAGAATGACTACTTTACAAGGAAGCTAGGAGTATTCATGGGAGACCCTGCGCCAGGAGGAGAAGACGACGAACCCAAGGAGATTCGTTCTGAGGACTACATCATCATTGACGACACCGACTCAGACCCTCATGATAGTGATGATGACTATGAAGACGAAGCTGGAGCTAATATCATGGAATCTTCCACCGATCAAAATTTCCAGATGACCACCATACAAATAGTAGTATTTTCCCCATATAGTAGAAGTTCGAGCACTTTTGTAACATTAGTTTAGACCTTTTGTATGACCTTGCTTGAAAATGATTGGTGTGATATGATTGTGTTTGACTCATGTGCATATGGGTAGTGAATTATGTCGGATTCAGGGTTCCGCAAAACCCGTTAAGTTCGAACACAGGGGCGTGAACGAAGATCTCTCCCACCCTCGTCTACCTAGCACCTCGCTCTCGTCGCGGTGGAAGGATTCAAGCAAACAACGAACAAAACACACAAGCATTTATCCAGGTTCGGGCCACCGAGTGGTGTAAGACCCTACTTCTTGCTTTGGTGGATTAGCCTCGGGCGAGCTGGGATATTAGCTAGTACAACAATTCCTGGGCTCAGGAGGTGAGCTCAGGAGGGTCAGGAGGCTAGTGTTCTTGCTCCTTGTGTGGTGGCACAGTGTCTTGATCCGTCCCCATTTGCGGTGGGAGTTCTAGCTGCTTATATAGGTGGCCATGGTCCTCTTCCCCCGAAATGAATAGGTGGGAAGGGATCCCACAACGACCATTTTTGAGCGGGAACACAAGGACGTTCTTATCCTAACAAAAGCGGTCTTCGCTTGCAAAAGGATCAGGCGGTGACACGGTGGTGGGCTCGACGGTGACATCTCCCTTGCCGTCCTTGCGGTCTTTGGTCTTGTTGCACCAAAGAGGAAACCTTCGCCCCGCTCCTTGGGAACCAACGGCTGAGCTGTCCCCTTTGCACCGAAATGGCAATTGCGCCGCTGGCGGACGCTGGCACCCGCTGGCGTGGTGCGTCACTGCTAACATCATTGCCTCCTCCTGAGGCAGGCCCGGCCTTGGATTCTCCGACCCTCTGGAGCGCCCTACTGAGGCCGCTCCAAGGAGGTCTTGACGTTGTTCTCCTTGCGAGGCTTGGCCCCCTCACGAGGGTATTGGACAGCTGGTCGATCAGTTGGGTTGTACCAGGCCGCTTGTAGGAGCGCGTCGCGGCCCGCAGACAGGCAAGTCTGGGTACCCTGGTACCCAGGACGCCGACAGTAGCCCCCGGGCCCAAGGTGCACGCGGAGTTGGCTTCAGGGCGAAGCCTTAGTCGAGGACGAAGCGCCGCGGGCCCCAAAAAGGTTGCGGGCCTGGCTGGCACGTGACGGTTGGATGGGACATGGGCGACTCCACTTCCCACGCAATCTTGGCAACCGTGCGACTTGACAACTCCTTGGCGCGGGCAGCAGGGCCATTATGGCTGCGCGCGGGTGGTCGTCGGTTGATCTTCTTGGCTTATAAACGGGGGATGAGGCACTACGCCTCTCACTTGACTGTCGCAGGCCGATCCCCACGTTTCCATTGCTCCCAGGGCTCCATGGCGCTGATTCGTAGGTTCTCGGCCGCAGAGAAAGGGAAGAGCCCGATGGTAGAGCCTGGGCGGCTCCCCCTGAAGAAGAGGCGATGTAATTCTCCGAGTGCGTTCCTGAGGCCGTCGGACGCCCGCACATGGTGCACGCGGGCACCGCCAGGATTTCCGCTTCCCTTGCATGCTCCAGCAGCAGGCAGATGGAGCGGAGGCGGCAATAGGGGTGGCATCGTCAGTCGCCCGGAGAGACGGGTATCTCCTCGCACCCCGCTGTTGTCCCATTATGAGGATGATGCCTGCGAGTTCAACGTGTGGGCTGGGGCCCCTCCACATTCATGTATCCTTCTTCCTCCGTTCCTGAGGGAGGTGCTCCCAGCTCGTGGCCGGGTGACGATGGAGTTGAGGAATGAGGGGTGTCGCCTTCGTCCTTCACATGCCGACGTGGAGGTGGTTTCTTCTGGACAGATCTTCATGACCTGGGGCTGGGGTATGGTGCGCCGCGCCTGTGCCCCCGCCGGGAGGCACATTCTTCATTTCGCGCTAGATATGACGGGCGCGATGACCTTCAAAGTCTTCGGGGCGGACGGCCTCCGGCTGCCGTGTGGCGCAGGGAATAGGCTCGCCGTCGACCATTCCCCATGCCGTCAGGGCAGCGAGGCGCTCGCCGTTGGCTACGTCTCCTACTCTCCTGGTAGCGGTTATGCTACCCCTGAGAAGGCCTCGAGCTCCGGCGAGAGCTATGAGCCACCAAGTCGCCGCCCCTATCGCTAGGGGGAAACAGTGTCCTCCCGGCGTCGCCGTTGTTGAAGGAGTTCAAGCCGCGTTCCTTGGGAGCGTCTTCCTTAGCTTAGTTCCTGCGGGATATCATGGAGGGCTCCACAAGGACATGTAAATTCTTGTAATACTTTTTTTATTGTCTGACGTTATAAACTTATGTCCTGCATGAGCCCCTTGTTAGAGCATGATTTCACCGTTCTTCCGTTCCCGCGGTAGCCTAAGGGCCTACGCCTGCGAGACCCATTCCCGGGACAAGCTTCAGCCTGCGCTGGCATGCCAGGTCACAACGCCGTGGTCAATGCCAAGAGGTGAGGGGTCCAGGGTCTGGTAAGAGCCCCCGAGGCACGATGCTCAGGAGGTCCCTCTTGGCATGCAGGCAGCCGCCCACTGGTCCATCGGGAAGGGTTTTTATGCCTTAGATGATCCGTAACTATAGTAGGTGGTGGTGTAGGTATGCAAGTAGGTACGGCGTTGAAAACTTATCTTAGCAATTCCTATGGTCAGGTGGTGCTTGATTCCTGTTGTCCTTCCCTTGAGGCAAGGTTTTGCGTCCAGGTGCCGTCATGAGGAGGCGGCGATGATCGCTCCCGAGGCCCTAGGGACATAAGTCACGTGGCCGGTGGAGACGTATCTCCGGGCCGCTACCATCGCAGCCGAAGGGGAGAAGACCGGTACTGCTGCGCTCGGCGATGCCTAATCCGTTACTGTTTAGTGAGAGAAGCGCGAGTGCCTCGAGGGGGCGTAAGAACTTTGCTAGAATTTGAAAAACTTGGCATTATTGTAATAGCTAGATGATTCCAAGCTTGCTTCCTTTCATGTTTGCTTAGGTGCTCTGCGTCGGCAGGGCCCAACCCCGCGCATACCTCGACCGCTATTGAGCCCTCTGGATGACCGGGGTTACCGTAGTAACTAGACTCACCATTGAGCCCTCCGGATGACCGGGGTTACCGTAGTAACTAGACTCGCCATTGAGCCCTCTGGATGACCGAGGTTACCGTAGTAACTAGACTCACCATTGAGCCCTCCGGATGACCAGGGTTACCGTAGTAACTAGACTCAAGGGATGAGGGGCTACGTGGCTAGTGATGCCCTTGGGTCGCGATGCCCAAGGGTCCCCCTTGACGTTCAAGCGATCCTGTTTTTGTTCTACGTCGACAGGGCCCAACCCCGCGCATACCTCGATCGCCATTGAGCCCTCCGGATGACCGGGGTTATCGTCATAACTAGACTCAAGGGATGAGGGGCTACGTGGCCAGTTAGGCCCCTGGGTCGCGATGCCCAGGGGTCCTCCTTGACGTATGAACGGCTCTCATGAAGGAGAACGAGCACCATTCCTTGCCCACGAGCCTTCGCTTGGGATGGGGGCGCTGGAAGGCCAGGTGTCTGGGCACCTGGTAGGGTGGCATCTGCCAGGCGTGACCTTAGCATAGCCCCCGTGCCTAGCCCCCCTCGCGACACCCATCCAAGGAGAAGATGTGAGCATCGTGAGCTGAAAAGCTCCCTGAGGTTGGTGCGACCACTGGGGGCCACCCTCAGTTGTTTATCACTAGCGCGGAGTATAGAGCTACCACACTTGCGTGGAGTGTGGGCATAACCGCGCCTCGGTCATAGCGGCCAGCGCGGAGCTTGGTGCTTCCACTGGTTCATGGGCATAACCGCTCCTCGGTTGGATCTGCCAGCGCGGAGCTTGGTACTTCCACTGGACCATGGGAGGGAGCCTCCCACCGGGAGAGACTCCGGGGCGTGTACAGCCCCGTCCTGACACGTGGCTTGCACGGTAGGACAGCCAAGGTGTATATGGGTCGTCCTCAAGACGAGCTGAACGACTCTGGGGAACTTCTCGTGAGCTTACGCATCACTCACGAGACCCTACCCTGAGGCGGGTTGTGCCTGAGTCTTCTTCTGCAAAATGTGAAAAGAGAGGTGTTGTGTTGACCTACGTTGAGTGCATCTTGTCACACCCTGCATTTTGTAACATGTCATTTGCATCAATAAAGCATGAAAATTTGGACCAACAATTTTTTTTGGCATCATTTGGCTTTTAGTTGGAATTGAGTTTTCTTCTCGTGATTTTCAAGTGCTCATTAAAGTCAACTACTCCCTCTTGTAGAATTCATCTCCTTACCCAAAACTTCTGCCCAATGATCATACCAAGTGTTTATAGTAGTATAGTATTTTCTTATAAAATTAATTTGGCCAAAATGTATTTTCAAAGATTAGTATTCCAAAAACCCCTGAATTGAGGTTTGCACTGCAAGTGCTTGATTTAGGGTGAGAAAATTATTTCAGAAAGGATGTTTGAGACCTAGTAGTCATAGGACTCCCATAAACCACAAAAGTATAATTTTAAAAGTTATTTTCCTATTTTATTTAAAAGCTTTTTCTTAAGGCCAAAAATGGTCTTTAATAGGGAAAAATTATTTAATTATTTCAAAAATATTTGCCAAAACTCTGGGAGACTCATAGGACATATATTGTCCATATATAAGAGTTTCAACACTTGGTCATGTTCAAAATATTGGGTTAATCCCTCAGAAACCCTTTCTGGATATTTCAAGCTTTTGAAATATTTACAAAGTAAATATTCTCTAAAATTTCCAGGGAAATTCTATCATGTCATATATGACATATTTGATGATCTTGCCAAGCCCCATGCCTTGGGAAGCAAGAAAACATCATCAAAACCCCTCAAAACCATTCTGTCCATATCTGAAGTTTGAGCAACTTTACATTGCCAAACTTGTCCAAATGCTCTCAAACTTGGTGCACATGCTGGAATGGTCTAATAAGGCATCTAGACCAAATAGCACAAGCTTTGGAGAAGGGTAACTTGATCAGAGTACCCCAAAACCATTTCTGTTCAAATTCAAATTTGAACAACTTTACATTACCAACATTATACCTAGGGCTTCAAACTTTGTGGTCATGATCTTAACCCCAAATTATGACACTACACCAAGTGGTGCATCAAGGGGAGATGATTAGCTTGACTTAAGCATGTTGAAACCATTTCTGTTGATTTCTAGGGTTCACCAAAGTTACATTGGCAAGTTCCTTCAAACAAGCCCAAACTTGGTGAAACACCCTATTTCCATATGACATTCAATCCTGTTAAGTGCCATGTCAATTGAAAGTCATTTGACTGCTCTAAACATCATCAAACACCTTCTGCCATTTTTACCAAAACCACTGTTTTGGCCCCTTTTACTATTTACCTTGGGCTCAACTTTCTACCACAGCATCACCTAGTCACCTTCTACCTCCAGTAACTTCCCCATGTCCAGAGTCCAATAACTGAAGGGTGAAAACCCCAATTTACCTTGCTGGACAGCCCAGTTCTTACCTCCTCTCAGCTCCCCTCCTCTTCCATTGGATGGCCAAGGCATCCAAGGCCTCAGCCCGTTTGTTTACTCCATGATTGACCCCCCAGACACGGCGGACGCGCCCAGCTAGCCAACGGCATGACGTGGCATGCAGAAAGCACGCTCCAGAGCACGCTACAGTGCGCGCCCGCACTGTAGCCTCGCCCAATCAGTCGCCCCCGACCACCTCGTGCGCCCCCCTCGCGCTGTTCGATGTGCCTCGGCATCCGCAACACC
>LR738711.1:621924675-621981713 GCA_902687465.1 Secale cereale
GGTGATGTCCCCCTCCTCCTTCTCCCTCCAGTGGACGCCCTCGCACGCGCGCCGGCCGCCCGCGAGCTCCATTCCTCGGCCTCACACGCGCGTAGCTCCAGAAGCTTCCCCCGCTCCCTCTCTTCCTCTCCCCTGCCCTGAACCTCGTCCAGCAACCCCGCAGACACCTCCCCAGCGCCTCCCGTGCCCTGTGGCAACGAGCAGAGGCTCGCCGGCACATAGGTCCGCGGCACCTCGCCGTCCGCCTATAAATAGACCTCCCGAGCCTCTCCTCTCATCACCAGTCGCTCCCTCACTCACTCAATCTTCCCAGAGCCACTCGTCCCCCCTCCAGACAAGCCCGAGCTCGAGATCGAGCTCGAGCTCCGCCGTGGCAGCTCCCCATCGCCTGCTCGGTACAGGCCGCCCCAGCCTCTCCTCTCACTCGATCTAGCACCACAGCACATCACTGACTCGATTCCCCCTCTTTCCCCTCTCTGCAGCTGCCGGAATCGACCGGAGCAGCATCCACCCGAAGCTCCTCCGCCGTGTTACCTCGCCGCCGGCGAACCAGGCCCCTCCGGCGACCCGCACCACCACCACCAGAACGGCGACATCTTGCTGAGTCCATCCGTGCCCTTAGCTCGCCCCGCCGTGCCCGGAAACGTGGCCGGTGAGCTCGTCGGCTCTCTGCCGGAGGGTTAGGGATGACCGACGGGCCCCGCCCGTCAGCCTCCCCTCGCCCTCGCCCCTCTCTCCACTCACTGACGCCAGGCCCCGCCCGTCAGGTTTAAAAAACCCTGGGGCGCGCTGGCGCCCGTGCAGTGGGCTGTTCGCCCTGGGCCTGCTGCACTGTGGCCGTTCTAGCCCAGTGGCACAGGGCCCTTTTTCTTTTTCCTTTTCTGTGGATTTTCAAATAATTCCACAGAATTAAATATATATCCAAATGAATTAATTCCAGTTCCTAAAAACTTGTAAAAATCCAACCTATTTAATGATGTCACTTTCACCCATATCCATGAACCTTTTCTGTTCTGTTCAAATTTAAATTCATATTTGAACACTAAAAACTCTGTTCAAATATTCATGTACCCCATTCTACCACTCCAAAACTCAAGCTAAGAATTTTTGCCATCTTAGTTTTCCCTCTAGTATTTAATAAAAATAAGTTGACATTTTTCTGAGCACTTTGGTTTTTCTGTTTTTATTGTGGTCTTATTTTCCCGTTGTTTATTGCGACGATTAGATACCGTATTTGACGAGGGTGCTGAAGAAGAAGGAGGGGAAGGATTTGAAGACTTTGAAGACCAAGCCAATCCAGGCAAGCAGCCCTTTGACCATGATACCCTTGTTCTTCGGAACCCATTTATTTCTGAATGCATGATGATAAGAGTGACGGTGGTGACCTAGTTGAGAACCACCATATGATGCATGCTTTACTCATGATCTTGCTATGTGCTTAGATGCAATGCAAATGATTAGTAGTGATGCTTAGTGATGCATGTGTGCCATGAGACCTTCGTGGTTGCCTTCTTTTCAAAAACCCCATCGGGTGCCCCTAATGCCCGAGGGTGATGTTGAGTTAGGTCATCACTTGAGGAAGAAGTGATGTGCCGATAATGATCTTGTGTGTGGGTGGAATGATGGACTAGATTTATGTGTGCCCAACCAAACATGTGCAACCACTCTACCCCTTATGGGACGGGGCATTATTGATTACTTAGGCCGATACTAGCATGGTGCCCACATTACTAGTGACGGGGAAGACCTGAGGTCTTTCCCGGGACGGGGTCGTGCTTGGATAGACGACCATGACTGTTTTTACAAGGCACCAGACACACCGTTGGTCCCTTCGTATACGCGTGACATTGAAATTAGGGCAAGTCCCGTGATCTATTGTTGTACTCGAGGGCCGTGTACCAACGAGTGGACCCTATGCTAGTGTCGTCTAGGGAAAGATAATGACCGGGTGCTTCCCCCGAGTACTTGAGGTACTGCGGGATCGTGGGTGACACGAAAGCTTCCCGGATCTTGTGGGTAAAGTGCGCAACCTCTGCAGAGTGTAAAACTATTCGAATAGTCGTGTCCACGGTCATGGACAGTTGGGTGGTGCTACTTAAACTATGTCCAGAATTTTACTATGTCGGTGAAAGTATGTAAGTGTGTGAGATGAGTCAAGGTGGTGACTTGACTCGTTGAGTTGAATCCTAATCATGTTGATATCGGTAACCTGTCTTCGAGGTTACTTGAATTTATTGATGCATATACTTGATGGTAGAATATTTATTCTAGCTAGTAGCTAGATTGCTCATTGTTGTATAATTACATTATTATCTTGAACCAAATCATAGGTTGCTTGCGAGTACACTCAAAGTACTCATTGGCTTGCCACTGGTTATTTAATTGGCCAGGCATGGAGGAGCAGGTATACGAAGAAGAATTCTATGGAGACGAACATGCGAACTAGGACCCTTTCCCAGTCGGAATGCCTGTAGGGTTAAGGCAGATGGCATGGGTTCTACTTATCTACGAAGACTTCCGCTATTCGAGTTATTTGCTATTCAGCCCTTGGGGCTTTATCTATGTAAGACTTGGCCATAATGTCATAATTTGTGTAAGACGGTATGTATGGATGTAAGACTCTTGTTATTCAGCTTCTGTGTGTTTAGTGAGCATTGATCTCTGGGATCACTGTACACGTGCATTCGGTGATCTCGACTCTTAAGTCGGGGTCCCCACAGAGCTGGTATCAGAGCCATCCTGACTGCAGGAAGCCTTAGTTAGCATGGGCGTTAGTTAGATGAGACCCCTTTTCAAAAACCTTCTGAACCTCTCTTCGTTTCTAAACCTTACCAACCTGAGATATCATCCGCTTATTAACCTCTCCTATTCAACCTTTGTAGATGGCCGCTGTACCTGAAGAGCACCTGACCACTGGGTTTCCCTTGCTTCTCGAGGATAGCCTCCAGGAGTGCCAGCTCCACCGAGCACCCATCCTCACCTACCTTGAGCATTGGGTTAGCGACACTGAGGTGGAGTACCATGTAGAAGTGATCGTGAAGGCAAACGATCCTCCCACAAGTTGGTTCTTCGAGGGACCCCAGATGGCAACACTACCTCTCGCAGTCGAGGCTGCTGCACTCAAGGCACTAACCCGTCTCCGCAAGCTTCTTCCGGAGATGGCATCCAGGATGACAACTCGCTTCTTGCCTTACCGTAAGGAAGGTGAAGATGAAAGCAACGCACAAGCCCCTCCACTGAAGGAAGGACTCCCACTTCGATTCCAGACCTACTTCAGTCTATGTGCCGACAGCTTGGCACAAGATTTGGCCTCGGAATCGATGAAGCTCCGAGAAGAACTTCACAAGACCAAGGCGCTTCTTCGTCGAGCACAAGAGAAGACAGAAAGTATCAAGAAGGAAGGTGCGCCTCCCGGACAGTCCGCTATCGCATACCGAGGCGGAAGGCCCTCAGGAGATGTATCTTCCAAGGATGAAGAACCACCCCGGCAACACCGTATGACGGCAAGGGAATATCGCAAACTTTTCCCTGCACCACCGACAAAACACCGCCGTATCCAACTCCTCCACTCCCCCACACCCTCAAGCGACAAAGGGGCCCAGACAGATGAAGACAAGGAGGAAGACCCAGAAGAGCCAGAATACGCGACCGAGCATTCCGCCGCTTAGGCATTATTCGCAACTCGGATATGCCAGTTCGTGACCTTTACGGTAGGATAGGTCGTGTAACCCCTATGCGCAGTCGAGTCCTTGTATGGTTCATATGAAGCCATCTAGTGTTTGCTTTTGTTGTGTTTGGATGCACGTCGTATTCTCCCTTCGGGAATATGTAAACGACTGCATCACCCATTTGAATTTTAATGAATGTGTTTGGCCCTTTCGGCCCTTGCATGATTTGATTAGTGTCACACCCACCCCCTTACTAGGCACCCATCTTTATTGCTTTCCCTCTTCCAAATCATGAGACCTTTTACCGCTCCAACAGGATGCCTATTGTAACTCGTACTGGTACCTCTACCCAGCAGCCTGAAGCCGGAGCATCCGCTCAATCAGAGGCAGGCCACGACCAAACCAACGACCAAGCTCCACCACCACCACCTCCTCCGAACATGGACATGGCTCAGCTTCTCCAAGCTTTCCGAGAGGAATGCCAAGCCAACACGGCAGCCCTTCAGATGATTGCTCAAGCTGTCACCAACAACTGCCAGCCGGCGGGGAATGGCAATGGACGTTCCACGTTGGCAGAGTTCAAGAAGCATGCACCGCCAACTTTCATTGAGACTGCTAAACCCCTGGATGCAGACGACTGGGTCCGCACCATAGATGACTTGCTGGAACTAGTCGGATGCACCGAAGACTGCGAGAAGGTGGCTTATGCAGCCCACTGCCTCAGGGGGACTGCTAGAGCTTGGTGGGATGGATTCAAGGTCATGCATGCTGGGCAAGTCATCACTTGGGACAACTTCAAGGCAGAATTCCGCAAGGCCCACATTCCTTCCGAAATCATGGCTATCAAGAAGCGTGAATTCCGAGCCCTGAAGCAAGGAAGTGGCACTGTCAAGGAGTACATGCAGAAGTTCAGTGTTCTGTCAAGGTATGCCCCTGAAGATGTCAGCACTGATGCTGCAAAAAGGGAGCGCTTCATGGAAGGCCTCAATCAGACTCTGCAGTACTCGCTTGTCGTGTGTGACTGCCCAACCTTCCCTGACCTGGTGAACAAAGCACTCATGCTTGAAGACAAGCGGCGTGCTCTGGAAGACACTCGCAAGCGCAAGATGGTCAGCAAGGGAAGTTCCAGCAACCAGAAGCCTCGCCCGTGGCAGTCAGCCCCGGTCAAGCCAACCTACCAGCAACCAAGAGCTCCTGCACCTCGCACCAACTATCAGCCTCAGCAGTATGCCAACCCAAGGCCGGCATTCAACCCCAATAATAGTGGTGGCAACAAGATCAATAATCCAAACCAAGTTACTTGCTTTGGATGTGGTCAGTCAGGACACATCTCAAGGGTGTGCCCCAACAAGAAGCCTGATGCCCTGCGCCCCAATGCGTAGAACCCAGGACAAGGCCGCGGGATGCCACCAAGGAACCCAGCTCCTCGCAACCCGCCTAACAAAGGGAAGGGGCGTGTGAATCACGTCACTGCTGAAGAAGCCCAGGAAGACCCGGACGTCATGCTGGGTACGTTCCTTGTCCACTGAGCACCTGCAATTGTCTTGTTTGATTCTGGAGCCACGCATTCATTTGTCACTCAAAGATTTGCATTAAAAAGTGGCATAACCCCTACACCCCTGAATAACCCCATGGTGGTACAAACCACCGGAGCAGAGATGAGAGCCAAGATAGGCTGTAAGAGAGTCAGTATTACCATTAACGGGGTAGATTTCCTAGCAGACCTTATCGTCCTGAGATCACAAGGCTTGGATGTGATCCTAGGCATGAATTGGCTCAGCAAGCACCAAGGCTTGTTAGACTGTGCCAATCGGACTGTCACTGTGACCAATGACCAAGGAGTCGAAGTTAAGTTTGCTTCCAACTCCTCTTCCGCTCAAGCCGTTCAAGTCAACTATCTGTCTGAAGTTGGGCTGGAGCAAGTACCAGTAGTATGCGAGTATCCTGATGTCTTTCCGGATGAGCTACCGGGAATGCCCCCCGATCGTGACATTGAGTTCATCATCGAGCTCGTGCCCGGGGCAGGACCCCTCTATAGGAAGCCTTATAGAATGGGGACGGAAGAATTAGCCGAGTTGAAGAAGCAACTGGAAGAGCAGCTGAGGAAGGGATTTATCCGCCCAAGTGCCTCCCCTTGGGGATCACCTGTTCTGTTTGTGGCAAAGAGGAACGGTACCATCCGCTTATGCATTGACTACCGTTCCCTTAATGAGATTACAATCAAGAACAAGTATCCACTTCCCAAGATTGAAGATCTGTTTGATCAGCTCAGCGGAGCCAAGGTGTTCTCCAAGATCGACCTCAGATCTGGGTACTACCAGCTGAAGATCAGACCCCAAGATATTCCGAAGACGGCATTCGTAACCAGATATGGCCTGTACGAGTGCACGGTCATGTCCTTCGGGTTAACAAATGCCCGAGCTTACTTCATGTATCTCATGAATAAAGTCTTCATGGAATATTTGGACAAGTTTGTTGTTGTATTCATCGATGACATTCTTGTCTTCTCGAAGACGGAGGAAGAACACGAGCAACATTTGAGGATGGTCCTAGACAAGCTTCGGGAGCACCAACTATACGCCAAATTTAGCAAGTGTGAGTTTTGGCTGCATAAAGTTGGATTCTTAGGTCATGTCTTGACCGAAGAAGGATTGTCAGTTGATCCCGCGAAGATCGAAGCTGTGACCCAATGGCAATCTCCAACGACCGTCAAGGAAGTCAGAAGCTTCCTCGGACTTGCGGGCTATTACCGCAAATTCGTGGAAGGATTCTCTAGCATTGCCCGTCCAATGACTCAGCTCCTCAAGAAGGACAAGAAGTTCGAGTGGACGTCAAAATGCGAAGAGAGCTTCCAAGAACTCAAGAAGATATTGACCACCGCCCCAGTCCTGGCAACACCTGATATTCACAAGGAGTTCGTGATATATTGTGATGCCTCTCGAACCGGATTGGGAAGCGTTCTGATGCAAGAAGGCCGAGTCATAGCTTACCTCTCAAGTCAGCTACGACCTCATGAAGAGAACTACGCTACTCACGATCTTGAGTTAGCAGCAGTGGTTCATGCCTTGAAGACATGGCGGCATTACCTCCTAGGGAAACGGTGTGAGATATACACAGACCACAAAAGTCTGAAGTACATATTCACCCAAAAAGAATTGAACATGAGGCAATGAAGATGGTTGGAACTCATCAAAGACTATGACCTCAGTGTTCAATATCACCCCAGGAAGGCTAACGTGGTGGCCGATGCCTTAAGCAAAAAGGCTTGCTCCTTGAATGCCATAATTCAAAAGAGGCAGGCAGCCATGTTTAAGGAGCTGGAGCAATTCAGTTTGGAATTGGTGACCCCTGGATTTCTGGATCATCTGGAAGTCAAACCAACCCTGATGGACGAAGTCAAGAAGGCGCAAGGTGGGCACGCAAGCATTGAAGGCATCAAGAAGAAGATGGATCTAGGCAAGGCCCCAGGATTCTCCGAGGACGAGCACGGGATTGTTTGGTACAAAGGCCGCATCTGCGTACCAAACAAGATGGAGCTGAAGAACTTAATCCTGCAAGAAGCCCACGACACTCCGTATTCCATCCACCCTGGAGGAACCAAGATGTACCAAGACTTGAAGGAAAGATTCTGGTGGCATGGGATGAAAAGAGAGATTGCAACCTATGTTGCAAAGTTTGATGTTTGCCAAAGGGTCAAGGCTGAATATCAGCGACCCGCTGGATTGCTCCAACCACTCAAGGTTCCTGAGTGGAAGTGGGATAAAGTCGGAATGGACTTCATCACTGGATTACCAAGGTCGAATAGAGGACATGACTCTATCTGGGTCATAGTCGACCATTTGACCAAGGTGTCCCACTTCATTCCTGTCAAGACTACTTATGATGGCAACCGGCTAGCAGCTCTCTACATCGACAGAATCGTAAGCCTTCACGGCGTTCCCAAGGAGATTATGTCAGATCGAGGAACCCAATTCACCTCAAGGTTCTGGAAAAAGTTCCAAGAAGCCTTGGGAACCAAGTTGTCTTTCAGCACGACTTTCCACCCACAGACCGGAGGTCAGACAGAACGAGTAAATCAATTCCTCAAAGACATGCTCCGAGCCTGTGTCTTGGCATATGGAGCCAAGTGGGAAGATTGCCTCCCTTTTGCCGAGTTCTCCTATAACAACAGTTATCAGTCGAGCCTTCAGATGGCACCATTTGAGGTGTTGTACGGACGCAGATGTCGCACAGCCCTCAACTGGTCCGAGACTGGAGAAGGGATAGTCTTTGGACCGGATATCCTCCGCGAAGCAAAAGAGCAAGTCCAACTAGTCAGAGAGCGTTTGAAGGCAGCCAAGTCAAGGCAGAAGAGCTATGCTGACACTCACCACCGGGATATGAGCTTCCATGTCGGGGACCATGTGTACCTGCGGGTAACTCTTCTAAAGGGAACCAAGCGTTTCCACATCAAGGGGAAGCTCGCACCGAGGTTCACTGGACCCTTTGAGATCACTGAACGACGAGGAGAAGTGGCTTACCAGTTGGAACAACCACCTGAGCTATCCGATGTGCACAACGTATTCCACGTGTCACAACTCAGGAAGTGTCTCCAAGTTCCAAACAAGCCTGATCTCTACAAGGATGTTGATCACCAGGCTATTGATCTCCAGCCTGATTTGACCTACCGCGAGAAGCCCATTCGCATTCTGGATGAAGCAGAACGACGGACGCGAAGCCGCACCATCAAGTACTTCAAGGTCCAGTGGAGCAACCACACGGAAGCAGAAGCGACCTGGGAACGTGAAGACTATCTTAGATCCGAGTATCCCGATCTCTTTTAAGACCTAGTTTAGGAATCTCGGGGACGAGATTCTTGTAAGGGGGGTAGGTCTGTCACTCCCTTCATTTTGTAACATGTCATTTGCATCAATAAAGCATGAAAATTTGGACCAACAATTTTTTTTGGCATCATTTGGCTTTTATTTGGAATTGAGTTTTCTTCCTGTGATTTTCAAGTGCTCATTAAAGTCAACTACCCCCTCTTGTAGAATTCATCTCCTTACCCAAAACTTCTGCCCAATGATCATACCAAGTGTTTATAGCAGTATAGTATTTTCTTATAAAATTAATTTGGCCAAAATGTATTTTCAAAGATTAGTATTCCAAAAACCGTTGAATTGAGGTTTGCACTGCAAGTGCTTGATTTAGGGTGAGAAAATTATTTCAAAAAGGATGTTTGAGACGTAGTAGTCATAGGACTCCCATAAACCACATAAGTATAATTTTAAAAGTCATTTTCCTATTTTATTTAAAAGCTTTTTCTTAAGCCCAGAAATGGTCTTTCATAGGGAAAAATTATTTAATCATTTCAAAAATATTTGCCAAAATTCTGGGAGACTCATAGGACATATATTGTCCATATATAAGAGTTACAACACTTGATCATGTTCAAAATATTGGGCTAATCCCTCAGAAACCCTTTCTGGCTATTTTAAGCTTTTGAAATATTTACAAAGGAAATATTCTCTAGAAATTCCAGGGAAATTCTATCATGTCATATATGACATATTTGATGATCTTGCCAAGACCCATGCCTTGGGAAGCAAGAAAACATCATCAAAACCCCTCAAAACCATTTTGTCCATATCTGAAGTTTGAGCAACTTTACATTGCCAAACTTGTCCAAATGCTCTCAAACTTGGTGCACATGCTGGAATGGTCTAATAAGGCATCTAGACCAAATGGCACAAGCTTTGGAGAAGAATAACTTGATCAGAGTACCCCAAAACCATTTCTGTTCAAATTCGAATTTGAACAACTTTACATTACCAACTTTTTACGTGGGGCTTCAAACTTTGTGGGCATGATCATAACCCTAAATGATGACACTACACCAAGTGGTGCATCAAGGGGAGATGATTAGCTTGACTTAAGCATGTTGAAACCATTTCTGTTGATTTCTAGGGTTCACCAAAGTTACATTGGCAAGTTCCTTCAAACAAGCCCAAACTTGGTGAAACACCCTATTTCCATATGACATTCAATCCTGTTAAGTGCCATGTCAATTGAAAGTCATTTGACTGCTCTAAACATCATCAAACACCTTCTGCCATTTTTACCAAAACCACTGTTTTGGCCCCTTTTACTATTTACCTTGGGCTCAACTTTCTACCACAGCATCACCTAGTCACCTTCTACCTCCAGTAACTTCCCCATGACCAGAGTCCAATAATTGAAGGGTGAAAACCCCAATTTACCTTGCTGGACAGCCCAGTTCTTACCTCCTCTCAGCTCCCCTCCTCTTCCATTGGATGGCCAAGGCATCCAAGGCCTCAGCCCGTTTGTTTACTCCATGATTGACCCCCCAGACATGGCAGACGCGCCCAGCTAGCCAACGGCATGCCGTGGCATGCAGAAGGCACGCTCTAGAGCACGCTACAGTGCGCGCCCGCACTCTAGCCTCGCCCAATCAGTCGCCCCCGACCACCTCGTGCTCCCCCCTCACGCCGTTCGATGCGCCTCGGCGTCCGCAACACCCCCCGGCGCTGTCCCCCTCCTCCTTCTCCCTCCAGTGGACACCCTCGCACGCGCGCCGGCCGCCCGCGAGCTGCATTCCTTGGCCTCACACGCGCCCAGCTCCAGAAGCTTCCCCCGCTCCCTCTCTTCCTCTCCCTTGCCCTGAACCTCGTCCAGCAACCCCGCAGACACCTCCCCAGCGCCTCCCGTGCCCTGTGGCAGCGAGCAGAGGCTCGCCGGCGCACAGGTCCACGGCACCTCGCCGTCCGCCTATAAATAGACCTCCCGAGCCTCTCCTCTCCTCACCAGTCGCTCCCTCACTCACTCAATCTTCCCCAGAGCCACTCGCCCCCCCCTCCAGACAAGCCCGAGCTCGAGATCGAGCTCGCGCTCCGCCGCGGCGGCTCCCCGTCGCCTGCTTGGTACAGGCCGCCCCAGCCTCTCCTCTAAATCGATCTAGCACCACAACACATCACTGACTCGATTCCCCCTCTTTCCCCTCTCTGCAGCTGCCGGAATCGACCGGAGCAGCATCCACCCGAAGCTCCTCCGTCGCGTTACCTCGCTGCCGGTGAACCAGGCCCCTCCGGCGACCCGCACCACCACCACCAGAACGGCGACATCTTGCTGAGTCCATCCCTGCCCTTAGCTCGCCCCGCCGTGCCCGGAAACGTGGCCGGTGAGCTCGCCGGCTTTCTGCCGGAGGGTTGGTGATGACAGGCGGGCCCCGCCTGTCGGCCTCCCCTCACCCTCACCCCTCTCTCCACTCACTGACGCCGGGCCCCGCCTGTCAGGTTTAAAAAACCCTGGCACGCGCTGGCGCCCGTGCGGTGGGCTGTTCGCCCTAGGCCTGCTGCACTGTGGCCGTTCTGGCCCAGTGGCACAGGGCCCCTTTTCTTTTTCCTTTTCTGTGGATTTTCAAATAATTCCACAGAATCAAATATATATCCAAATGAATTAATTCCAGTTCCTAAAAACTTGTAAAAATCCAACCTATTTAATGATGTCACTTTCACCCATATCCATGAACCTTTTATGTTCTGTTCAAATTTAAATTCATATTTGAACATTAAAAACTCTGTTCAAATATTCATGTACCCCATTCTGCCACTCCAAAACTCAAGCTAAGATTTTTTGCCATCTTAGTTTTCCCTCTAGTATTTAATAAAAATAAGTTGACATTTTTCTGAGCACTTTGGTTTTTCTGTTTTTATTGTGGTCTTATTTTCCCGTTGTTTATTGCGACGATTAGATACCGTATTTGACGAGGGTGATGGGCCTCGAACCCCTCGTTGGTTACCCCAAGTGGAAGGTGTAAGATGCAGTAAGTAGAAGTGTTTTCCCCTAGCAAAGATGCCAAGGATCGAATCCCCAGAGACTCCTAGGTTCAACAAGTAGGTGTCAATTGCTAACGGCGCAATTAGCAATCAACGTGGACATGCACACAGATACAAATAACTTTGCTCCCAACGAGTACAGAGAGGTTGTCAATCTCTCCGGCCTTGTAGTTCACAAAGGGTTAAAAGCAATATGATAGTAGTGATAGATAGTGTTTTGCAATAGTAAGTAAATAGCGAAAAGTAAATAGTGGATGTGATCAATGATGGTAATATGGACCGGAGTCTCATGATGTTCACTAGTGATGTCTCTCTCCCAAAAGACGATAAAACAGCTATGTGAGGTAAACAAATTACAGCTGGGCAATTGACAGGAGCACGAACGCAAACCAATGCTGATTACATTGCAAGAAAGGTTGAGGTTCAAAGCATGGGCGGTACGCCAAAGTAAGTAGACCGAAATCCATCAATATCTACTACTAATCATCCACCTTGAGATATCTATCCAGAACATCTCGCTGGTATTAAGTTGCGAGTCCCACCCATAGTGTAAACTCAATGCAACAGACAACTGCATTAAAAGAACTTTGCGTAAAGTAAACAATCCTTGCACCCGCGGGCACAAACACCGTTGTTTTCCCCCTTGTGGCAACAGCACATCCCCTAGACTCATGTTTCTGTCACTCAAGCTAGTCATCGAGGGGCATGAACCCACAATCGAGCATAACGTTCCCTCTTGGAGTCACTACCTATTACTCGGCCAAAGCAATAAATAACAACGGAGAACATGCAAGAATTACTTATGAACTAAAATATAAAAGAGGTAGATCAAATATATTACTCAAGATCAATCTGAACATAATCTCATAATCCATCGGATCCCAGCAAACTCAACATAGCAACAGCATAAGGATTACATAGGTGCCTCGATCATGTAGGGCAGCTCACGAGGACTAATTAGTGAAGCACAAGAACGGGAGGAGAACATCACATAGCTACTGGTCATGGACTCATGGTCCAAGGGAGACTACTCACGAGTCATCCGGGAGGCGTCCATGGTGGTGGAGAAGCTCCCGGTGGTGATCCTCCCCTCAGATAGGGTGCCGGGAAGAGTTCTCCTGGTGCTCCCGATCTTGGAAGCGGCGGCGGCGGCGGAACAGAGATGGGATCGCGAAAAGAAGTCCTGTTTCGAGGGTTTCGGAGAGTCCTTTAAATATATGCCAAAGTAGGGCACCGGGGGGCTCTCGGGGGGCCGAGGCGCCCCCCGGCGCGGCCCAGGGGGGGCGCGCCCATAGGGCGCCTGGAGCCCCTGTGGGCCCCCACAGGCTGCCCTTCGGACGCAGTGTTGTTTCCAGTACGCTGATTTTTTATATATTTTTTCTGGATTTTTCTGGGCAGTTCTCGAAACGTGAAAACCTGAAATACAAAAACAGCCGAAAACAGAAACTGGCACTGGGGTGCACTGGATTAGTAAGTTAGTCCAAATATGATCAAAAGTGTATGGAAGTGTATGAATATCATAGCAATATCACCCAAAAGTGGCATGGAGCAAGCAGAATGTATAGATACGTTTTGGACGTATCAACATCCCCAAGCTTAATTCCTGCTCGTCCTCGAGTAGGTAAATGATAACAAGAATAATTTCTGTGGTGACATGCTATTAACCATATAGGACTTTCTCATAGTCATATGACAAAAGCTTACTGAGACAATGATTCTATAGTAATTAAGTTGTCTCAAGAGAAAATCACAAATGATTGAAAGTTTTACAACATGAAACTGAAACATCAAAAAGATTTGCAATGAACATGATGTGCAAATATGATCAAGTGATATCTAGCTTGCCCCCTTTAGTGATGCAAGACATAAATGCAAGGGCACCTTCAAGGTTTAAGTGATGACTAGATACAATTATTTCAGAATAAACGATATCACAATCATGCAAAAGACAATGCTACTTTGGGACAATGCACATTACACTCAGAATGACAATCATGCTCTCAGTAGTTGGTGCTTCAACATAAAGGTAAAAGAAAGGTTAAGTGCTAGAGCTTTTTATTTTGAAAACATAGAAGCAATTTTGTCAACGGTAGTAGTACTTCATATGTGTCATGCATAAGACATCCTATAAGTTGCAAGCCTCATGCATCGAATACCAATAGTGCTCGCACCTTGTCCTAATTAGCTCGAATTTCTATGGGTTATCATTGCATTACATATGTTTCAACCAAGTGTCACAAAGGGGTACCTCTATGCCACCTGTACAAAGGTCCAAGGAGATAAATCGCATTTGATTTCTCGTTTTTGATAGATCTCAACTTGAGGACATCCATACCGGGACAACATAGAAAATAGATGATGGACTCCTCTTTAATGCATAAGCATATTCTCATAAGAGATTGAGGATTAATGTCCAAGCTAAAACTTCCACCATGATACATGGCTTTGGTTGGCGGCCCAATGTTCTTCTCTAACAATATGCATACTCATTCAACCCATGGCAAATCACCCTTACTTCAGACAAGACGAACATGCATAGCAACTCACATGACATTCAACAAAAGTGTGACAGTTGATGGCGTCCCCAGAAACATGGTTACCGCTCAGCAAGCAACTCATAAGAAATAAGATACATAAGCAACATATTCTTTACCACAATAGTTTTTAGGCTACTTTCCCATGAGCTATGTATTGCATGGTTAGTTTGCTTAGTGCAGGTGGAGGTTAACAAAAGACTGGGAGCGACCAACTAAGAGAGCAATGACGGTCATAATCATGCAAAGCAACAAAGCAATATTGAATCAGGCATGGTAGTTATATCGCTACTTAGAAACAAAAGATCATCAAGGCTTGATAGACTTTCTTTACAGTCTTGAATATGCGTGAGCATACGCCAAGTCAATCAAAATAAATTCTCGAAGGAAGATATTACTAAACCATACCACATCATAGGAAAACAAACCAAGTTGGTACTCCAATAACACATTGGGAATCCCCCAGCTATTTGAGATTAACCATAAGAAAACCTGAACTACTAAGCACCATCATGAAAGTAGTATCTTTATCATAGACACATTAACCAATGCAACGGAAGCAAACTCTCTTAATAAGGTGAGCATGGTAATTAAATAGAGTTCAAGCAACCAACTAAATAAAAGCTCTTGAGAAGATAAGCATGAATACTAAGAGCAGAGCACGATAGTAGCTATTAAAAGACAAAGAACACACACATCATGGATAGACATGAAAATTCTATGTAATGTTCTAGGTAGAGGTGGAGCGTGTTTCTCTCCCACATAAAGGAATGCTGGGTTCCGACTCGTTATGAAAAACTAAAAAGAAAACTAAAAGCAAGACGCTCCAAGCATAGCACATAACATGAAGTGATAAAAATATAGTGAAACGAAAGACGAACTGATAATGTTGATGGAGAAGGGGATGCACGGGGGGCATCCCCAAGCTTAGACGCTTGAGTCTCCTTGAATATTTCTTGGGGGTGCACGGGGGCATCCCCAAGCTTGAGCGTTTGACACTCCTGAATCTTTTTATCATCTTCCCTCGCACACTTGAAAACTCCGTTCATACACAACTCATCATAATCTGATTAGCGAGGTTAGTACCCTTAATAAAATAATTATACCTTGCTGGAAATAAGGATATTCTTTAAGTTCTACTGTTTCTCAAGATTGCCAAAAGGTTTTTTGCAAAGAAAAAGCAAGTTCTGAATTTGCAAAGTGAAGGTAAGGCAAAACAGGACAGAATCTGTGAAAAACCGAACAGCAGGCAGTAATTGACCTGTTCGGGATACTTCTGCAACTCAAATCAAAAAACTCAGAACTGACGCTCGAAAGACAATTATATAGAGAACGCTGTCGAAAAAATTCAGACCAAAAAGATGATCTGGTGTTTTTATACGAATTTTTCTATCCAAGGACAGAATCTGTTTCCTGGACAGCACCTCACAACTTTTGAACTTTCTAGCAATCAGAGGCTATACTTGGCACAAATATGAAAAGCAAAGATACAATGATGATTCTACAGCAGTAAACAACATCAAGACACAACAAAAGCAAAATATAAAAATTTATTCATGTGGGCTGCCTCCCAAAAGCGCTTTCTTTTATGCCTTTAAGCTAGGCATAATGCAAAAAATGATGCTCTTGTAGGAATAAGAGTTGAAGAACAAAAGAGAGCATCAAGAAGCACATATAAATCATATTTAAGTCTACCCCTCTTCCTATGCATTGGAATCTTGTAAAGAAATAAATTATTGAAGCATAAAGCAATAAGCATAGGAAGACAAAACAAGTGCAGCTTCAAAACCTTCAACATAAAGAGAGGGAACTTGATATTATTAGGATATTTAGAACCACGTCTCCCTCTCTCATTATAAATTTCAGTGGCATCATGGATGAACTCAATAATATAAGCATCACATAAAGCATTGTTACCATGATCCACACGCAAAAAGGTACTCTTACTCTCCACATAAGCATCATGAAGAGGATAAAACTTATTATAAAAGAGAGACATAAGCTCTTGCCAATCAAGCAAGTGCGAGTTATCGAGAAGCTTATACCAATCTGAAGCTTTATCTATAAGTGATACGGCGAACAATTTCCTCATGACAAACTCCCTTGATACACCTGCAAGCTTAAATAATGAACATAGTTGTGACAGATATAGCAAGTGTTCACCGGGATGCCTGTCTCCTGCATAACGATTAGCCAAGATATAATTGATAATACCAGCTGGTATTTTATAGGGCACAATTTCAGTAGGGGGAGGAGCAACCACCACAGGTGCGGGGCGTCTTCCCGCAAGCAACGATCCAATAGCAAGGTTGTCCATAAGCATAACTAGTGAAATACATGAAGAAAACTGAAAGGTAAACTAACAAGACTAAAAAGCAAAGGTAAAAGATAGCATGCAACTCCCCTATCCTGAAGAGTGGAGTCCCCGGCAACGGCGCCAGAAAATACTCCTTGATGGGCCTCGAACCCCTCGTTGGTTACCCCAAGTGGAAGGTGTAAGATGCAGTAAGTAGAAGTGTTTTCCCCTAGCAAAGATGCCAAGGATCGAATCCCTAGAGACTCCTAGGTTCAACAAGTAGGTGTCAATTGCTAATGGCGCAATTAGCAATCAACGTGGACCTGCACACAGATACAAATAACTTTGCTCCCAACGAGTACAGAGAGGTTGTCAATCTCTCCGGCCTTGTAGTTCACAAAGGGTTAAAGGCAATATGATAGTAGTGATAGATAGTGTTTTGCAATAGTAAGTAAATAGCGAAAAGTAAATAGTGGATGTGATCAATGATGGTAATATGGACCGGAGTCTCATGATGTTCACTAGTGATGTCTCTCTCCCAAAAGACGATAAAACAGCTATGTGAGGTAAACAAATTACAGCTGGGCAATTGACAGGACCACGAACGCAAACCAATGCTGACTACATTGCAAGAAAGGTTGAGGTTCAAAGCATGGGCGGTACGCCAAAGTAAGTAGACCGAAATCCATCAATATCTACTACTAATCATCCACCTTGAGATATCTATCCAGAACATCTCGCTGGTATTAAGTTGCAAGTCCCACCCATAGTGTAAACTCAATGCAACAGACAACTGCATTAAAAGAACTTTGCGTAAAGTAAACAATCCTTGCACCCGTGGGCACAAGCACCGTTGTTTTCCCCCTTGTGGCAACAGCACATCCCCTAGACTCATGTTTCTGTCACTCAAGCTAGTCATCGAGGGGCATGAACCCACAATCGAGCATAACGTTCCCTCTTGGAGTCACTACTTACTACTCGGCCAAAGCAATAAATAACAACGGAGAACATGCAAGAATTACTTATGAACTAAAATATAAAAGAGGTAGATCAAATATATTACTCAAGATCAATCTGAACATAATCTCATAATCCATCGGATCCCAGCAAACTCAACATAGCAACAGCATAAGGATTACATAGGTGCCTCGATCATGTAGGGCAGCTCACGAGGACTAATTAGTGAAGCACAAGAACGGGAGGAGAACATCACATAGCTACTGGTCATGGACTCATGGTCCAAGGGAGACTACTCACGAGTCATCCGGGAGGCGTCCATGGTGGTGGAGAAGCTCCCGGTGGTGATCCTCCCCTCCGGCAGGGTGCCGGGAAGAGTTCTCCAGGTGCTCCCGATCTTGGAAGCGGCGGCGGCGGCGGAACAGAGATGGGATCGCGAAAAGAAGTCCTGTTTCGAGGGTTTCGGAGAGTCCTTTAAATATATGCCAAAGTAGGGCACCGGGGGGCTCTCGGGGGGGCGAGGCGCCCCGCCGGCGCGGCCCAGGGGGGGGCGCGCCCACAGGGCGCCTGGAGCCCCTGTGGCCCCCCAGGCTGCCCTTCGGACGCAGTGTTTTTTCCGGTACGTTGATTTTTTATATATTTTTTCTGGATTTTTCTGGGCAGTTCTCGAAACGTGAAAACCTGAAATACAAAAACTGCCGAAAACAGAAACTGGCACTGGGGTGCACTGGATTAGTAAGTTAGTCCAAATATGATCAAAAGTGTATGGAAGTGTATGAATATCATAGCAATATCACCCAAAAGTGGCATGGAGCAAGCAGAAATTATAGATATGTTTTGGACGTATCAGAGGGTGATGAAGAAGAAGGAGGGGAAGGATTTGAAGACTTTGAAGACCAAGCCAATCCAGGCAAGCAGCCCTTTGACCATGACACCCTTGTTCTTCGGAACCCATTTATTTCCGAATGCATGATGATAAGAGTGACGGTGGTGACCTAGTTGAGAACCACCATATGATGCATGCTTTACTCATGATCTTGCTATGTGCTTAGATGCAATGCAAATGATTAGTAGTGATGCTTAGTGATGCATGTGTTCCATGAGACCTTTGTGGTTGCCTTCTTTTCAAAAAACCCCATCGGGTGCCCCTAATGCCCGAGGGTGATGTTGAGTTAGGTCATCACTTGAGGAAGAAGTGATGTGCCGATAAAGATCTTGTGTGTGGGTGAAATGATGGATTAGATTTATGTGTGACTACCGTCCCAACCAAACATGTGCAACCACTCTACCCCTTATGGGACGGGGCATTATTGATTACTTAGGCCGATACTAGCATGGTGCCCACATTACTAGTGACGGGGAAGACTTGAGGACTTTCCCGGGACGGGCTCGTGCTTGGATAGACGACCATGACTGTTTTTACAGGGCACCGGACACACCGTTGGTCCCTTCGTATACGCGTGACATTGAAATTAGGGCAAGTCCTGTGATCTATTGTTGTACTCGAGGGCCGTGTACCAACGAGTGGACCCTATGCTAGTGTTGTCTAGGGAAAGATAATGACCGGGTGCTTCCCCCGAGTACTTGAGGTACTGCGGGATCGTGGGTGACACGAAAGCTTCCCGGATCTTGTGGGTAAAGTGCGCAACCTCTGCAGAGTGTAAAACTATTCGAATAGCCGTGTCCACGATCATGGACAGTTGGGTTGTGCTACTTAAACTACATCCAGAATTTTACTATGTCGGTGAAAGTATGTAAGTGTGTGAGATGAGTCAAGGTGGTGACTTGACTCGTTGAGTTGAATCCTAATCATGTTGATATCGGTAACCTGTCTTCGAGGTTACTTGAATTTATTGATGCATATACTTGATGGTAGAATATTTATTCTTGCTTGTAGCTAGATTGCTCATTGTTGTATAATTACATTATTATCTTTAACCAAATCATGGGTTGCTTGCGAGTACATTTAAAGTACTCATTGGCTTGCCACTGGTTATTTAATTGGCCAGGCATGGAGGAGCAGGTATACGAAGAAGAATTATATGGAGACGAACATGCGAACTAGGACGCTTTCCCAGTCGGAATGCCTGTGGGGTTAAGGCAGATGGCATGGGTTCTACTTATCTACGAAGACTTTCGCTATTCGAGTTATTTTATATTCAGCCCTTGGGGCTTTATCTATGTAAGACTTGGCCATAATGGTCATAATTTGTGTAAGACGGTATGTATGGATGTAAGACTCTTGTTATTCAGCTTATGTGTGTTCAGTGAGCATTGATCTCTGGGATCACTGTACACGTGCATTCGGTGATCTCGACTCTTAAGTCGGGGTCCCCACACATCTCTAGGGGATATCGCATGAGAAGGCTGCATCACCAGCGGCCCCAGGAGGTGATGTCACAGGAATAACTTGCGAGATAGAGCTCAGCCACTGGATTTGTCGACGCTGCAGGGACGGACCCGAGCACAAACGTCGTGCCCAGTCTTCTCATGCCACGATCCAAAAGAAAAATAGCCGGCGTGCGGTTCCCGCGTGAGCGAGGCACCTGCCACGGGCCCCTACTTACCCATCCACGATTAGCCCATGCGAGAACAAGGCACCAAGGACCATGGGAGGTGCCGTCACGGGAATAGCTCGCTAGGCAGAGCTCAGCCCTTGGGTTTGTCGATGCTGCAGGGACGGACCCGAGCACAGACGTCATGCCAGTCCTTAATCACGGGGCGGTCGCGAGTGAGCTCACAAGGGCTCATGACCTTAGTGGCGGTGAGGACGCCGAGCATATAGATAATGCGAATGGAAAGAAACATCTGGCCTTGATCATGCAAAAAGGGAGATAACCGCGGGGGATCAGCCCCCAGCGGTCCGAGGATGATGCAGCCCGAGAGGCGCCCTTGTTTAGATACCTGAAGTGTCACCTGATACTTGTCGAAGGAGAGTTGGGGTAGCTGAAGACGTGATCTGTGCGGGTCGCTCCCGAGGATCGTCTGGCTCCTGAGGCCTAGGGGCTCCGGAGGCTCTCAGTGGTCGCGCGAGTCCGGCTCTCGCTCCGTCCGGACCGCCTACCACTGAGCCTCCCGAGCCCCCAAGGCCCACCGCGCGAGATGCTAGAATGTGGCATCTGCGTTGTGGAAGCCGAAGAGTACGCGGACGTAGCTGCAGGGGAGGCCCCTCCTCCAACCAACCGCCGTCGGCCAGAAGGGCTCCTGAGAAGCGGCTCGGTTCAGACCCGCGATGTCGACGCAGACGCGGAAGCAGTCGCTTGGGCTGTGAGCAGGTGAACTTGGGGTTGTGCTGTTACGCCCACCGCGGATGAGTCTTGCATACTGAAGTTCCTCTGTAACTTGGTTGATGAAGTCCTGAGCCCCCAGCGCTGAACGGCTCACGCTGGGCTCACAAAAACGCGCATCAAGATACGCTTGCAGGTGGTGCTCGAACACCTCCCTCGAGGCACGGGTCATCTCGGGGACACTCCAGAGGAGAGCCCCCGAGCCCGTCACGAGAGGGGCATCGAGCGCGCCTCCCTATGCGAGGGTGGAGGACGCCTCGTCAGCAGGCACAAGTCCCGAGGCCAGGTCGTCGGGAGCCCCCGCGTCCTGACGTCCGTTGACGGGTAGGTTCTTCTTCTTCTTAGGGGCGGTCTGCAGGGTAAGGACGGCTCCATCCTCATTGGAGCACTCGACCGCCGTGGTCTGGTAGGCACGCTCCACGGAACACACCGCTTCCTTCTCGTCGGAGGCGATCGTGATGACTCCGCCACTCCCGGGCATCTTGAGGATGTTGTAGCCATGATGGGTCGCCGCCATTAACTTGGCGAGGGTAGGATACCCTAGGATGGCGTTGTACGGGAGGTGGATGTTGGCGACGTCGAAGTCGATGAGCTCTGTGTGGTAGTTTTCGCGGTCGCCAAAGGTGACGGGGAGGCGGACCTGCCCCATCGGGAGTGTGGAGCCGTCCATGACTCCGTAGAACGGCTTGGTTGGGTGGAGCTGATCATAGGGAACCTGGAGCGTCTCGAAGGTCTAGACGGAGAGGACGTTGAGCCCCGCTCCGCCGTCGATGAGGGTCTTGGTCACGAGGACGTTGCTGATGGTTGGGGTGCAGAGCATCGGAAGGGCGCCTGGGGCCGCAGTGCACTTGAGCTGGTCCTTGGGGTCGAAGGCGATGACTTGCTTGGTCCACCTGAGGTTGCGTGCGGCATCAGGCCTGGGAAGCGCCGCGTTCACCTCACGGGTGAACTGCTTGAAGATGCGGTGGGAAGCCGGGGCATGGGCTCCTCCCAGAATGCATGCAACTGCACGCGGTTCCTGGAAGCCTCCTGCCCCGTCTCCCTGGCGGTCGTCGTCGTTACTCCTTGGCGGTGGTGGCAGCGGAGGCAGGCCTCCGTTGCCCTGAGGGCGACCCTCACAAGGCTGGTTGCACCAGGGGGCATCACGGGGTTGCTCTTGCCAGTGGTCTTCACGAGGCTGCTCACGCCACCCTTGGTGCGAGTTCCTGCCATCCCAACGTCCTCCTCCTCGGCCTCCTCCATGGCCGTAGCCGTGGTTGTCGCGCTCAGGACGCTTCCCAACGCGCCCACCGCGCATCGCCCTGAGTTCCTGACAGTGGTTGGTGTTGTGGCTGTGGACATTGTGGAAGGCGCAGTATGGTCGGTTGTCTCTAGGGAGGTCATCGTAGCCGCAGCCATGCTTCACTTCTGGCTCCGCAGCCAGCACGGCGGGTCCCTTGCGCTTCGACTCCTTGGCCTTGGTCTTCTTGTCGCCCGCCTCCGCCTTAGGCAGCTCCTGAAGGGAGAGGTGGCCTTCCGCCGCCCTGGCGCACTTTGCCGCGAGCTTGAACATCCCGAGGGATGTGCCCAGGTCTTCGTGAATGGCGAGCTCTTCCCTCATCCTGACGTTGCAGACGCCATCGGAGAACGCGGAGATGATGGCCTCGTTCGAGACCCTGGGGATACGGAGGCGCATGGTGTTGAAGCGTTGGATGTACTTTTGCAGGGTTTCTCCTGGCTGCTGCCTCACGCGGCGCAGATCAACAGCCGTTGTGGCTCGGTCGCGGGTGCCTTGGAAGTTGGCGAAGAAACTCTCACGAAGCTCTTCCCAGGAGGAGATGGATCCCACGGGGAGGTTCAGGAGCCAGGAGCGCGCGTTGTCCTTCAGCGCCATGGGGAACCAGTTCGCCATGACCTGCTCGGTGCCGTTGGATGCCTCGATGCTCAGCTCGTAGAGTTGGAGGAACTCCATGGGGTCGGTGGTGCAGTCGTAGCGTGGAGGCACGTCCGGCTTGAACTTGCCGGGCCATATGAGGTGCCATAGCTCAGGGGCTAGGGCGCGACATCCAGCCACGCTCATGATCGCAGGCGCCCCCTGCGCTTGTGGTGCTGGTTCTTGAGGTGCTGGCGCCACCACCTCCTTTGGCGCGCGGTCTGGGCGCTGTGGGCCAGGGGGCCCACGAGCCCCTGCATGAGGGTGCGGAATCACCTGGCAGCTCTCCTCGTCGCGCGCGTGGGCTCTGCGGGGTTGCTCGCGTCGAGGGGCCTCGCGCCAGACCTCCTAGCCGGCGTGGCAGAGTGGAGGCGGAGCCGGGACCCCGTGGCCCTTGTTCCCCGCCGAGGGAGACAAAGGACGTGAGGAGTGCATTGGTGCAGGTGCTTCTCCAGCGGCATTGATGAGCTCGGTGATGCGGTGGAGCCACTCGTCATAGAGGTCATCTGTTGGGCGGTAGCGCAAGAGCTCCCGCGCCATCAGCAGCGCAAGCTGCTGGTAGACTGGCCCACGGCGGACCAGTGAGGACGATGCTACGGCTGGCGAGGGTGAAGGTATTGCCGTGTGGCCATCCCGCCGCACGGACAGCGGCAGCGAGGAGTCCTGCTGCTCGTGGACAGCCGGGTCGGTGGCGGCGTTGGCGACCGGGGAGTTGGGGCGGAGCGGTGCGCCATTGCCCGCGGGCGCCGTCTGAGCGACGTTCGCAGCGTGGAGGGCGGCGCAAGCTCGGCGTGTGTCCACCATGGCTGTGGAGCAGGGTCGACGACAAGAACGCGACGAGGTCGTCGGAGAGGCGAGATCTTGACACGCCCCCTACCTGGTGCGCCAAATGTCGGATTCAGAGCTCCGCAAAACCCGTTAAGTTCGAACACAGGGGCGTGAACGAAGATCTCTCCCACCCTCGTCTACCTAGCGCCTCGCTCTCGTCGCGGTGGAAGGATTCAAGCAAACAATGTGATGTTCTATATGTGCAAATATGAACTGTGCAGTTCAATTTCATCAATACCAGTTTCAATAATACCACTATGAACGACTATATCTGGTTGTTGTTAAGCATGTTGTAGATAACATGCCTTTCCATTTTTTTTAACAATAACTAGAGTACTTAGACCTACACAATACCAGTTTGAATGACTATATTTCCTTGTTCTTAAATGTTAGGCCTGTTGCAGTGAACACACCTTTCCACCTCTTGTTTTGCTTAACTAGTGTGCAGAAACCTCCACACCAAAGCTATCATTTGGATATTATGTTGTCTACCATGGATATATTTGGTTGATGTATAGCCTAATGTGCTTAACACGCCTTTTGATGTACTTACACATGACAATATTGGGAACGACTGTTGTTTTCCATCGAGGTCAGTTTCATCCCATGGCTTCTATATACTCCATCTGCCCCATAATATAATATGTTAATTCATCCAATATGTGAGTATACTGGATGTAATAAGATCTCATATAATGGGATGGAGGGAGTGTTGTACTACATCATTATGCAATTGCAGTTTAACTTCTAATATTAACCTGGTGCTTGTAGGTGCATATGTCATTGGTAAATATCCGGACTTCGACCCTTTTTGCGTATGGGGCAATGAGATATTCTTGAACCAGCATCAAGTGAGGAAACTGATAAAGATTGTTAGTAAAATGGGTGACAATTAAACTATTTGTTTACACTTTATCCAAGACAACAGTGAACTGTAGGATGGTAAGTAAGAACTATGTAGCCATATTTTTACTGCCCATAAATGTCTTAATATTCTTCCTTTGAAGTGGTTCCCAAAGCAGTTTGTTCGAGATTACTTCTCAAATTACATGATTGGTAGGCATGCAAAGGTTAAAGTATTTCTACCAGACTACAATGACTATATAGATGTCCTCATGAAGATAGTGAAGGATGGGTAGTCGGCCATCACAAGGGGTTCGACTAGAGTTGTTCATGCATTCGGCTCGGAGGAGGGCACAATATGGGCATTCCTCTTCACCTTGTTCAGCAAACAGGATGTCTTTCATCTCTTTCTTTACCGTATTTAATACAAGTATACAAACCTAGTTCATCATTCTGTATTTGGTGCTTATGTAATTCTTGAACATATGTACCTGTCAATCGTGCATTGGTTGTTGAACCTGATGGATATGAATAAAGTTATTGCCTACTTTCAAATTCAAATTATTATAATTTAAATTGCAATGATTAAATTAGGGAGAAATTACGCTCTACGGGTCATTACGGCAGACAATATGTAAAGCACAACGTGTGTGATCTACATCATAATCCGACATGGTTCACGGAGAGAAAAAGTGTGCGACCATGCACATACTTGCCTTTTGAAAAGTGTGTGTGATCTTAGACAATATCACAAACGGTGCGACCAAACTAAATGTTTGTGATAGCTGCCTAATCATACACGCTTTACAATCATGAACTATTCTGATGTTGTACGGATCGTAAATGTTGCACCATGGAATAGTGTGTGTGGTAGTTATCCAGTACGACACTGGTGCGACAGTCCGATGTTTCATAAACCTATCTGACACTCGTATGATGATTAACATATCTTCTTAATTGTATAACGCATATGGTTCGGGAGAAGTGATTGTGTCTGGTAGTCTCCTTATCATACATGCTTTACAATCATGAACTATTTGTGATGGGGTGCGCATGATAAACGTTGCACCATAGAATAGCGTGTGCAATGGTAATGCCGGCACACATGAGTATCAAGGATGGAGCATTTGGGATGTTTGATCTATCACAAACAGTTGTGTGATGAATCGCATTGGGATATGTGGGCATCGCATACGCTTAGTTGTGCAAAATGTATGCATTCCTACTCCCTATCCCTGACGGTTTCCGGGTCGTGTGGGAAGGAACCCCTATCACACACACAAGCAAGGCAATGGTTTAAAACTCCATCATGGAAAGGGGGTAAAAACCGTTCGTATAGCAGGTCGCTGCACTAGTGTACCCACTTAGTAATGTAATCAACAACAACTAAAATATGTGTATACCCATTAGAGGAAGGAAAATGTCACATATAATCAAAACCCCACACATCAAATGGTTCAATAACGAGTGAATAATTAATAGGTAGTTACTAACGTCTACCAATATTACCAATTATGTGGCATCCATCACAAGATAAGACAAATTTACGTACATCCATGAAGAGAGTAGGCCAATAAAAATCATATTGTAATACCTTATGTGCAGTTCTATCTCTAGCATGGTGCCCTCCATAAGCTTTGAAATGACACATCCATAGGATTTGTTCCTATTCATGCGCAATTACACAACATCTAATAACACCATCTACTCCTTCTTTATATAGATGTGGGTCATCCAAAAAGTAATGTCTTAAGTCGAAGAAGAACTTTTTCTTTTGCTGGTATGTGAAACTAGGTGGTTTGTATTTAGCAATAATGTAATTAGCATAGTGTGCATACCAAGAGCTATTATGAGAAGAATTTATAACAGCTAATTTCTCATCAGGAAAACTATCATGAATAGGCAGTGGGTCATCAAGAATATTTTCCATCCTAGACAAATTATCTGCTACAAGATTCTCAGCTCCCTTTCTATCAACAATATGGAAGTCAAACTCTTGTAATAATAAAACCCATCTAATTAGTCTAAGTTTAGCATCTTTCTTTTCCATAAGATATTTAATAGTAGCATGATCGATGTGACTAGTAACTTCAGAATCAACGATAAAAGGTCTCGATTTATCACATGCAAACACAACTGCTAAAAATTCTTTCTCGATAGTACCATAATTTCTTTGTGAACTATCTAGAATCTTACTAGCAGAATGAATAACATTCAATTTCTTATCAAATGTTTGCCCTAGAACAGCACTAACAACATAACCACTAGCATCACACATAATTTCGAAGGGTACGTAACAATTAGGTGGTTGAACAATAGGTGCAGAAATTAAGGCCTTTGTAAGTATTTCAAAGGCTTCTACACAATCATCACCAAAAACAAATAGAACAGCTTTTTGAAGGAGATTAGTTAGTGGCCTAGAAATATTAAAGAATTCTTTAATGAATCTTCTATAGAAACTAGCATGACCAAGGAAACTCCGTATACCTTTAATATCTTTAGGGCATGGAGTTTTCTCAATTGCATCAACTTTAGCTTTCTCTACTTCAATACCTCGTTCAAAAACATTATGCCCAAGTACTATACCTTCGTTTACCATGAACTAGCACTTCTCCCAATTCAAGACAAGATTAGTTTCTTCACATCTCTGCAAAACTCAATCAAGGTTGCTTAAGAAATGTTCAAAAGAAGTCCCATAAATGGAAAAATCATCTATGAATACATCAACAATCTTTTCACAAAAACCAGAGAATATAGCAATCATGCATCTTTGAAATGTAGCAGGTGCATTGTATAATCCAAAAGGCATAAATCTATAAGCATAAGTTCCAAAAGGTCAACTAAAAGTAGTTTTTGCTTGATCTTCTTTTGAGTCAGGTATTTGAGAAAAAACATAATATCCATCAAGGAAACAAAAGTGTATATGCTTAGATGATCTTTTCTAGTAGCTTTATTTAATTTTCTGAAATCAATTACCATCCTATAACCAGTCACAATTCCTTCTGGGATAAGTTCATTTTTATCGTTAGGAATAATGGTAATACCTCCTTTCTTAGGAACACAATGAACATGACTTGCCGATCTACTATAAGCTATAGGATAAACTATACATGCGTCCAGAAGATTCAATATTTCAGTTTTTACCACATCCATCATTTTAGGATTCAAACGATGTTGATGATTAACGACAGGCTTAGCATCAGGCTCCATATTAATCTTGTGTTGGCATAGAGTGGGACTAATGCCCTTAATATTAACAAGAGTATATCCAATAGCAGCACGGTGCTTCCTCCAAGTTTTAGGTAATCTATTTTCTTCATGAAAGGTTAGCATTGATAATAATAGGATATATCTTCTTTTCATCAAGATAAGCATATCTATTGTATCAAGTAATTTATTTAATCAAACACATGATCACTCTTAGGTGGAAGAGGATCTCCAAGAGTTTCAATAGGTAAATTATGCTTAAGGACATATGATTGTTTAAAGAATATCTCATCTATTTTATTTCTTTCATTCGTATGCATATCATTCCCATGGTCTAGCAAATATTGTTCTAATGGGTCAGTAGGAGGTATGGAATAGAAGCAAGAACAATAATTTCATCTTTACTAGATAATTATTTCTCATGTGATAGCCTTTGGACTTAGAGAAATTAAACTCATGAGATACATCACCGAACTTAACTCTAATCTTTTCTATACCACAATAAATTTCAGCATTAACGGTATTTAAGAAAGGCCTACCAAATATAATGTGACAAAAATTATGTTGATGCGAACTGAGTACTAGGAAATCAGTAGGGTATTTGATCTTACCACACAAGACTTCAACATCTCCAACAATCCCAGGTGGTGAAATAGTATCTCTATTTGCAAGCTTAATAGTAACATCAATGTCCTCAATATCAGCAGGTGCAATATCATTCATAATTTCTTCATATAAAGTAAATGGAATAGCACTCATACTAGCACCCATATCACATAAACCATGAAAGCAATGATCTCCAATTTTAACATAAACATCAGGCATACCAACTACAGGCTTATTCTTATCTGTCATATCTTGTTCATTTCTAGAAGGTTTAGCAATTCTACCAGCTGCATCATAGAAGTAAATAGCATGTCCATCAATATTATCAACCAAGAGCTATTTAACCATTGCAATATTAGATTCCACTCTAGTTGGTTCAGGGAGTCTAGGTGTTCTAACATTACTTTTATTAACCAAAGTTGTAACTTTAGCATGTTCCTTAATCCTAACAGGAAAAGGTGGTTTCTCAATATAAGCTGTAGGCACAACTGGATCAACATTATAGATAATTGTTTCATCCTTAGTTATAACTGGTTCCTCTAACATTTCTTCAATAGGTGAATAAAATTTAAACCACTTCTACTTAGGGAGATCAACATGAGTAGCAAATGATTCACAAAAGGAAGCTACTATCTCAGAGTAAAGTCCATATTTAGCACTAAACTTATGAAAATCATTGGTTTCCATTAAAGCTTTAACACAATCGAACTCAAGTTTTATACATGACTCTTTACCTTTGTCGAATTCCCAATCTTCAGAGTTGTGATTATTTCTTTCCAGAAGATCAATTTGAATTCAATAGTTTTCTTCATAAAGGAACCAGTAGAAGATGTATCAAGCTTGGATTGATCATTATGAGAAATTCGGGCTTAAAAGTTTTGTATAGTTATTTATCTTAAGAGATCATGCTTGGGGCATGTGTGCATCATAGACTTAATCTTCCCCCAAGCTTGAGAGATACTTTCTCCTTCACGAGGCCAGAATTTTATATATAATTCCGTTCATGATGGACCAAATGCATAGGATAGAACTTCAGGTGAAATTTCAATTTCAATCGGTTCCAATCCCATGTTCCAATATGATCCAATAGCATATACCATGTCAACATCTTTCCCTACAAAGATAAAATGAATACCTTCCTCTTAACTCCATCCTCGGATGAACCTGCAAGCTTAAACAATCCACAAATTTACATAGATTAAGTGCATACCAGGATGTACTGTTCCATCTCCTACATAAGGATTAGCTACGAGTTTCTCTATTATACCCGAAGGAATATCATAATAAATATTTTCAGTGGGTTCAGCAGGTTGAGGGGCAACTCATATTGCTGACGGTCCAGGTGAAGATATCCCGGACAAACCCCTCAAAGGATTGTATTCCATAGTGATAAGTGATAGTAAATTTCAGCATGTATTATAAATGTTTCCTTACCAAAGGAGCTTAACTCCGCGACAACGGCGCCAGAAAAGAGTCTTGATGACCCACAAGTATAGGGGATCAATCATAGTCCTTTCGATAAGTAAGAGTGTCAAACCCAACGAGGAGCAGAAGGAAATGATAAGCAGTTTTCAGCAAGGTATTCTCTGCAAGTACTGAATGTAACAGTGATAGATATTTTTGTGGCAAGATAATTCGTAACAAGTAATAAGTAGCAATAGTAACAAAGGTGCAGAAAGGTGGCCCAATCCTTTTTGTAGCAAAGGACAAGCAGCAAAGTTCTCTTATATAAGGCAAAGTGCTCTTGAGGACACATGGGAATTCTCGTCAAGTTACCTTCATCATGTTTAGTTGATTCGCATTGATAATTTAGTATGTGGGTGGACCGGTACTTGGGTGTTGTTCTTACTTGAACAAGCAACCCACTTAGGATTACCCCTCTCGCAATCATCCGCAACTATGAAAGAAAAATTAAGATAAATTTAACCATAGCATGAAACATATGGATCGAAATCAGCCACTTACGGAATAACGCATAAACTAGGGTTTAAGCTCCTATCACTTTAGCAACCCATCATCTAATAATTACTCCACATTGACTTCCCTTAGGCCCAGGTATGGTGAAGTGTCATGTGGTAGACGTTCACATGACACCACAAAAGGAAGCAACAATATACATATCATCAAAATATTGAACGAATACCAATGTCACATGATTACTTATAACAAGACTTCTCCCATGTCCTCAAGAACAAAAGTAACTAATCACAAATCATATTCATGTTCAAGATCCCAATGGTATTGAATATCATTAATGATCTGAACATATAATGTTCCACCAAATAAACCAACTAGCATCAACTACAAGATGTAATCAACACTATTAGCAACCCACATGTACCAGTCTGAGGTTTTGGGACAAAGATTGAATACAAGAGATGAACTAGGGTTTGAGATGAGATGGTGCTGGTGAACATGTTGATGAAGACTGGTCCTACCACAATGAGTGGATCGTTGGTGATGTCGATGGCTTTGATTTCCCCCTCTCGGAAGGAAGTTTCCCTCACAAAATCGCTCCACCAGAGAGAAAAAGTGCTCTTACCCGGGTTTCGCCTCGAAACGGCGATGCTTAGTATTGAAAGTCTTCTCTTTATTTTTTTCCTAGGTCAAATCCCTTCATATAGCATAAGATGGGCACTGGAGGACTTCTAGGGGGCCCACAAGGTCGAGGGGCACGTCCAGGGGGTAGGGCGCGCACCCTGAGCTTGTTGCTCCCTGGTGGCCCCCTTCTGGTAATTCTTCCTACATTATTTTTATATATTCCAAAATAATGCTCCATAAATTTTCAGGTCATTTGGAGTTTGGTAGAATAGCTATCTGTGATGTAGCCTTTTTCGATCCAGAATTCCAACTGCCAACAATCTCCCTCTTCATGTGAAAATTGCAAAAAATGAGAGAAAATGCATAAGAATTGCATCATAAAGTGAAATAAAAATCCAAAACATGATAAATAATAGTAGGAAAACATGATGCAAAATGGACGTATCAGGCTGCGGTGGTGTACGGGGCTGGAGGGCCTCACCTGGGTTGCGCGGGTCTGCATGGGGAGGTGGAGGCTACGACAGTGCAGGTGGCTTGGGTGGCAAGAAGTGGTGAGAAGGGGCTGGAGCAGCGCAGATTTTGAGGAGGATAGCTAGGTTTCCAGAATTGGAAGGGGAGGTATGCTTAAATAGGTAAGGGTTGGGGTTTGAGGGAGTTTGGGGGTTTTCGGAGCCCTCCGATCCTGATCAGTCGGCTCTGAATAGAGGAGGGGGTAGTTGGGCTATGAGAGAGGTCTTGGGCTGAGATTAGAGGGGAAGAAACGGCCCGGCAACAAGTTTTACTACCGAAAATGTCTGACAAATAATATGGCTATAGTGCTTCTATAGTTTAACCGTTCAGGCATCAAACGACATCCGAATGTGATGAAATTTGGCACGCGGTTACCTAAAATATAACAACACCGCATCCCAACTTTCAACCCACTCCGAGAACATTTATTCCCACTTAGAAAAAAATCAATGATGTCGGGGGCATGTGCAAGTGTGGTTGGACTAGGAATGGTCAGCGATGAGAACAAGGAGAACCAGCAACTACGAACGGATGCAAGTTTTATGAAAACATGTGGACACAATGTGCATGATGCCATGGTCAATGCAACAAACAAATAAGGCACACGGCGATAACAAAATATAAATTGAAGGCATCTGGAGCATCCGTCTCGTGCTATCACAATGCTCCACACCACAACCTGACGAAACACAACGGAAGAAAATATTTGAGAGCAAATGCACAGTGAATGGCAAGGTATGCAAATTACTGATTTATAGTTGCATCTGCGAGAACCTTATCTCCCAAAACTTAGTGAACCATTTAAAGCTTGAGTGATGCGGAGCATCCCAAGGTCATCCCCATGGACCTACCATCGTCTCACCAAGTGCCAAGCGGACACATCACGCGTGCTCATGTAAGAGCTCTTGAAACCGAGGTGACTTCACTCCTCTCTCAACTTCCTCTCGAATCACATGAGACGTGGCTACTACCCTCCTCGGAAACTCTATGCATACTCAGGTACATCGAAGACAGCCATGGAGAAGCTAAGGAGCAAGAAGGATCGGAAGAGGAAGATGTACGCGAAGATGGAGAAGGAAACGACCAAGTCCCAGGCTGGTCTCGGACGATCCGGACAGTGCCCTGATGATCCGGACCCCGGTCCGGACGATCCAGCAAATACGCTCGAAGGCACCCGAAGCTCAGCCGCGGAACCGGACCATCCGAACAGAGTCCTAGATCATCCGGACAAAGCCAGACGTTAGAACCCCCACCAGGACATCTGGGCCACTGCCTGCCTACTCGCCATGTCCGACCGATCCGGACCGTCTCCAGAATCATCCGGATCCCTGAAGCCCGGATCATCCAGCTCCTCTTCCGGGTCATCCGGACCCCTGCATGCATGAGTGATACGCCTCCAACGTATCTATAATTTATGAAGTATTCATGCCATGTTTACAACAATTTTATATGGTTATCGTATGATTTGCATGGAACTAACCCGAACTGACACTGTTTTCAGCAGAACTATCGTTGTGTTGTTTTTTGTGCAGAAATAAAAGTTCTCGGAACGAGCTGAAACTTTTTGACGGTTTTTTTTGAACAAAAGAGGGCCCCCGAAGCTTTGTGGGAGGGACAGAAGAACCACGAGGAGGGCACAACCCACCGGGGCGCGCCTAAAGCCCAACCCATGGCGTGGTGGATTGTACTCACCTCGAGGCCCATCTTCGTGTGAAACCAATGCCAAAAAATCCTATAAATAGAGAAACCATCGGAAATAACCCTAGAGCGGAAGTTCCGCCGCTGCAAGCCTCTCTGTCCACCAAAAACCAATCTAGACCCGTTCCAGCACCCTGTCGAAGGGGGAAATCATCACTGGTGGCCATCTTCATCATCTCGGCGGCCACCATGATGAGGAGGGAGTAGTCCACCCTCAGAGTTGACGATTTGTACCAGTAGCTATGTGTTTTATCTATCTCTCTATCTATCTATCTATCTATCTATCTATCTATCTATCTATCTATCTATCTATCTATCTATCTATCTCTCGTGTTCTTGAGATGGCACGATCTTGATGTATCACGGTCTTTGTTAATATAGTTGGATCATATGGTGTTTTCCCCTCTCTATCTTGTTGTGAATTGAGTTTTCCCTTTGAGATTTCATTTTGTCGGATTGAATACTTTTATGGATTTGAGAGCACTTGATGTATGACCGTGGTGACAATGGGGTATCATATTGATTCACTTGATATGTGTTTTTGCACTCAACTCGCGGATTCCCGAGGTGACATTGGGGTAATCTATGCATAGGGGTTGATGCACGTTCTCGTCTTTGTTTCTCTGGTAGAAATCTTGGGGCACTCTTTGAGGTTATTTGTGTTGGATTGAGTATTATGAATCTAAAACTGTTTGATGCATATCGTATAATTAACTCAAGGATACTCGTGGTAACATTAGAGTTGGCTGATGTGTATCATATGGTGTTACTTTAGTACGAACTGTTGATAGATTGATCGGAAAGGATAACTTGATGTTATTTTAGTATGAACTTTTAATAGATCGATCGAAAAGAATAACTTTGAGGTGGTTTCGTACCCTACAAACAATTTCTTCTTATGTTCTCCGCTAGATAGGGACTTTGGAGTGATTCTTCATCACACGTTGAGGGATGGTTATGTGATCCAATTATATTAGCATTGTTGAGAGATTGCACTAGCGAAAGTACGGACCATAGGCCTTGTTTTCAAACATTGCAATATCGTTTGTGCTCCGTTTTATCACTTGCTACCTTGCTGATTTTTATTGTTCCTATTACAAAAATCAATATCTACTATCCATATTACACTTGTATCACCATCTCTTCGCGGAACTAGTGCACCTATATAATTTAACATTGTATTTGGTGTGTTGGGGACACAAGAGACTGTTTGTTATTTGGTTGCAGGGTTGTTTGAGAGAGACCATCTTCATCCTACACCTCCCAAGGATTGATAAACCTTAGGTCATCCACTTGAGGGAAAATTTCTATTGTCCTACAAAACTCTCCGCTTGGAGGCCCAACACGAGTCTACAAGAATAAAGTTGCGTAGTAGACATCAGTGTGCGTGTTGGGCCGAGGCCCATGTACCCCTTCGTCAACTTAGCCTATTTATATACGACTCATCCACCACTTTTATAGGGTTAGCACTGTGATAGCTCATTTGTGAGATAGAGCTTTGCTCATCCTCTTGGTTCTTCTCGTTCGAGAGACCGCGGCCTCTACGGAGAAGATCCCCCAAGTGGATTCAAGACCTCCTCATGGAGAAGACCCCTCAAGACCTCCACGGGAGAAGAACTTGTTACCTTGTATCTTTCCTTTGTTGTCCTTGGATCTTTGTGACCTCTCTGTGTACCCGGATCTAGCACATGTGTGACTACTTCTTGTTGATTTGAGTGTTTTCCTCTCGTTTCCCTCGTCCCCCCCCCCCCTCGTGTTCTTCGTGTTCTTCATGGGAATCCCCTCCAATCGTGCAAGATCAGCCTAGATCGGGTTAGCCCTGCATCATATGGTATCATGAGCCTTGGTTGATCACGAATTTGGAGCCCCGCACCTTGTTTTCTAGCCTAATTTTGTTGCTTTTCATCTAATTTCGAAAAATCCCGACAAAAATAGACATACCATTTTTCTGTGATTTGTTTGTTTGATGAAGTTTTCTTGATTTTGATCCATGGATTAGATGTGTAGCAAATGGATCTACCAATTCCCCACCTTCTCCACCGCGAAATCCAACCAATTTCCCCGATTTTTTTCCACCAATTATTTTGAATTTCCCCCAGTTCATCCCGCAGCAATTGACTTGCCCGGATCATCCGGCCAGCGACCCGGGTCATCCGGCCTCCCTTGTCGAAACTGCATTTTGTGCAGTTTGTCGTCGCCTCCACTTCTTCCACCGCATACCTACCTACACCACTACCCCCACTTCCGCTACACCCTCGACATACCAAACCCTAACGCCACATACCCATAACCTACTCCGATCATATGTTACCTTACTCCACTTGTGATTTTGACAATTTGTCTTTGTGCCTTGAGACATGGTTTCCCCGTTTCCTTGGGTGTTTAGGCTAGCTTGGAACAGTACAACATCCACGCCACCACCACTCATCTTTGACAAGGACGGTACCATCGATGACATTTTCTCTACTCTCTTGCAATTGTAGTGCAACCCTCATAGCCAACTTTGTTTACCTTTCTTACCGAGACTAGTCATTTGAGTATTGCCGGGCCACGCTACTTGTGCACCTTAGTGATAGTCGTAGACATTGCATACTACATCATCATATCTTGGTGTGACACAAGAGTGTTCCGCATACACAATTGCAACCTTGGTAAGAGAATTTTGCATAAGTGGCAAACAAAAGAGCTCAAAAGAGAAAAGAGCCAAAAAAGCTTTTAAGCAAAAGATCCTCAAACACGCTTATAAGCAAAGGACCATAGCATCGTAACATCGTTCTTAATAATAGATCATATGGTATCACACTACATCATATTGTGTTAAAGCATCGGAACCTCATACACATATAGCATACTTGTGATAGAAATTCGTACGTTCTGTATCATATAGGTTCTGCACAAGCGCATATCCGCCTATTGAGAAATCGGTTAGCGTCTCTCTAGTGTTGTGCGACAAGAGCATTTTCCGTGGATTCCACATTTTCCACTCAATCCTTGGTTGCACAACCACATTTATCTATCTGTGTGTGTGTTTCCATGTGCCCACTTTGCTATTGGTCTACTTGTTACATTTTCTTATTTGCGAATCATTTTCAACATCATTGAGTCTTACTAACAACTTGCATAAATTGTGTGCCACTATCCTCACCGAGCTCCTC
Organism: Secale cereale; assembly: GCA_902687465.1. Classification (NCBI taxonomy): domain Eukaryota; kingdom Viridiplantae; phylum Streptophyta; class Magnoliopsida; order Poales; family Poaceae; genus Secale; species Secale cereale. Next base: position 621,960,553 of record LR738711.1, read on the forward strand.
TAAAAGATTTACTTGTGTAGGTGTGAGAATCGACAAGAATTAGTACCAATTGTGCTATTTTCGGATTACACTACTGAGTGATCATTGATCCATCTTCAACTTCGGTTAAGGTACATTTGGTATAGTTCTTCTCTTCTCCCACTCACATATTTTCTCGCGATGATGGATGGGCCAAGTACTTCTACGAACCCGCTATTTGACGATCCTCAAGAATTGAACAACTACGTCACTAAAGTTCACCTATTTGGTGTTCAATGAGCTTTCCATCAAGAGAATGAAGCTATGCAAGAGCGCATTGAGCTACTCGCCACCGACTTGAGGCAATCCGAAGAGCGTACAAGAGAATACTTCAACACTACTCTTACTCACCGTCTTGAAGACCTCAATGCCAACATGAGTACACAAATGGGCGAGCTATGGACTTTGATGATCAATCGACCTTCTTCCACTTCTTCATCCCAAAGACGGAGCCGCTCAAGTCGTCATTCCGACTCAAGTACACCGACATCCAACACTCTTTGTCGAGATGCGTGCCAAGACCAACATGCAAGCCGGAATCCACTTCACGGCAAGATCTCACAAGAGCAACTTGAAGATCAAGAACGCCGACATCGTCAAAATCAAGTTACCCTCGAGCACACACAAGAAAGGCAATGCTTACGGCTCCAAGAGGAAGTGCGAGTGCGCCAACACCAAGATGAGAAAGATGCCGAGGCACAACATCAAGAACAACAACGGTGAGAAGATCAAGCTCTTGAGGGCAACATACCCTATGTGACTCACATCGCGTCATCGGCGCATGCAATCGATGCACTTGTGAAGAAGAAGAAGCACTTTGCGACGAAGTTCAAGAAAGGTGATATCAAGCAAGATTACAACGCCAAGTTCCTCCACAAGCACACCATGAGCAACAAGCTCGACAAGAACCACAAGTTCGTCAAGAGCAACAACCTCAACAAGAAAAATAAGTACGCCAAGAGAAACAAGACAATGAGAATCAACCACACCAAGAACAATTTGAGATTGATAATCCTCCACGTCAAGAATGCCATCCCAATAGGCAAGCGAACAATGAATACCACCGCTACGGCAAGCTCAAGTTCACAATGCCAAATTTCTCCATAAGCATTGATCCCGAAGACTATCTCTCACGGGCATTGAAAGTTGACAAAATGTTTCGCCTCCACAACTATGACGAGGAGAAGAAGATCACGATGGCATCCCTTGAGTTTCAAGACTATGTTGTTATTTGGTGGGAGCAAGTCATTGAGAGGCGAGAAGTAAAAGGTGAACCACCAATCACCACTTTGAACCAAATGAAGCATGTCATGAGAGCGCGTTTGTGCCAACACACTACAACCGCGACTTATTCAAGAAGTTGCAACTCCTCAATCAAGGCACCAAGTCTGTTGACGAGTATTATAAGGAAATGGAGATCGCCATGATTCGAGCCAATATCGCGGAAGATGAAGAACAAACGATAACAAGATTCTTGAATGGCCTCAACCATCCTATCAAGAAAATCACCGATTTCCAACCATACTCCGACCTTATTGAGCTCGTGCATCTAGCTACAAAAGAGGAGCGACAAGTACAAGAGGACTACAAGTACTCCAAGTACCCTTCCAAGTACTCCAACTACGGCTCCTACAACCAAGCTCCAACGACTTTGGCGCCTCCTACTTCAACCAAACCCTCTCCAAGCATAGAAGACAAGTCAAGTTACAAGACTTTGACAACATCAAGTTGTCCTCCTACTTCGAAAAACTTAAAGCTGAGAGCTTCATCATCTACAACTCCTACCGATGACACCCCCAAGACGAGTTCCATCAAATGTTTAAAATGTCAAGGACGAGGCCACAAGTCATATGTGTGTCAAACAAAATAGACCATGATCATCAACGACGATGGCTCCTATGACTCTATGAGCGATGAAGAAATGGAAGCCCTTGAGCACGTGGCCATGCATCGTCAAGTGAACGAGGATGAAGACAATCAAGTCTTTTGTGACAATTACCCGAGCCACTCTCTCATTGTTTCCATGGTCTTGACGCTTAAACACCAACAAAACAAGTACCAACATTGCCACATTTTCCAGACAAAGGCCGGCATCAATGGACGTTCCATCAAGGTCATCATCGATGGAGGAAGTTGCCACAACTTGGCAAGTGAAGAGCTATGTGACAAGATACAATTGGTCAAGATGAATCACCCTCATCCCTACAAGGTCCAATGGCTTAGCGACTCCGACACCATTCGAGTTGAGCACACCATGCAAGTATCATTCAAGATTGGCGCCTACGAGGATACCTTAGAGTGTGATGTGGTACCTATGTACATTTGCCACCTCCTTCTTGGATGGCCATGGCAAGTCGACCGCGGAGTCATCCACAATGGACGTACCAATCACTATAGCTTCAAGATGAAGGGCAAAGAGTTCATGCTACGTGATATCCCACAAGTATAGGGGATCGCAACAGTTTTCGAGGGTAGAGTATTCAGCCCAAATTTATAGATTCGACATAAGGGGGTCCAAAGAGTATTTGAAGTATTAGCAACTGAGTTGTCAATTCAGCCACACCTGGAGATTAATTGTCTGTAGCAAAGTGATCAGTAGCACAGTAGTATGATACTTTTGATAATAGCGGTAGCAGTAATGATAACGGTAACAGTGGTAGCAACGATTTTGTAGCAGTTGCAATAGTAACAGCAGCAGTAGTAACTTAGCAAGATCAATATGTAGGAAATTCGTAGGCATTGGATCGGAAATTTGTTGGATGATATTCATCATGTAACAGTCATAACCTAGGTTGACACGGCACTAGCTCCAGTTCATAAATGTAATGTAGGCATGCATTCCGTAAATAGTCATATGTGCTTATGGAAAGGAACTTGTATGACATCTTTTGTCCTACCCTCCCGTGGCAGCAGGGCCCATAAGTAAACTAAGGGATATTAAGGCCTCCTTTTAATAGAGTACCGGAACAAAGCATTAGCACATAGTGAATACATGAACTCCTCAAACTAACGTCATCACCGGAAAGTATCCCGCATATTGTCACTATAGGGTTTACGGATCATACCACGTAATAGGTGATTATGACTTGCAAGATCAGATCTAGAACATATACATAATGGTGATAACATAAATGGTTCAGATCTAAAATCATGGCACCCGGGCCCAAAGTGTCCAGCATTAAGCATAGCAAAGTCATAACAACATCAATCTCAGAACATAGTGGATACTAGGGATCAAGCCCTAACAAAAGTAACTCAATTACATGATGAATCTCATCCAAATCCTCACCGACCAACGAGCCTACGAAGGAATTACTCACTCCCGGTGGAGAGCATCATGGAATTGGCAATGGAGGAGGGTCGGTGATGATGAAGACCGAAGGTTCCCCTCTCCGGAGCCCCGGACGGACTCCGGATCTAGCCTCCCGATGAAGAACAGGAGGTGGTGGCGGCTCCGTATCGTGAAACGAGATAATTCTTCCTGTCTAGTTTTTATCTCTGAAAATGTGATTTTATAGTGCCAGGGTTGGAGTCTGCGGGGCCACCAGGTGGGGAGAACCCACCTAGGCGCGCTAGGAAGGGGCGCTCCCTGGTGGGTTGTGCCCACCCAGGTGCCCCCCTCCGGTGGTTCTTGGCTCTAGTAATTTTTCTTTATTGAATAAAAAATCCTCGCAAAGTTTCCTTCCAATCCGAGAACTTTTATTTCTGCGCAAAAACAACACCATGGTAGTTCTACTGAAAACAACGTCAGTTTAGGTTAGTTTCATTCAAATCATGCAAATTAGAGTCCAAAACAAGAGGAAACGCGTTAGGAAAAGTAGATACGATGGAGACGTATCAACTCCCCCAAGCTTAAACCTTTGCTTTTCCTCAAGCAATTCAGTTGATAAACTGAAAGTGAAAAAGAAAAACTTTTATGAACTCTTTTGCTCTTGTTTACGTAAATAAGCTTAAGTAGCACCCAAGTTTTCAGCAAATATCACGACTAACCATGTCAACAATAACTCTTAGAAATTATATTAACTCATATCAATAGCGTAAACAACTAGAGAGCAATAATAAGATATCTCAAATGTCAACACTTTGTCAAAACAACCATGATATAATATGACAATAGTGGTATCTTTCTAGCCCTTTTGAAACCACAAAACATAAATGCAGAGCACCTCCAAAGTTCAAGTAGTGACTAAACATTGTAATTCATGGTAGAGAAGATCCAGTCATGCTAACATCCAACATGCACTACACACAATGCATGAGGATGACAATAGTGCTCTCAGATATGGCTCTTCATAGAGGGAAGCAATGATTTGCAGAGGTACCAGAGCTCAAGGTTTTAAAATAGATATTAATGTAATTTTGAGAGATGCACCCTTCATATTTACTTCGCGACCATCGGTAATCAATATCTTCCATGCTAAACACATTAGTTGCGGTTCCCAAGCGATAAAGTAAAGGTTATTACACCGTAGGAGTTTTTGTTTGATTATTTCTAAGCTCTTTTATTTTTGAAATTGGGACTGGGAATCCCTATTACCGCCCCTCTCGTGCAAGGACAAGAGAATAAACACTCGTCATGAGAATAACCCGCTTAGCATGGAAGATACCGACTACATCATGTCACTCTATGAAGATTCCAGACCCACAAAAAGGATATTTGTTTGAAGTTTTTAGAGGTAGCACATGCAAATTTACTTAGGACGGCAAGGTAATACCGCATATAGGTAGGTATGGTGGACTCATCTGTAATAACTTTGATTTTTGATTTTTGATGCACAAGCAGTATTTTCGCTTAGTACAGGTGAAGGCTAGCAAGTAGGTTGGGAAGCGGCCAGCTAGAGAGCAACAATGGTCATGAACATACATTATGCATAATAGATATTGAATATCAGCATGAGTAGGATATGGACACCATGAACATAAATATCATAGAGGCTATGTTGGTTTTGATTCAACTACATGCATGAACATGTGGCAAGTCAAGCCACTTGAAACATTCGGAGGATGATACCATATCATCATACTACATCACATTCATTTTAACGCTATGTTGGCCTCCAAGATAAATCAGTATCCACTCCTAGCTACTTAAGCACGTCATAAGAAACTATAATCTCTAATTGTCATTGCAAATATGTTTGATCATAATAGGCTGAAGCATGGATACTAGGTTAAACATATTTACAAAAACAAAAACGAGTTGAGTTCATACTCGTTTCTCTCCGCCATGGCCAGTTCACCAAGTATCGTCATTACTGCCTTTCACTTGCTCGACCGAATGATAAGAAAGGTAATAGTAGTGCAAGAGTGTCGTGGACAAAGATGAAATCTGCAAACATTTTATTAAAAGGGAGAAGACAAGATAATATGAGCTTTTTATTAAATCTATGGTGATGCAAATGGAAACCACTCATCATTTTCATCGTGGTCTTCTCATTGGTACAACTCAAAAACTAGAGAAGAAATTAAGAGAAACACACGGAAATATTTTTGGAGTTTTGGGTTTTTCTCAAAGAAGATAAAAATAAAGAATGGAAACAAAACGAGACATAATTATCAATGTAATTTTCTTATTGTGGCATGAATGTTCAGATCCGAAAGATTCAAGACAAAAGTTTAATATTGACATAAAAATAATAATACTTCAAGCATACTAACAAAGTAACCATGTCTTCTCAAAATAACATGGCCAAAGAAAGGTCATCCCTACAAAATCATATAGTTTGGCTATGCTCCATCTTCGTCACACAAAATATTCAAATCATGCACAACCCCGGTTTCAGCCAAGCAATTGTTTCATACTTTAGTATTCTCAAACTTTTTCAACTTTCACGCAATACATGAGCGTGAGCCATGGACATAGCACTAAAGGTGGAATAGAGTGGTGGTTGTGGAGAATACAAAAAGGAGGAAGATGGTCTCACATCAACTAGGCGTATTAATGGGCTATGGAGATGCCCATCAATAGATATTAATGTGAGTGAGTAGGGATTGCCATGCAATGGATGCACTAGAGCTATAAATGTATGAAAGCTCAACAAAATAAACTAAGTGGGTGTGCATCCAACTTGCTTGCTCACAAAGACCTAGTGCATTTGAGGAAGCCCATCGTTGGAATATACAAGCCAAGTTCTATAATGAAAAAATTCCACTAGTATATGAAAGTGATAAAATAAGAGACTCTCTATCATGAAGATCATGGTGCCACTTTGAAGCACAAGTGTGGAAAAAGGGTAGTAGCATTGTCCCTTCTCTCTTTTTCTCTCATTTTTTAGAGAATCCTCATTTTTTGGAGACTCTTTCTCTCTCTTTTTTATTTTTTATTTGGCCTTTCTCTTTTCTTTTCTTTTATTTGGCCTTTTTTCTCACACGGGACAATTCTCTAATAATGAAGATCATCACACTTCTATTTCTTTTACAACTCAAGGATTACAACTCGATACTTAGAACAAAATATGACTCTACATGAATGCCTCCAGTGGTGTACCCGGATGTGCAATGAATCAATAGTGACATGTATGAAAAAATTATTAATGATGGCTTTGCCCCAAATACAATGTCAACTACATGATCATGCAAGGCAATATGACAATGATGGAGCATGTCATAATAAGCGGAACGGTGGAAAGTTGTATGGCAATATATCTCGGAATGGCTATGGAAATGCATTAATAGGTAGGTATGGTGGCTGTTTTGAGGAAGGTAAATGGTCGGTGTATGGTACCGGCGAAAGTTGCGCGGCACTAGAGAGGCTAGCAATGGTGGAAGGGTGAGAGTGCGTATAATCCATGGACTCAACATTAGTCATAAAGAACCCACATACTTATTGCAAAAATCTACAAGTCATCAAAACCAAGCACTACACACATGCTCCTAGGGGAAGGGTTGGTAGGAGTTAACCATCGCGCGATCCCGACCTCCACACAAAGGAAGACAATCAAAGAAATACATCATGCTTCAAATTTTTTACATAACGGTTACCATACGTGCATGCTACGAGACTTGCAAATCTTAACACAAGTATCTCTCAAATTCATAACTACTCCACTAGCATGACTCTAATATCACCATCTTCATATCTCAAAACAATCATCAAGCATCAAACTTCTCATAGTATTGAACACACTTTATATGAAAGTTTTTATTATATCCCTCTTGGATGCCCATCATATTAGGACTAAATTCATAACCAAAGCAAATTACCATGTTGTTCTAAAAGACTCTCAAAATAATATAAGTGAAGCACTGAGATTTCATCAATTTCTTCAAAATAAAACAACCACCGTGCTCTAGAAGATATAAGTGAAGCACTAGAGCAAATGACAAACTACTCCAGAAGATATAAGTGAAGATCAATGAGTAGTTGAATAATTATGTAACTATGTGAAGAATCTAACATTTAAGAATTTCAGATCTTGGGATAATATTCAAACATAAAGCAAAACAAAATAAAACAAAATGACGCTCCAAGCAAAACACATATCATGTGGTGAATAAAAATATAGCCTCAAGTAAAGTTACCGATAGACAAAGACGAAAGAGGGGGTGCCTTCCCGGGGCCTCCCCAAGCTTAGGCTTTTGGTTGTCCTTGAATATTACCTTGGGGTTCCTTGGGCATCCCCAAGCTCAGGCTCTTGCCACTCCTTATTCCATAGTCCATTGAATCTTTACCCAAAACTTGAAAACTTCACAACACAAAACTCAACAGAAAACTTGTAAGCTCTGTTAGTATAAGAAAATAAAACCATCACTTAGGTACTGTTCTAAACTCATTATAAATTCATATTGGTGTAATATCTACTGTATTCCAACTTCTATATGGTTCATACCCTCTGATACTACTCATAGATTCATCAAAATAAGCAAACAACGCATAGAAAACAGAATCTGTCAAAAACATAACAGTCTGTAGCAATCTGTAACTTTCGAATACTTCTGTAACTCAAAAATTTCTGACATAAATTGGTGGACGTGAGGAATTTGTCTCTTAATCATCTGCAAAAATAATCAACCTGAAAGCACTCTCCAGTAAAAAAAATGGCAGCTAATCTCGTGAGTGCAAAGTTTCTATTTTTTTACAGCAAGATCACATTAACTTTCATCCAAGTCTTCCCAAAGGTTCTACTTGGCACAAACACTAATTAAAACATAAAACCACATCTAAACAGAAGCAAAAAGCAAAGAACAAAAATAAAATTGGGTTGCCTCCCAACAAGCGCTATCGTTTAACGCCCCTAGCTAGGCATGATGATTTCAATGATGCTCGCATAAAAGATAAGAATTGAAACATAAAGACAGCATAATGAAGAATATAACTAGCAAATTTAAGTCTAACCCACTTCCTATTCATAGGGATTTTGTGAGCAAACAACTTATGGGAACGATAATTAACTAGTATAGGCAGGCAAAGCAAGCATAACTTCAAGATTTTAAGCACATAGAGAGGAAACTTGATATTATTGCAACTCCTACAAGCATATGTTCCTCCCTCATAATAATTTTCAGTACCATCATGAATGAATTCAACAATATAACCATCACATAAAGCATTCTTTTCATGATCCCCAAGCATATAAATTTTATTACTCTCCACATAAGCGAATTTCTTCTCATGAATAATGGTGGGAGCAAACTCAACAAAATAATTATCATGTGAGGCATAATCCAATTGAAAAATAAAATCATGATGACAATTTTCATGGTTATCATTATTCTTAATAGCGTACAAGTCATCACAATAATCATCATAGATAGCAACTTTATTCTCATAATCAATTGGAACCTCTTCCAAAATAGTGGATTCATCACTAAATAAAGTCATGACCTCTCCAAATCCACTTTCATCAATATAATCATCATAAATAGGAGGCATGCTTTCATCATAATAAATTTGCTCATCAAAACTTGGAAGACTAAAAATATCATCTTCATCAAACATAGCATCTCCAAGCTTGTGCGTTTGCATATCATTAGCATCATGGATATTCAAAGAAACAACATTGCAATCATGCTCATCATTCAAGTATTTAGTGCCGAATATTTTAATGCATTCTTCTTCTAGTACTTTGGAACAATTTTCCTTTCCATCATTTTCACGAAAGACATTAGAAAGATGAAGCATATGAGGCACCCTCAATTCCATTTTTTTGTAGTTTTCTTTTATAAACTAAACTAGTGATAAAACAAGAAACTAAAAGATTCGATTACAAGATCTAAAGATATACCTTCAAGCACTCACCTCCTCGGTAAAGGCGCCAGAAAAGAGCTTGATGTCTACTACACAACCTTCTTCTTGTAGACGTTGTTGGGCCTCCAAGTGCAGAGGTTTGTAGGACAGTAGCAAATTTCCCTCAAGTGGATGACCTAAGGTTTATCAATCCGTGGGAGGCGTAGGATGAAGATGGTCTCTCTCAAACAACCCTGCAACCAAATAACAAAGAGTCTCTTGTGTCCCCAACGCACCCAATACAATGGTAAATTGTATAGGTGCACTAGTTCGGCGAAGATATGGTGATACAAGTGCAATATGGATGGTAGATATAGGTTTTTGTAATCTGAAAATATAAAAACAGCAAGGTAACTAATGATAAAAGTGAGCACAAACGGTATTGCAATGCTTCGAAACAAGGCCTAGGATTCATACTTTCACTAGTGCAAGTTCTCTCAACAATAATAACATAACTGGATCATATAACTATCCCTCAACATGCAACAAAGAGTCACTCTAAAGCCACTAATAGAGGAGAACAAACAAAGAGATTATTGTAGGGTACGAAACCACCTCAAAGTTATTCTTTCTGATCGATCTATTCAAGAGTCCGTAGTAAAATAACACAAAGCTATTCTTTTCATTCGATCTATGCTAGAGTTCGTACTAGAATAACACCTTAAGACACATATCAACCAAAACCTTAATGTCACCTTGATACTCCATTGTCACCTCAAGTATTCATGGGCATGATTATATGATATGCATCACACAATCTTAGATTCATCTATTCAACCAACACAAATAAATTCAAAGAGTGCCCCAAAGTGTCTACTGGAGAGTCAAGACAAAAACGTGTGCCAACCCCTATGCATAGATTCCCAAGGTCACGGAACCCACAAGTTGATCACCAAAACATACATTAAGTGAATCAATAGAATACCCCATTGTCACCACGGGTATCCCACGCAAGACATACATCAAGTGTTCTCAAATCCTTAAAGACTCAATCCAATAAGATAACTTCAAAGGGAAAACTCAATCCATTACAAGAAGGTAGAGGGGGAGAAACATCATAAGATCCAACTATAGTAGCAAAGCTCGTGGTACATCAAGATCGTGCCAAATCAAGAACACGAGAGAGAGAGAGAGAGAGAGGGAGAGAGAGAGAGAGAAAGAGAGAGATCAAACACATAGCTACTGGTACATACCCTCAGCCCCGAGGGTGGACTACTCCCTCCTCATCATGGAGAGCGCCGGGATGATGAAGATGGCCACTGGTGATGTATCCCCCCTCCGGCAGGGTGCCGGAACAGGGTCCCGATTGGTTTTTGGTAGCTACAGAGGCTTGCGGCGGCGGAACTCCTGATTTAGGTTTCTTTTCGAGGGTTTCTGTATTTATAGGAATTTTAGGCGTCGGGCTCACGTCAGGGGGGTCTCCGAGTCCTCCACGAGATAGGGGGACGCGCCCAAGGGGTAGGGTGCGCCCTCCACCCTCGTGGACGGCTCGGGATTCTTCTGGCCCAACTCTTTTACTCCGGGGGCTTCTTTTGGTCCACAAAAAATCATCAAAAATTGGCGCGTCAATTGGACTCCATTTGGTATTCCTTTTCTGTAAAACTCAAAAACAAGGAAAAAAAACAGAAACTGGCACTGGGCTCTAGGTTAATAGGTTAGTCCCAAAAATCATATAAAAGAGCATATTAAAGCCCATTAAACATCCAAAACAGATAATATAATAGCATGGAACAATAAAAATTATAGATACGTTGGAGACGTATCACGTATCACGTATCACTATGCCCCATGTCGCCAAGTCAAGTGGTCACCAACAAGCAAGTATCTACCCATTGTGGAGAGAATGGCGAGAGAGTGATCCACGAAAAGGAGAGTGGGGGCTACAAGCCTAAATCGAGTTCCTCCACGATGAGCGACTAGAAACACCTAGTGCAATTTCCCACCAAAAGTGAGATGAGAGAAGTGTGTGAGAACCCATCAAGTGTCCTTCACTTTGTGCTCTTACGCAAAGGTGAAGCGGAACAACCTAACACTTCACCATCTCTACCTTTAGTGTTGCCTCATTTGTTGCAGGAATTCCAAGATGTATTTCCTGATGAGCTACCTCCAGGTCTACCTCCTCTTCATGGCATTGAACACCGCATCGACCTCATCCCTGGAGCACCTCTTCCTAACAAAGAACCATATCGCGTGAACCCCGAAGAAACCAAGGAGATCCAACGACAAGTCCAACAACTCATCGACAATGGGCACGCATGAGAAAGCTTGATCCCTTGTGCCATTCCGATAATCCTTGTCCCCAAGAAAGATGGTACCTATCGAATGTGTTTCGATTGTCGTCCCATTAATGCTATAATCGTTAGATATTGTCACCCCATACCATGCTTAGATGATATGCTAGATGAGCTTAGCGGAGCCACAATCTTTTCTAAGATTGATCTTAAAAGTGGCTACTACCAAATCCACATACAAGAGGGTGATGAATGGAAAACCGCATTTAAGACCAAATTTGGCTTATATGAATGGCTTGTTATGCTTATGGGCTTATTCGAAGCACCCGGTCCTTTCATGAGAGTCATGCATTATGTACTTAGACCTCACATTGGCATCTTTGTTGTGGTCTACTTTGACGACATCCTTGTGTTTAGCAAGTCTCTACAAGATCATGTGACTCATCTTAGAACCATCTTGCAAACTCTTCGTAAAGATAAACTCTATGCTAACATGGAGAAATGCAAATTTGGTGTAGACCAGCTTGTTTTTCTAGGATTTATTGTCTCTTCTAAGGTTGTGCATGTAGACGAAACTAAGATATAAGATATTAAAACTTGGCCCCAACCCACTAACCTCAACAAGTGCGTAGCTTTCTTGGCTTGGCCGGATTTTATCGATGATTTGTGAAAGATTTTAGCACAATTGCTACCCCTTTACATGCCTTGAGTAAGAAGAACACACCCTTTGTTTGGGGGCCATCGCAAGATACCGCGTTCAATGAGCTTAAAAACTTGCTTATGCATGCCCCTTTTCTTGCCTTACCCAATTTTAATAAACATTTTGAGATCCATTGCGATGCTAGCAGTAATAGCATAGGAGGTGTGTTAACGCAAGAGAAGCGCCCCATAGCTTACTTTAGTGAAAAACTTTCTGGAACGCAACTCAACTACCCCATCTATGACAAAGAGCTATATGCTTTAGTGCGAGTCTTGCATGGTTGGGAACATTATCTCCGCCTTCATGAGTTCATTCTTCACACGGATCATGAAACACTTAATTGCCTTAAGGGTCAAACTAATTTGAACAAGCGTCATGCTAAGTGGGGTGAATTCATCGAGTCTTTTCCTTATGTCATCAAGTATATCAAAGGCAAGGAGAATGTTGTGGTGGATGTGCTTTATCGCAAATGCATGCTTGTTACTAAACTTGAATTGAATGCCATTGGCTTTGAGCACATAAAAGACTTGTATGCGCATGATGCTTTCTTTGCAAATCATTATGCTAAATGTTTGACGCATACATCTTGGAAACGATATTACATCAAGAATGATTATATTATGAGAGCAAACAAACTTTGTATTCCCGAGTCTTCTCTTCGTTTGTTACTTTGACAAGAAGCTCATGGAGGAGGACTTATGGGACACTTTGGACGCAAGAAGACATTTGCTACGCTCTCCAAGAACTACTTTTGGCTCAAGATGTTCCGCGACGTCTCATGCTTCACCAACCGATTCTCTACATGTCGCAAATCTAAATCTAAAGCTCAATCCCACAGTCTTTACATGCCACTTCCTATTCTGTATCACCCATGGGAAGATATTAGTATGGACTATGTGCTTGGTTTGCCTAGAACTCAAAATGGGAAAAGATTATGTGTTTGTTGTTGTGGACCGTTTCTCTAAGATGGCACATTTCATCCCATGCAACAAGATAGACAATGCTTCATATGTTGCCAATCTCTTTTGTAGGGAGATCTTGCGTCTACACGGAGTGCCCGTATCGGACTGCGACGTCAAGTTCCTAAGTTACTTTTGAAAGACGCTTTGCGCCAAGCTCGGAATCAAGCTTCTCTTCTCTTCGGCATACCACCCACAAACTGACAACCAAATGGAGGTGACGAACCAAACACTATCAACTCTACTTCGCGTGTTGATCAAGAAGAACATCAAGGAATAGGAGCAATGCTTGCGCATCACCGATTACACTTACAACCGCACAAGACATTCTACTACCAGCAAGTCCCCGTTCGAGGTCGTCTATGGTTTCAACCCTTTGTCCCCATTGGACATTCTACCTCTACCACTACAAGAGCGCATCAACATGGATGCAAGTGCCCGAGCAAGCTATATCGAGAAGATGCATGAAGATACAAGGCACACCATCGAGCGTCAAGTACAACGACACGCATCCAAGATCAACGTCAACAAGCACCCCATGGTATTCGATATTGGAGATCTTGTGTGGCTACACCTTTGCAAGGAAAGCTTCCCCAATGATCACAAGTCAAAGTTACTTCCTCGCGTCGATAGACCCTTCACGGTGCTCGAACGCTACAACAACAATGCCTACAAGATCGACATCCCACGCGACAAGTACAACGTGAGAGATATCTTCAATGTCAAGGATCTCTCTCCCTTCCATGGTGATGAAGATTTCTATCCGAGGTCGGATCTTTCCCAATGGGGGGGGGGGAGATGATGCGGAGAATCCCAAGGTCATCCCCATGGACCTACCATTGTCGTACCAAGTGCCAAACGGACCCATGATGCGTGCTCGTGCAAGAGCTCTTGAAACCGAGGTGACTTCACTCCTCTTTAACCTTCCTCTCGAATCACATGAGACATGGCTACTACCCTCATCCGAAACTCTATGCATACATAGGTACATCGAAGACGATCATGGAGAAGCTAAGGAGCAAGCAGGAACGGAAGAGGAAGACGTACGCGAAGACAAAGAAGGAAACGACCAAGTCCTAGTCTCCCCGGACGATCTGGATAGAGCCCAGATGATCCGAACCCCAGTACGGACAATCACTACTGGAATCTGGGAATTTGCCATCAGCCATCTCTTTGCCATCTGCCAGCTGATGGCAAAGAACGTCTTTGCCATCTGCCAGCTGATGGCAAAGAACGTCTTTGCCATCTGCTTATAAAAAACAGATGGCAAAGAACTGACAGACGGCAAAGAACATGGTTGCCATCAGCCAATTCTTTGCCATCTGCCAGCAAATGGCAAAGAGGTTGGCAAATCATGTAGCCGTCAAGCGTGTAACGGCGTAACAGCCCCACCTCTTTGCCATCTGCCAGCAGACGGCAAAGTTTCTTTGCCATCTATTGGCAGATGGCAAAGAAATGGGGTTGTTTTTTTCCAGATAAAAAAACTGTGGGGTTATCCCTTCCCTCTCTCCCCTCCTCTCCCACGCATCTCACCAGCCGCCGCCCTACCACCCTGCCGCCCCGCCACCACCCCACCACCCCGCCGCCGCCCCACCACCCCACCACCCCGCCGCCCGCGGAGGCCCCCCCTTTCCCTAGCGGCCTGGTAGCAGTCGCCATCCGTCGGGGAGGGAGCGTGCGTGCGGTCCCCCGCGGCGGCCTCTCCACTCGCCGTCGCCGTCCTCGGCCACTCGCCGTCCCGACCTCTCCACTCGCCATCGCCGTCCTCGGCCAGGTACCCATCCATCCGCCCGACCTCTCCACTGACCTCACCCCTCCCCCATCCCCTCGTGTGCGGTCCCCCGTAGCGAGACAGTGACACGGCGGGCGGTGGTCCGTCCTACGCTCCGGCGAGCCCGTGCGCGTCACCCTCACGCTCACACACGGCCTTCCATGCCTCACCGGAGGTACACACGGCCGTCCATCCACCTCCATCCTCTGGATCATCGCCACATCGTCGTTTTCCATGCGAACATGCCGACGATCTACCGTGGTGTACGTTCTACTACTGCTGATCTTAGGCTTTGGTTTTTAGACTGAAAAACATGAACGGGGAGGCATGCTGGCCTGGGTCCCCTACCTAGAATCCTTGAACACGTGGTTCTTCTGTGATCTAAAAACATAACTCTTGTATTCCCCCTGTGCCGTGGGGGTTTTCCTGCAGCTATGCACCGTTGTTTCCTAAAAAATACATGGGGAATGAGTATTGTTTGCATGGATAAAGTGCGAAGAGTGGAAGGATTGATCTAAGTGATTGTGTTTGTAGGTTGTCCATATCGTCGGCACCAAGAGGAAAGGATAGACTGCTGCATTCCTATCCAATGTCATGAGGGACCAATGCTACAACATGGGCTCTTATTCCAGGTATTCTACCATATCACCAAGCTTCATGTACCACTTAATTTATTTGGAGCTATTAGATGACACAATAAGGGATGTCAAGGAACAACAATCTTACTATGTCTTGTAGTCTTTGATGCTGGTTTAGGGTGTCAACACTGTTATTTGTGGGTGTGAGCTTTGTTGTAGTTATCAGAGATATCACTTTCTGCTATGGGAGTTTCTTTAATGTTGCTGTCTATTCACCCACATCTTCTAACATAAGCATGGCAAAAAGAGTAGCATAATGGATTCTCCGTTCTCCTTTACTGATTTGCATCTCACCTTCTGCATTAAACATTGCAGGCTATGATGCTATTTTCCAGTTCTAAATTACTGATTTGTGTAGGACCTGTTGTTGTCCAATAGAGACATATCACCTCGAACCATAAATATCTATTGGTGATGAAAAATCTCAGTGTCTAAAAACAAATTGTTTTGTATTCTGCTTCCATGTGTAAATCTTCATTGTATTTCATAGGTCGTCCAGGTATATATGCTTGCCGTGTGTGTTAAAACTCAGTTAAAAACTGAAAATTCAGGCACACGTCACATTTTGAATCCGGCAATATACAATTTGAATTATTCTGGTCCTCTTTATCTCTTCTAGATTTTAGATTCATCAATCAGGGTATCATTTCCATCCGTCAATGTCTTAGCAGTAGATCACTTCCTTTTTTTGCGCATGTCCTTCCTTATCTCAAGCATACGTTTAATAGCCCACCCCACATATGGAAGCGCCTCTTTCCTTCTTTATTTCTCTTCTAATTAGCCTCTGGTTCCTTCCTTATTTATCATGATCTCTGAGACACTTCCTTATACCCAGGAAATTAAAGTTGTATATAAGTAAGATAGATTGGATGTAAATCAACAAGGTGGGACTATTTAATATCGGCCTCAACCTTCCCTTGTACCCCCTCCGTAAACTAATATAATAGTGTTTTGATAACTATTTTAGTGTTCTAAACACTCTTGTACTATTAGTTTACAGAGGGAGTACACACATAACATTAGCTTAGTTGGCCTTGATTTTTGCCTCTTAACCGGTATAGATGGGCTGGATTTGCTGGGCCACAACACATGGGCTGGTTCGTTCGCTCAGCCTCGCTGGCTTACGAAGGAAATTTGATGAAGGAAATTGACATACGAAGTCAAACTATGGTAGAAATAGCGGACGGACGAAACAGACAAAAATTAGGTAGAGAATAGAGATAGAGATAGAGTTAAGCGGTGCCTGCAGCAATATGAGCACATGGAGCTCTTTCTCCATCTATAAGTAATGCCATAAAAACCTGGCACATCATGCTTTAAAAATTGTGTATATATGCACAATACTTCTGCTCAGGTTCTCATATATAGGAAATTAAATAAGTAAAGTTTTAGAAAATTGAAGGAGTGAATTTTGTATTCAAGTGGTGAATTAAAGGAATTAACCTTGAATCATGCTCATAAAAATTATATGTAAAATTAATATATGCATATCATCATGCATTTTCCATGCTAGAAAGAACACTCACTTGAGATTGTTAGAGCTATCCTCTCAGTACACAGGACGTAGCAAACACAAGAGAAAATAGCACAAACCTGTCATCAAAATAGAATCACTTTTACCAATTAATATAAAAAGAATCAACATCATTATAATCTGGTAAATAATTTGAAGTTCGGAATATTTTTTGCTCAAATAATAGTAGTATATGAAAACTGCAGTGTAATTCTGTTTCAGGTAATGTGCAGGTAGGAAATACAATGCTTTCAAAAGTCTATGCAAGGATCATATACATGCGTTCCATTCTGCCGAGGAATAATAAGTAATCATGGACAGCTGAGAAGCCAGTTTAGGTGTCGGTGGAAACATTCTCCCCTTTTAGTACTGGAACGACGGCTGGAGCATCATCGTTGTGATACAGCAGCGAGTCCTCGCCATATGAGGTGGCTCCAGCGTCCTCAGAAGCAACACCGGTGGGAGCACCCTGCATTCTCGCTACACGAGTCGGCTCGCGTGTGATGGAAAGTGGCGATGGCGATCGGCTGCTCGGATCCAGAGACGACAGATGTGGTGGAGTCTGCCGCAAGCTATGAAGCCGACGCCGGCCTGCAACGGTAGCTCAGGTCCTCAAGAGTGCCTCCATATATCCATCCACCCATGTAGTACAAGATAGCTAGCTCACGCAGTGGCATCAATCTATCCACAAGGAAGTCAATCCAGCAGCTTAGATTGGGAGTGGCGATCTTAGTCTATCTCACCTAAGTTACATGAGATAAAAAAAATAGTAAAGATGTACGACAACTTACTCCAGAATTTTGCATCTCAACTATGTGTCATATTGCCTTATTATCATATACTTTTGTTGAGACGGTCTTACTATTATATTTTGTAGTGCTTATAATTCATGATTTATAGATTCTGAGATGTACTACTGTTGATATGACCAAGGATGTCCAGTTTTACTTGATATTCAGTACTGCAACTTGAAAGCTTCTTCAACATCCGTCTGCTTATTTCATTTTTGTGGAATTAAATAATAATAATAATAATAATAATAAATAATTTTTTTAAGACATATAAGTGGTGGAAAATATATCATATTGCACTAAATATTTGTATCTGTTCGCGTATAGATCATTAGAAAAAAATACATCAAACCTTATACAGGTTAGTTGCAACCAAATGACATCCTAAAGTGTGTATTCAAACTTTAGTTATCTCTGACCAATAATTAACAAAAGTTGTTTTCATTTCCTAGGTCAAAATAGAACTTCAAACTACATTTAGTTTCTAAAGTATTACTAATATATACATAAAAAAAGTGACCCATGCTGTACCTTCAACACTACATCCATATCCAAAACTAAAACAATAATTTGTTTTACAAGGGTGAACCTTAACCTATTTCATCCTACCGGTGACCATGAACAATATTTGAAATATTCAGTATAATTTTTGATAGCATATGTTCAACGTAGGATATAGTTGCAATACTTATATATTTAGTGTGTTATAAAACTAGCCCGTGCGGACGCACGGGTTGACGACTAGTTAGCTAAATCATGCACGCAATGTTCCTTTCATTAGTAACTAATATGTCTGACTCGTCAAAACCAAATGTGCAGTCCATGTGCGAGAAGAACGGCCAGACCCCTCCGTCGATGCCAGTCATTGCTCCGGCGGGCACGGTGAGTTTCATTTGAACGGTCATTAGTTACTAGTCTTCACATTTGAGTTGCATCATGCTAATGATACATTGGAAATAATCTTTGGTGCAGCGTAACTCCCGACAAGCATCGACCGATCCTTCTCCGTCTGACACTGGCGCGACCGGTCCTACACCTACACCTCCGTGATGACGGTAAGTTTCCCAAGTGTTTTTCTTAATAGAGTTTTGTTGTGATGCCATGTTGTATCTACACATATCGTGCATAATGTGTGTGTGTTTGAAATGCATTGTATGTGTGGGATTCGACACCTAGTCGTGTGCCTTTGGTAGCCTTCCATACAGGGAAATGCCTCCTAGTGCTTCCACTGAGCCATGGTAGTTCGCTAGTGCTCCGAAACACATGGATTGACCGGCATGTGTCCTTCTTTGCTCCTCTGTCTGTCCCTACGAGGAAATGTCACGCGGTGTATCACTAAAGTCCTTGTAGCTTGCTACGACTTGGTTGCACTCGCTGATGACCGACACGTGCATTGCTGGGTCATGTATGCTTGTCCCTGTACATTTGTGCCACCTTGGTTATATGACTAGTCATGTCGGCCCGGGTTCTCTGCCATGTGGATACTAGCAACATAATCATATACTTAGCATTTTTTTCCTCCAAAATGACTCAATATGCTTAGCTAGCTCAAAAATAACATAATAAGCTTAATTAGCTCCAAAATGACATATTTAACCTAGGATAGCTCTAAATGACCTATACTTAGCATTTTTCCTCCAAAATAACTTAATATTCTTAGCTAGCTTAAAAATGATATATTTAACCTAGGATAGCTCTAAAATGACCTATACTTAGCATATTTTCCTCCAAAATGACTTAATATGCTTAGATAACTCTAAAATGACATAATATGCTTAAGAAATGACATATTTTAGGTCCTAAATGACTTCATATGCTTAGCTAGCTCCAAAATGACATAATAACCTTACTTAGCTCCAAAATGACCTATTTAACCTAGGCTAGCTCTAAAATGACCTATACTTATCATTTTTCCTCCTAAATGACTCAATATGCTTAGCTAGCTCAAAAATTACATAATAAGCTTAATTAGCTCCAAAATTACCTATTTAACCTAGGATAGCTCTAAAATGACCTATACTTAGCATTTTTTCCTCCAAAATGACTTAATATGCTTAGCTAGCTTAAAAATGACCTATTTAACCTAGGATTGCTCTAAAATGACCTATACTTAGGATCTTTTCCTCCAAAATGACTTAATATGCTTAAGAAATGACATAGTTTAGCTCCTAAATGACTTCACATGCTTAGCTAGCTCCAAAATGACATAATAACCTTACTTAGCTCTAAAATGACCTATTTAACCTAGGCTAGCTCTAAAATGATCTATACTTAGCATTTTTTCCTCCTAAATGACTCAATATGCTTAGCTAGCTCAAAAATTACATAATAAGCTTAATTAGCTCCAAAATGACCTATTTAACTTAGGATATCTCTAAAATGACCTATACTTAGCATTTTTTTCCTCCAAAATGACTTAATATGCTTAGCTAGCTTAAAAATGACCTATTTAACCTAGGATAGCTCTAAAATGGCCTATACTTAGCATCTTTTCCTCCAAAATGACTTAATATGCTTAGCTAACTCTAAAATGACATAATATGCTTAAGAAATGACATATTTTAGGTCCTAAATGACTTCATATGCTTAGCTAGCTCCAAAATGACATAATAACCTTACTTAGCTCTAAAATGACCTATTTAACCTAGGCTAGCTCTAAAATGACCTATACTTAGCATTTTTTCCTCCTAAATGACTCAATATGCTTAGCTAGCTCAAAAATGACATAATAAGCTTAATTAGCTCCAAAATGACCTATTTAACCTAGGATAGCTCTAAAATGACCTATACTTAGCATTTTTCCTCCAAAATGACTTAATATGCTTAGCTAGCTTAAAAATGACCTATTTAACCTAGGATAGCTCTAAAATGACCTATACTTAGCATCTTTTCCTCCAAAATGACTTAATATGCTTAAATAGCTCTAAAATGACATAATATGCTTAAGAAATGACATATTTTAGCTCCTAAATGACTTCATATGCTTAGCTAGCTCCAAAATGACATAATGACCTTACTTAGCTCCAAAATGACCTATTTTACAGATATAAGTTGCATCATAATAATCTTCACATTTTAGTTGCATCATAATAATATTCTTCTTCTAGTCTTCTTCTTCTAACTTTCTTCTTTCCCATTTTACAGATTGCTTAAGATCACGGAAGCTTGGGTTGATGGAGTGCTTGTATTTAGTTTTTGTTTTGACCTTGTGAAACTTGCTACCTATGGATGAAACTGTGTAATATTGATGAAACTATGTATATGTACGGATGAAACTTGCTACTATTGGTAACATGTGTTGGATATATATATGT
>LR738711.1:621981723-621992822 GCA_902687465.1 Secale cereale
TGCTATATTGGTCATATAAATATATTTGTGTTTGATTTTCTGTGAAAATGAATTGATATAAGAAAAAACAAAATTAAATGGGGCAATATAGGCACTTTGCCATCTGCTGGCAGATGGCAAAGAGCTTTGCCATCAGCTGGCAGATGGCAAAGAGGCCACGTGTCATCTACATTTAAAAATTTGGGCTGGCCTATTTGGGTTCTTTGCCATCTGCCAGCAGATGGCAAAGCTCTTTGCCATCAGCTGCCAGACGGCAAAGCATGCAGCCTTTGCCATCTGCTAGCAGACGGCAAAGAGCCCGCAGCCTTTGACATCTGCTGGCAGACGGCAAAGAGCCCGTAGCCTTTGCCATCTGCTGGCAGACGGCAAAGAGCACGCAGCCTTTTCCATCTGCTGACAGACGGCGAAGTATGCCGTTATCTTTCTAATGGGGCTAACCCCGTTAAGGGGCTTTGCCATATGCCAGCTGATGGCAAAGGCACGGGCTCTTTGCCATCAGTCAGCAGACGGAAAGAAGCCTTTGCCCATTGGATTTCAGACAAATGGTTTGCCATATGCTGGCTGATGGCAAAGCCTTTGCCATCCGCTGACCATGCCTTTTCCATCTGCCATGGCAGATGGCAAAGTGCCAGATTCCAGTAGTGAATCCGGAAAATATGCTCGAAGGCACCCGGAGCTCAGCAGCGAAGCCAGACCATCCGGACAAAGTCGGACGTCCGAACCCCCACCCGGACATCCGGGCCACTGCCTATCTCCTCGCCATGACCGGACGATCCGGACCATCTCCCGCATCATCCGGATACCTAAAGCCCGGATCATCCGGCTCCTCTTCCGGATCATCCGGACCCCCGCATGTGTGTGTGTGTGTTGGGCCGAGGCCCATGTACCCCTTCGTCCCCTTATGGCGTGTTTGGTTTCATGGCTCGCAGCTGGCTCGTACCCACAATGCAAGTTTCTCACCATTTGGTACGCTGCATGCCTTCTTGGGCCAGACCCGACGGGTGCAAAAGGAGCCTCCCAGCCTAGCTGAGGCGAACGCAAGAATTCACCGTATCTCCGAGCCAGGCCCGTGCATGCATGCGCGTTTCTTCGATCCCCTTTCTCTATCTCTCTCACGCGTCAGATTGGATCGAGCATCCAATTCGCTGCCGCCCTCGCCGTCTGACCTCCATCACCCATCACCAGTCCGGGATCCCCTTCCACCACAGGTCCATGCTCCCTCGCCGGCGCTCCTCCACGCCAAGCCGTCCGCCACCGGTCGAGAGGAAGATGGGGGAGGGGAGCACCTGGACGCCGTGAGCCGCAACCGGTGTCGCGCTTCTCCCCCTCGAACTGCCCCAGCAAATCCAGCTGCAGTCGCCGGCATCTCCTCCCGGCAGGCTATCTCTGCCACGGGCCCATGACCATCTCGTCGTCCTCACCCATTCATCTGGTTCTCAGCCACGGCCATCTACTCCATCTTAGTATAATGTGCCTGATTGTTTTAGATGAACTAGTTCAATTTCAATTTTTCATTCAATTTCAGTTCAAATTGTTTTACCTGTTCCATGGAATGGTCCAGGACCCAGATCCAATTGGAAATTTTGAATGTGCCAAATTGGAAGAGAAGAGTTTACAGAATTAAGCCCAATTCAGCCTACCAAACAACATCTGTCGTGTATAGCATCCGTCGTGCATCCATATCATGCAGTCAACCAAACCCACATCTCACTCCATCCTTGCATCCGCTCAAGCAGGCCAGGCTCACCCAGGATGCCTCGTGCGATGCAAGCTAGAGCCACCCAGGCAACCAAACACGTCCTTAGCCTATTTATATGACTCATCCACCACTTTTCTAGGGTTAGCAATGTGATAGCTCATTTTTAGATAGATCTTTGCTCATCCTCTTAGTTCTTCTCGTTCGAGAGACCGCAGCCTCTACGGAGAAGATCCCCCAAGTGGATTCAAGACCTCCTCACGAAGAAGACCCCTCAAGACCTCCTCATGGAGAAGAACTTGTTACCTTGTATCTTTCCTTTGTTGACCTTGGATCTTTGTGACCTCTTTGTGTACCCGGATCTAGCACATGTGTGACTACATCTTGTTGATTTGAGTGTTTTCCTCTCATTTCCCATGTTTTCCCCCTCGTGTTCTTTGTGTTCTTCGTGGGAATCCCCTCCAACCGTGAAAGATCAGCCTAGATCGGGTTAGCACTACATCACTGAGGCTCATGATCATCCAAACCCCTACATTATTGGGTGGATTAAGAAAGGAGTGTATATGTGGATCACCAAACAATGCAACCTGCCACTTTCTTTGGGAAAGCATTATCGCTCAAATGTGTTGTGTGGCGTAGTTGATATGGATGCCAGCCATGTTCTTCTTGGGAGACCTTGGTAATTTGATGTGGATACTACACACGAGGGCAAGGAAAATTCTTACTCTTTCATTTGGAACAAGAGAAATATCATTTTATACAAAACAAAACTAAAGGTAATACCACTAAGGAGGAGGAGTAAACTATTTAGCTATCTCCCATAACTCTCAAGAGTTTATGGAAGACTTGAAGGAGGAATATTTGTGTGTTGCACTTGTTGTAAAAGGATAAGAGCACCTGGATATTGAAATTCCAGCAAAGGTATGTGATTTATTGGTAGAATTTCAGAACATACTTGGAGAGCCACAAGGTCTGCCACCGATGAGAGGAATTCAACATAGAAATTGACTTGATTCTGGGAGAAAGTCTTCCTAATCTTCCACACTATTGAATGAGCCCAAAAAGGAATGATATATTGAAGGAGAAATTGGAGGAATTCCTATAGAAGGGGCACATTTGAGAAAGTATTATCCCATGTGTTGTACCAGCCCTACTCACGCCAAAGAAAGATGGATCTTGGCGCATGTGTACGAACAATAGAGTCATTAACAAGACACCATAAGGTATAGATTCCCTATTCCCCGCTTGGATGATATGTTGGATCAACTTAGTGGAGCAAGAGTGTTCACAAAGGTATATTTAAGAAGCGGATATCATTAAATTCGTATCATAGGAAGGGATGAATCGAAAACAACCTTCAAAACAAAGGAAGGGTTGTTTGAATGGCTAGTCATGCCATTTGGACTCTCAAATGCACCAAGTACCTTTATGCAGCTGACGAATCAAGTCTTTCGCCCTTCTTATCCAACTCGGTTGTGGTCTATTTCGATGACATCTTGAGCTATAGCAAGGATGACGATGAACACTTTGACCACATTTGAGAGGTACTAGAAGTACTAAGGGAAAATTAGCTCTACGTCAACTTGAAGAAATGTGTTTTCCTGCAAACACCACTTCTTTTCCTAGGATTCATCATAACATGTGATGATATTTGTGTTGATGATTCTAAGGTTTAAGGAATCCGAGAATGGCCAACTCCGAAAACCATTTCTAAGGTAAGAAGTTTTCATGGCCTTGCAACTTTCTATAGGCGATTTATAAATAATTTCAAAACTGGCATGGCACCAATTTCCGCCTAAGGAAAGGAAAGTTCCAATGGATAGAAGCTGTTGAAGCTAGTTTCAATGTGGTCAAGCAAAAACTCTCACGAGCTCATGTCTTGGTGTTACCTGATTTCAACAAAACTTTTGAGTTGGACTATGACGCAAGTGGAATAGGCATTGGAGTTTTTCTATCTCAAGAAAGGCAACCCATTGCTTTCTTTAGTGATTAGTTAAGCGAAGCTAGATAGAAATGGAGTACTTATCAGCAAGAATTGCATGCCTTTTGCAGAGCTTTGAAAACTTGGAAAGTCTATTTGCTTCCTAAAGAGTTTGTCATTTACACTGACCATCAATCCTTGAAGCATTTTAGAAATCAAAAACATGTTGATCACATGCTAGCAAGATGGGCATCATATATGGAGAGGTTTAACTATCTCATCATGCATAAATCTAGAATGACTAATCGAGTGGCTGATGCTTTGAGTCGTTGTGCATGCCACTTGAGTTCTTTTGAGGTTGAACTTCTAGGCATGGATCAAATAAAGGAGTTGTATGAGGATGACGAATACTTTGGCCATGTTTGGGTAAAGCACACAAGGGTCCAGCCGTTAGGTGATGACTATTTGGTGTAAGATGACTATCCCCTAAAAATGATCGTTTGTGCATTCCAAGAAGTTCTCTACATGACAAACTGGTTAGAGAGTTCCATTCAAGTGATCTTAGTGGCCATGTTGGGCGCGATAAGACTATCGCTAACTTAGAGGCTCGTTACTTTTAGCCACAGCTAAAGAGGAATGCTAGAAAGTTTGTTCAGTGGTGCCCCATATTTCAAACCTGCAAAGGCCAAGCTCATAACACATGGTTATACATGCCTTTGCATGTTCATGTTACTCTATGGGAGGATCTCTATGGACTTCATCTTGATTCTGACAACAACAAGATGAGGGAGTGATTTTGTGTTTTTCGTCGTGGATAGATTCTCTGAGATGGCTCATTTAATCTCATGTCGCAAGACAACGGATGCTCATCATGTGGCAAACCTATTCCTTCGAGAAGTGGTAAGACTTCATGGAGCTCCAAGGTCCATCGTCTTAGAACGTGATAGCAAGTTTCTTGATGCATTTTGGCTCACTTTGTGGAAGCAATTCAACACCGAATTGTAATTTTCTAGCATGGCCCGTCCACAAACGGATGGACAGACAGCAGTGGTGAACAAGTTTTTGGGTAATCTAATCCGTTGCATCTGTGGAGAAAGAAAGGGACAATGGAATTTGGCTTTATCCCTTGCAGAGTTGTCCTACAATAACTCCAAGTATAGATCCACATGAAGGAATCATTTTTCCATTGTCTACACTAAAGTTCCAACACATGTGGTGGACCTGGTGAAGCTACCATCGAGGAAAACTCGAAATCGGCATTGTCCTTTACTGATAATTATAGTGAGTTATCTGAAGAAAATTTTGGTGTTTTGGAAGCACAAAAATAAGAGATATAAACAACTTGTTGAATGGAAAAGGAGTCCGAAATCATTCCAAGTTTATTGTAAGGTGAGGGTCTACCTCCGGAAAGAGAGGCTGGTGATGGCACTCTAGGCGTTCCTTGATGAGAATGTCAACCCATGGATGAGATCGCTCATAGTTCAACCCTGAAGATTGGAAATCCTGCAGCAGAGACAAAACAATATCCAACTCGTGAGAGGCAATAGAGAGTTGGGAGCCCCAAAAGCCGACACAATGTCGGCGGATACATCAGTGCACGCACCAAATGCGAGAGCGATGGCCACGAGAGCTACAAGAAAGGAGGGGTTAGCATCGTCGGTGATGACGAGTCCATTCTTGTCACAGAGATTGGCATCCACCAGGGCATCGGCTGACTCCTTGATAGCCTGATATGTCTAAAACGTATAGATTATTTCTTTATGATTCATGCTATATTACTTTCAATTATAAACACTCTGGGCATATTTTTTATTGAAATTTATTGGAATACCATGTTAATCCACTACCAAGTGTCAGTTTCTGTTTTCTGTTTTCTTTTTGTATTTTCAGGAAAATACCTAGAAATATCTGAGGAAAAATCAAATAAAATTGGTTCAGGAAGTTTCAGACTAGAGAGGACACTGGGGGCTGGCCCACACGAGGAGGGACCAACGGCCCCTAGGCACCATAGGATTGAGAGAGCCTACAGGTTGTGGTCCCTCATGTCTGGCCTCCGGTGCTTGACGACTTATATATACCCCCATTTTCACATCTGATTTATCGAGCATTATTTCGTCGCTGCCATACTGTGTTTTCGAGGCGTTCTTCATTTTTAGCCCTTATCTGAAACACAAGTGTGAAAGGAATAGCTTCAACGTGTTGCGCTAGATATCACTCTATAGACGGAGATAGGGCCAATATGGCAGCAGGAGTTCAATCCAAAACTCCTAGAACACAAGATCTAGTCTAAGATATGATATAGGAACACCAAGTTCGATTATAGGTAGTGAGGTACATAGTTTGGTTACAAACTAGAGGTGAGGACCTCTATTTATAGGGTTTTGGGAAACCTTCACATACTTCTACTTATAGCTAGAACACTCTAGATAACATTATTTAGGATTCATCATTCTACTCACAACTACTTATAACTAGAGAACTCTGGAAATAGTAGGTAGGGTAAAGAAAAAAATACTACATTAGAGTGGAAGTATCTAGAAATAGCCAAACAAATCTAGCATGAGATTTCCTTTTTTCTTTTTCCTCATCATTCTCCCCTGGTTGTTTGGAACTCACCCACGAGTTATCTTCATAGAGCACTTCTTCTGGATGGTAGAGAGTTTTGATGCGACCTTCGATAGACAATCAATGGCACAAATAAATTTTCCAATCTTTCACGGTACATTGATATCAGATGCAATCCTTCCTTGTCTAACTTCCTAAACAATCAAGCAGCAAAACAACAATGAACAGTTTAGAAAAACTAGGTTTACTAGATGCAAACCTAATTAAACAACACGCACACCCTCGCCGAAAGTACGTGGACAATTCTGAGAGAACCAACAGCAAACTAGAGGCCTCACCTCCAATCTCCTGACCAAAACACACAAATAATTCAATTTTTTAACTTGTATCAACTAGTCAAGAGAAGATACCCCAACTTGACTCTGTCTATGCGATGGAAAAATAGCCTGATAGAAAAAAAACGTACACGGCCGGCCTGCTAGCCTTTTATGTAGGCAACCGACTTAAACAAGGAAAAAGGTATACGGACTCTCTCTCCCCCCTATCTTAACAAATAAAATTTTAACTAATTTAAGTATCCGGCCACGTTGAACACAAAAGTTCAAAACAGACTGGTATTTTAACAAACAACATACATGCACCCTCATGAGTCCTTGATACTATTACTTCAAAAATAGTTGGACTGGATATTCCCATCGTCACATGATTGCATGGTGTTCGAAAGTTAGACTTTACTTCTTTCTCCAGAATTGAGAAACAGTAAAACGGGGCTAGCTATGCCCCTCCACAGCGATTTGACCTCATCGGCCATTGGATTCGGCATACGAACGTACCGGATGGCTCAGCTATCCCACATTGCGTGCATCTCTAGCCCCGAGCGTCATGATTGGACCACGTCTATGGGCTGCTGCTCTGATGATGGACTTGGACGTCCTCGCGTTAATCAGGCCGAGGGAACGTTAATGGGCCCTCAGTTTCTTTTCTATGTATGAATTATGTGTTAATCTCTCTGGGCTTCCTCTCTGTGGTTGTCTCATGCCCGATACGGCGGGGCGGCAGGTTACTGGCGACGGCGGCGGCAAGCGATCAGGAGCAAGTGGAGGTGCGGCACCATCAATGACTTGAGGGTACGAAGAAAGTGGAAGAGGAGCGCTTGATCCAA
Source organism: Secale cereale (assembly GCA_902687465.1). Classification (NCBI taxonomy): domain Eukaryota; kingdom Viridiplantae; phylum Streptophyta; class Magnoliopsida; order Poales; family Poaceae; genus Secale; species Secale cereale. Next base: position 621,989,068 of record LR738711.1, read on the forward strand.
TCGTTGCGCTACCCCACCCCCCGCCCTTCCGTCTAACACATCTGCTTAGGAGGAGATGAGGGGTTGAAGAAGACATGTGAATATGTGATCCGATCAAGGTGTCCATCGCTGCGCCCTCTGGCTGCAACTGGCAACATATACAATCTCCCAGCGTTTGCGCCTTCCGTCATGGTAAGATTTCGCTATGATTATTGCTAGGATTTTTGCATGGTACAACTATTTTCTTCTGCTCCAGTTAACTCTCAGATCTTAGTCTGTGCTGCGAACGTTTCGATGCCAACTCCCTCTGGATGCAACCACTCAGCTCCAAATTAATGGTCTACCAAATTGTTTTGGGTATGTGCTAGAAAAACAAGCAAACGACATGAGCAATTGTATGATGTAGCTTGGCAGTAACATCATGATTACAGATAACAGATATATATGTTGTTTGCCATCGGAAAAATGCAGTCCACCATGTTTATACAAATATATATGTCCCTGGAGACTCGGTTTCTGTTGTTTTTTCTTTACGGGTTGTTTCTATTGTTGCTCCATCAGTCGTTTGGTTGCGAGCTCTCTCAAGCATTGGTATGGCTGCCAGCAAGCACTCGTGCCGCTTCAGGCCTCGGTTCATTTGTTCGTGTGCTGCCTCTTGGGCCAGTTCTAGGTTAAGTAGGCATTCATTTTTTTTTTGCCATTCGGTGAGGAAGGTTATTTTTTATTTTAATTATGTAAATATTTTTTCATTTGTCAATTCACACTATCTTAGTGTTGTCTTCATAAACAATGACACGCTCTCAGGCATGTTTAAGAAAAACATTTTTTCTGCTCTAGATTTCTCCATTGTTAATTGAATTGTTTTCCCGTAAAAAAAATCAGTTGTTACCATTAATTTGAACAACGGGTGGTTGTGCACTTAAATCTTAAATGTCGGTAGGCTAAACATGGTGAGGGAGTGTTGTCATTAATTTTAATTTTCTTGGATGAGAACATATATCAAAACCTCCTTGTGGCGAAACTGAAGGGGACGTACCGATGGATTTTGAATTAGCGCCCGCCTCTGGCGACCCCGAGGGCGACTCACCCTCCGCCCCGTCGCCACCGGCCGCCGCCGCCCCCGCCGTGGCTAACGCCGGCACCTGCCCCCCGCCTCCGACCCCGGCCTCTTCCCCTCCCCTCTGGCCCCCGATGAGCCGCTACCGGCGTGCTGGGGCGACCTCGCGGACGAAGACCCGGTGGCTGCGGATAGGGATCCTGCTCGCCGGTTGTTGGCCGCCTCCCTCGCCCGCGTCGCCTGCGACCCGGCCGCCGCCGCCGGCTCCGGTGCCTCTCCCAGGGGTGGGAGAGCCACTCGACCGGCGCGGCCGCGCCCGTCGCCGACCGCCCACCGGGGTTCCCCGCTCGGCCTCAACGGCCCGACCTTGGCCCGCTCGAGCCGCCGTCGCCGGCCCCGTGACTGGGGTGTCATGGGGCGGGCTGACCGTAGCTCGGCCGGCCGGTCGTGGGTCCACATGCCCGTGCCGGCGGTTCCCTGTGTCGCCTCGCCGGCCCCTCGCCGCCGGATGCCCGGCGCTCGCCGTTCTCCATTGCCCCTGCCTGCTCCGATGTCTCGACGCTCGGCCTTCCGCCCGTTCGTGGTGCCGCCGTCCTCCTCCCGCCGGTCGTCCCCACCGTCCCCCAGCTCCCCCCCCCCGCCGCTGCGGCAGCCGGTCGGCCGACGCCGGCGCCGCTGCCCCTGTCGGCGCGCGTTCGGGACGGCGTATCCTGGGCTGCGGCTGTGGGCGCCGTGGGCTCTCGGGTTCCTGTGGCCCAGTCCGCTGCGGCCCAGCTGACCCTGGCCCAGCCGACCGCTGTTCCAGCCCCGCGGTCTGCGGACCCAGTCTCCCTGGCCTCCCCCCGCCTCCCTACCATGGACCGTGCGCCTCGGGCCGAGGCCCAGTCATCCCAGCCGGATCGGCCAGCCCACCGCGGCTGGGTATGGCTGCCGATAGGGTTCCCCAACGCGCCGCCTCCTGCTCGTGTGCTCGACGATCTCCTCCCGTCCCCGCCGCCATCCTTGCCTGTTCCTCCTCCCGCCGGTCTCTCCTCTGGCCTCCCCTCCGGCCCGCCTCCCCCGGCACCCGGCTCCCCTCCCCCCGCCCCCCGGCCGCCCCGTCCGGCCGCCCCTGCGGCTGCCACGGCCAGCGCCATGACGCGCGAGCGCGAGGACGCAGGTCCGCGCCCGAAGCGGAGGTACGATGACCGGGACAACCGGTCGGCTGCTCGTCCCTCCTTGGAGGGGGCGCGCCGCGAGGTAGACCTGCGACGCCAGCTCCAGCAGCCTGCTACTGCCTCACGGTCCGACTGTCGCTTGCCCGCTCCCAATGCGGACCATCGGTCCCCGCCTCGGGACGGCCACCGCTCTCCGGGTCGTGGTCGCTCTCCGGTCAGGTCGGACCGCCGCTCCCCGGCCCGGGACAGCCGCCGCTCCCCTGCCCGCGACGACAGGGTCGCTCGTCGTTCCCCGTCCCCCGACCGGCGCCGTGGGAGGTCGGTCTCGCCCGCGCGTCCTTGTCCCTCTTCCGAGGCTTCCCCCACTCGGCGCTACGTCCCGCCCCGCTCTCAGCCACAGCTCCCTCCGGCGAAGGGCCCTAACAACGGTTGTGGCCGTCAAGGGGCCAAGAAGAAGAAGCGCAAGGCCCCCCTCCGCCACTCCGCCCCCGGCCCCTCGATGCCGGAGGGGACGACCGCGGCCTCGGATGAGGCCCCTCCGTGCTTCAACTGTGGCCTCCCGGGGCATTTTCAGGTGGCCTGCCCCAACCCTCCGCTCTGCTACTTATGCAAGGAACCCGGCCACCCCGCCGTCCTTTGCCCGGATCGGTCCGTGTCCGAGGAGCTGATGGTGTACGGGCATGGCATCGAGGGTCTCGCCTTCTTCCACATGGAGATCCCCGATGTCCCGCCTCCGGAGCCCTCCCTCTCAGCCGTTGTGACGATGCTGGGTGATGGAGTGGCTTCCCCGGAGATGATTGAGGCGGAGCTCAACCACCTCTGCCGCTGCCAGTGGGACTGGCAGGTCACCCGGATCACTGGCACCCAGTTCACCGTGGTCTTCCCCGACACCGCCAGCCACGGCTTCTGCACCCGGCCTGATGAGATCACCCTAGCCCTCAACAAGCTGGTGGTCGACATCTCTGAGCCGATGCTGGACCCGTAGGCGATCGCGGTCCTCGACACGGCTTGGATTCTGATCGCGGGCCTCCCCGACATTGCCCGGTCCGAGCGCGTCATCCGCAACATGTCGCGGATCCTCGGCAAGGTGGTGGTGGTCGACAAGCTTTCCCTCCGCAAAGAGGAGGAGGTCCGGGTCAAGACAAAGTGCCTCGACTCCAGCAAGCTTCGGGCCACTGTTCGTGTCTTCTTCAACGACCAGGGCTACCACCTCAAGATTCGGCCAGAGCCTCCCAACCACGTCGGCCGCCCCCGGTTCTTGGACGGTGGTCACGATGGGAGGGGAGGCGATGGTGGTGGTGGTCGGGAGGACCACTCCAGTCGCCGTAGGCGCCACCGGTCTGTTGATGAGGATGACTCCTCCGACCGCAGCCGCTCTCCCTCCCACGAGCCTCCCGCTCCCCGCCAGCCTCGCCGCCCGCCGGTCTCTCCTCTCCGGGTGGCAGTGACGCGTCCGGGGCTAGCATGCTCGTGGCCCCCTCTGCGTCACCCCGCTCTCCGGCCTCGCCCTCACTCTTTGGGCCCTCTGCTGCGGTCTGCTTCGCCCCCCCCCCCCCCCCCCC
>LR738711.1:621993004-622011919 GCA_902687465.1 Secale cereale
CCCCCCCGTCCTCTGAGCCTGCTCCGGTGGCGGACCCCTCTCCTGCGATGATGGCTGCGGACCCGGTTGGGGTGGCTTGTAATGCCTAGGATGGGACTATATCTCCTACGTGTCGAGGCACGACTTAGAGACATAACCCCATGCTGGAATGATCGCAAGTCTGGTATCTTTGCACAACTCATGTAAAAGATGGGGATGGAAAACATAAAATAGTTGGCTTACACTCGCCACGTCACACAAATTCATAACATGTCTCAATCATCATTCAATAAAACATCACAGCCCTCTAAGGGAAAAATCCAAATGACAAGATACCAAACATAATTTAAATCCACAGGTCGGATCGAATCCTAGTAGAAGTCTCCACTACTGATCACCAGGATAAAGAACATAGTATCGACTACGCTCCTCGTCATACTCCCAGTCTAGCTCGGTGCCATCACCTGGATAGCTCACCATCGGACCTGCATCTAGTGTGGTGAAGTAACTGTGAGCCACAGAGGACTCAGCAATCCCGTTCCCGGGTAACAAGACTATTTAAGCCTTGGAAGAGGATAAGGCTGAAGAAAAGAATAAGAGTCTGCAGCAGCAACTAGCACTAGCTTACGTGAAAGAGTGCGAGAAGAGAAGTGCCTTGGTCGAGAGATGATCATGAAGTGATCCTAGCTAAAGCTCAACAAACATAACCCCACCGTGTTCAACTCCCGAATCCCTATTCGGAAATTGACAGTCACGGTACACACGCTGGTAGTGTATTCGAACAATGTGTCAAGTTATCTACAACCGGATATTAACAAGCTCCCATCTGCCACATAACCGCGGGCACGGCTTTCGAAAGTTCATAACCCTGCAGGGGTGTTCCAACTTGACCCATTACAAGCCCACGATCCGCGGAGTCGCAACTCCAAGGTGGGAAGACCCGAGTATTCTCGGAATTCCGTGCTCAAGATACTCCGAACTAAGGTAAGGCTAATCCAGCAAATCCTCCCGGTGTGTCGACACCCTGATGGTAGCCGCGCGTATCTAGTCTCAGGACACGACCGGATAGGTCAGCCTACAGGTATATACCAATCCTCGAGTTCCCTCGGGTGGCTCTACAGTCTGCCCAGTTTGGACCAACACTCATGTGGAGCACTGGCCCGGGGGTTGTTAATTAAGAACTCGGGTTTGCAAGACCCTATGCAAGTTTTATTAGTTATTAGGTGAATAGTACCAATGTTGGGACTTGCTGGAAAAGACTTAGCACTTAGCGGTTTATCGAGGGGGTCCCATACACCCCAACCGTGTTAGGAACGCATAATCAAGGAACATAACACCGGTTTAAACGGTTCCTAACGGCATGAGTGGAACAAATCACCAAGCAAAAGGCTTAGCCTTCCACCCTTGCCAATATATAGATGATTTCATTTTTAAGCATTTAAATAGTGTGATATAACCCAACAAACTTCAACATGAAGCAAGCATCTTCAACTTCACCTGCAACTAGCAATGCTATAAGAAGGGCTGAGCGAAGCGTACTTAGCCAAGCAACGGTTTGCATAGGTAGGGTGGTTAAACATGGTCATGGTTACAAGTAGGAGGCTGACAGGAAAGACATGGGCATCTAGGCAAAACTATAGATCGTGTCTTCTAGGAATAGGCAAAAATAGTAATGGTATCCGGGTTCGGTCATCTTGCCTGAAGTGTAGTCGTTCGGATCATAAGAAGGGTCCTCGTGCTCAACCTTGTTGGTAACCTCGTGCTCGTACTCGTACTCGGTCTCAGCTTCCGGCTCTAAACAATACAATCACACAAGGCACGAATCAACATGATGCAATGCGCACACAAAAATGATGGATGCATGATGGATGCACTAAGGGAGCACACGGAGCACGAAAAAATAGCACTCAAGTAAATCACTTCAAAACATGGCAACAATAGGATATTATGAATCTACACGGAAAATCAATCAAGTTTCATATAAGACTCGCTCAAAACGGAGCTACGGGCTAAAAGTTATGCCCGAAACAAGAAATATGCACAAGCTGAAAATTACAGCAACATAGCGACTTCGGAGCACTAGAAAAATAAGCTACAGCACTCAAACAACATGGCAAAGAGCATGAACATAAACTAGACATATCCTACAGCAAATAAGTCCAAAGGTGCACCCCCAAAGGAGCCACGGATCAATAGCAACAAGCTTGGACATATTGAACCTGACAACAAAATCCTGACAGCATAATTTTATTGAAACTTTGGAGCAAAAGTTAAATATGCTACAGCCACTTAAATAAGCATGTGAGAACATGAATGGATAGCCAACAATATATACTACAAGGAACCATCAAGAGACACTCCAAAACTATCATGGTTTGTCATAGAGCAGCAAGCAAACATGGCATGGGAGAATAACAGATTACAGACTTAGTGAAAATCCACTAAGTGTTAAAACAACAGTTCCATCATGGCATCTATAAGAGCAAGTTTAAGTCACCTCTAAACTAAACATGGCAAGTGGTAAACACCACATCAAAGTACACATGATGGTGATTCCGAAACATACAAGCATGCATCATGGAGATAAACACAACGATAGCAATGAGCTCAACAAGATGGCATTTCATAACAAGTTAAATAACTAAACAACCACATAGCACTTTGCAACGAGGATAAACATGGCAAGATTAAATCTATCATGCAACCTAACACAAGCAACATGTAGAGCATGGCAAGACGAACACGTGGACATGTCATTTGCATCATTCGGATAAACGAGCTAAAAGATATCACTATGCAAAGATGGCATAAAAACAACACATAGCAGCAGTTTATATCGGGATGCACTCTTGCAACAGAAAAATAAGCATCTAGATGATCTCTAACATGCATGGCACAAAGGAATGAATCGTAGTGCTAGTCACCACGAACGTCTGGACATCTCATTCACTCAAATCGGAGCTACGCACAAAAAGATATCACAGTTTGAAATATGCATCAGACACAAGCAAATCAATAGGGATTAGATATAGGTTTTTTTTGAAAACAACCTCATGTGATCTGAAGCAAACGGGCCTGAGGAGTTGATCTGGCCCGGGTGGACGAAGATGGGCCGGCGGCGGCGCCTGGATGGCCTCGGCCCGCGGCGGGAGCTGGCTACCGCGGGGCGGCTCGGCTGGGCCCGGCGGCTGAAGCAGATCGGGCCTCGCCTGGCGCCTGGATCTGGACGAAGGCGGCTGGATGGGCCTCGGCCCGCGTGAGAGCTGGCGTCCGCGGGGAGATGGGCCTTCGGGCGGCTCGGGTCCGAAGCGGCGGAGTGACGCGGCCGGCCTGGAGCGGCGCGACGGCTGGCCAGGCGTTCGAGCGGGCAGGGCCGCGGTCGAGGAGCGGCCCGGCTTGACGGGATCCTGGCGGCTGGAGGGAAGCGGCTCTGGCGCTGGGCCTTCAGGCCGGGAGGCGGAGAGAGGCGCGGTGGCCCGATGCCTGGCGGCGGCTGCGATCGGGTGGGCCTAGGGTTGTCGCGGTCAACGCCCAGGAGGGGAGGCCCAGGCGCTCGGTCGATCCGATCTGGCGAGCGAAGCGATCTTCGAGCCGGCGGCGCTGGCGAAGGAAACAGCGGGATGGCGCTGGGAGATCGGGGCCGGCTGGATCCGGCGGCCCCTCGCCGGATCTGGCCGGAGGACGGCGGTGGTGAGGTGGAGAGGGCAGTGGTGAGGTGAGGTGAGTTGAGGAGGTGTAGGAGAGGTACTCCGGCGAGGTGGTGGTGATCTCCGGCGAAGCTCCGGCGAGATTCCAGCGAAGTCTCCGGCGAGGTGGTGGCTGGAGGAAGGGGATGAAGTGGGGGCTAGGGTTTCCTAGTTTTGGGGCACAAATTTGGGGGAGTGCACAAATATATAGGCACAAGTAGCTAGGGTTGTCCAAATGGAGTGCGGTTTTCGGCCACAGGATCATATTTGGATGGCCTAGATGATAGAAGTGGTTAGGAGTGGTTGATGGGCTGTTGGAGTGGGTGTCTTGGGCCTCAAAGTGGAGGCACTTTGAGCCCACGAGAATAACTGTTGGGGTAGCAAACGGACTTGAAATGCGACGAGATTTGACAGGCAGGTTACACACACCAAAACAACAACACATGATAAGTCTCGCGCCAAACCGGTAACGTTACACGACCAAACACCAAAGTAGGCCTACGAGACGCCACAGACACGTGAGGGAGCTCTGGAACGCGAAACGGACAACGGGAAGGAACGCGTGGAACCGGATGCAAACGACAACACAAATGCAAAGCGATGCACATGACTATATGATATGAATGAATGCCACACACGCACACAACAAAACGACGAAACCCCGAAAGACAAAGAACCCGAAAAGGAATAGATGAAGCCGGAGATATATTATATGCCCAAAAGGGAAAGTATTACATCCGGGGCATTACAAACTCTCCTCTACTACAAAAAGATCTCGTCCCGAGATCTAGGACTGGAAAAAGGAAGGGTACTCGGAACGAAGATGATCTTCTTGTTCCCACGTAGCTTCTCGGTCGGTGTGATGTGACCACTTGACTTTCAAGAATTTGATGGACTTGTTGCGGGTCTTGCGTTCGGTTTCTTCGAGAATAGCAACGGGATGCTCTCGGTAAGACAGGTCTTGTTGAAGATCAATCTCTTCAAACGGAATCATGCGTTCAGGTGCCTTGAAGCATTTGCGAAGTTGAGACACATGGAACACATCATGAACATTGGCAAAGTTGGAAGGGAGCTCAAGTTGATAGGCTAGATCGCCTCTTTTGCCAAGAATCTTGAAAGGCCCGACGTATCTAGGAGCAAGCTTTCCTTTGATACCGAATCTTTGGGTGCCTTTCATCGGAGACACACGGAGATAGACATGATCACCAATGTTGAAAGCCAAATCACGATGCTTGCCGTCATAGTAGCTCTTCTGACGCGACTGAGCGGCCTTGAGATTCTCACGTATGACTTTGCACATTTCTTCGGCCTCTGAGATCAAGTCATTGCCAAGAAGTTGACGTTCACCTTTTTCAGACCAGTTGAGAGGGGTACGGCACTTTCTGCCATAGAGGATTTCAAACGGAGCTTTGCCGGCACTTGCTTGAAAGCTGTTGTTGTAAGAGAACTCGGCAAATGGAAGGCAGTCTTCCCATTTCATGCCGAAAGATATGGCACAGGCTCTGAGCATGTCTTCTAGAATCTGATTCACTCGCTCGACTTGACCACTAGTCTGAGGGTGAAAAGCAGTGCTGAACCTGATCTTAGTGCACATGGCGGACTGAAAGGAGTCCCAGAACTTGGATGTGAACAAACTTCCACGGTCTGAGGATATAACTTGAGGAATGCCATGTAAGGACACAATTCTGGAAGTGTACAACTCTGCCAATTGAGCTGCATTGATTGATTCTTTGACTGGAAGGAAGTGAGCGACTTTGGTAAGCTTGTCAATCACCACGAAGATAGAATCATTCCCTCGCTTGGACTTAGGAAAGCCAGTGACGAAATCCATTTCAAAGTGGTCGAATTTCCACTCGGGAATAGGAAGAGGTTGGAGAAGACCGGCTGGACGTTGATGTTCTGCTTTCACTCTTCTACAGACATCACATTCATTCATGAATTGGGCAATCTCCCTTTTCATGCGTGTCCACCAGTAAGATTGCTTGAGGTCTTGGTACATCTTGGAACTGCCAGGATGAATGGAAAGGAGAGAATCATGTGCTTCTTCCATTATGAGCTTCCTGAGATCACCTTTAGGAACAACGAGTCTGTCCTCGAAGAACAAGGTATCTCTCTCATCAACACGAAAGCACTTGTATTTAGGAGTGCCCTTTGCAATACCATGTTTCACCTTCTGCACCATGGCATCACTGAGTTGGGCCTCACGGACCTGATCTTCCAAGGTAGGAGCAACTTGAAGATTTGCAAGAAAACCCTGCAGAACAACTTGAAGGTTGAGCTTCCTGAAAGCTTCACAAAGCTCAGGCTGGAACGGCTTGATAAGAAGGCTGTTGCAATATGCCTTTCTGCTCAAAGCATCTGCAATCACATTCGCCTTGCCAGGAGTGTATTCAATGCTGGGATTATACTCTTGGATCATTTCAACCCAACGAGTCTGGCGGAGGTTCAGATTCGGCTGTGTGAAGATGTACTTCAAGCTCTTGTGATCAGTGAAGATGTCGACTTTTCTGCCCAACAACAGATGTCTCCACGTAATCAAAGCATGTACCACAGCTGCTAGCTCGAGATCATGTGTAGGATAGTTCTTCTCACTTGGCTTGAGCTGACGAGAAGTGTATGCCACAATTCTCTTATCTTGCATAAGCACACCACCAAGTCATTGAAGAGAAGCATCACAGAATACTTCATAGGGCTTGGACTCATCTGGAGGAGTAAGAACTGGAGCAAAGACGAGCTTTTCTTTGAGAGTTTTGAATGCCACTTCACACTCTGGAGACCAAAAGTATGTGACATTCTTCTGAAGCAAGTTGGAAAGAGGCTTGGCAATCTTGGAGAAGTTCTCAACGAACCTTCTGCAATAGCTGGCAAGACCCAGAAAACTACGGAGTTGCTTGACGTTCTGAGGAGGTTCCCAGTTGACAATTGCTTCAACTTTCTCGGGATTTACCGCAATGCCGTCAGCTGAGATGATATGGCCCAGGTACAAAACCTTATCGAGCCAAAATTCACACTTGGAGGACTTGGCATAGAACTTATGCTCTCGTAGTCGATCAAGAACCAGACGTAAATGCTTTTCGTGATCTTCTTCATTCTTGGAAAACACCAGAATATCATCCAGATACACAAGCACAAACTCGCCAGTATAGGGGTTGAAGATGTAGTGCATCATTCTCGAAAAGGTAGGAGGAGCATTGGCGAGACCAAAGGACATGACTGTATACTCGTATGAACCGTAGCTTGTTCTGAAGGCCATCTTGGGAATGTCTTGCTCGCGAATGCGAATTTGGTGATAGCCCATTCGGAGATCGAGCTTAGAGAACACTTTAGCTCCTTTGAGCTGCTCGAACAGTTCGTTGATGTTGGGGAGCGGATACTTGTTCTTTATTGTCTTCTTGTTCAATGGCCGGTAATCGACGCAGAGGCGCTCCGTGCCATCTTTCTTCTTGACAAATAAGACACCACAGCCCCAAGGAGACGTACTAGGCCTGATGAGACCCATACGCTCCTGTTCATCAAGCTGCTTCTTCAATTCCTTCAATTCTTCGGGAGAGAGCTTGTACGGACGCCGGCATGCTGGCTCAGTACCCGGCTCGAGTTCAATGACAAATTCCACCTGACGGTGTGGAGGCATGCCTGGAAGTTCTTCAGGAAAGACGTCTTGGTATTCGTTCACCACCGGAATTTGCGATATGGCATTAATTTCGCCCTTATCATTGAGAGAGAAAAGCCTGATAGTGTTATCCCTGGAGGCAAAGATAATCACATCTTCATCAGGATGAGTCATCTTGACTTCCTTCTGTGCACAATCAATGTGAGCATCATGCTGAGAAAGCCAATCCATCCCGAGGATGAGGTCAATGTCAGAATTGCCAAGAACCACCGGATTAGCCAGAAAGCGATAATCACCCATGCGAATAGATACATTCGGAGCCATCAAATTTGAAGTCATGTGCTTGCCCAGAGAGATAATCGACAACTTCTTATCCAGAAAAACCGAAGTCAAATTATGCTTGGTGAAGAATGGCCTTGAAATGAAACTGAGAGATGCACCAGAATCAAATAATACTTTTGCAGGAAAAGAGTTCACTGAAAGGTTACCAATGATCACATCAGAAGAGTTCTCCGCCTCAGCTGCATTCATCAGATTCACCCTAGCATGCCTGGGATTATGCTTCACAATAGCCGAACTGACAGGTGGAGATGGCGGAAGGCGCCTTGGGTTGTTGCACTTGTTGGAATAATGACCCTTCTGGCCACACTTGTAGCAAGTAACCTCAGAAAGTGGACGAGCAGGAGGAATAGTCGACTTGGAAGCTTGAATCTGCAACTTGGACTGATTGTTGGAGTAGTGTGGGTGGGAGAAACCACGTCCACCGGAGTTCTTGTTGCTGTTGGAGTTGTTGTAAGGAGCTCGAATCACTGGAGGAGGAGGAAGCCAAATTTTTTGTTGCTTCGAGACCATCTGAGACGATGAGGAAGAGTGAACGGCATCTTGAATCCTCTTTTTAGAAGCCTCCATCTTAAGCTAAGCTGCCTCTTGTTTCAAAGCCATGTTATAGAATTTGTCGAATTCATCGGGCTCGAACAAGGTGAGAGCAAGTTGAAGTTCATCTTTCAGACCTCCACGGAACTGGTAGATTTTGCTCTTAGCATCAGGAATGTCTTGCTTAGCATAGCGAGCGAGGTTTTGGAACTTGACATTATACTGATAGACTGTCATAGAGCCCTGCTTCAGGTTGCGGAATTGCTCACGCATACCCTTGATGACACTTGTAGGAATGTGGTGAGAGCGAAAGTCCTTGCAGAAATCCTCCCAAGAGATCACACGACCTGGCCTGGAGTCTTTGTACTGCTGCCACCAGTCAGCTGCTTGGTCTTTGAGTTGGAAGGCTGCAAACTTCACATAGTCCTCTTCCTTCACGTTACTGCACTCAAAATGCTTCTTTATGTCGGTTAACCAATCTTCAGCATCAAGAGGGTCGACACAGTAACTGAAAGCTTTTGGATTATTGGCCAAGAACTGGTTGAGAGTAGCATAGTGCTGCTGGTTGAAGAAGTTGCCTTGATTCCCTGGAACACCCTGATTAGCTTGATTAGCTTGCATCTGGTGCATCATCTGCATCAACATCTGGGTGTTCTGAGTTGTAGTCTGCATAATCGCTCTCCAAGCCTCAGACGGAGGAGGAGGGGAAGGAGGACGATCTGGGACCTCTTCACCCTCTGGGTTAGCGTTGGGAACCCTTTTCGGAGCCATCCTGAAAGAGATGACCACGAATCAGCAATTGATTGACAGAAGGTATAAGCTGAATCAATGGAATGAATTGCAACAAGTCTTCACAATAATCATTCGAACAATAGGAACGAATGAAATCATTCGAACAAGAGGAACGAATGAAATTCTCAGTTTAATGGTAACATCAATCTTCACGAGAAGCCACATAGGGGACAAAAGGTAAAATAAGAAAAACAACAAGGTACGGATGGAAACAAACACAAGATAGGAGCTTCGTTCTAACATCTTTGTGCTGAAAGCATATGAACGCGTTACGAAAGGGTTTTGCAATCCCCGGATCAGCATAGCCAAGGACCCTTTAAGATGCAACTCCCGATCGGAACATCGGTCATAATACCACTTCACTCAATGTAGAACCCCGAACTCACTAACCTGCATTCGTTGAAAGAATGCCTACGATCTACTGGATAAACCCACCTATTAATTTCCGAAAGATTCCAATTATGTAGTCAGGTGTTGGGGATACAGGGGAAGCACCGCGCAATCAACTCTAAACCTACATCCAGCTGTATCCATCCTTCAACACATAACCAGTCTTTCTCGGAAACTGTCTACCTCGGACCTTCGAAAAGCATCCACTATAACAAGCTATGGCAATACTCCCAAACTACCTCCCCAGTACTGGGTGATGTCGGGGTTATCTTGCCACTAACCGTATAGGAGAGATTTTCGATGTCGGCCGTCTTAAGTATTTAGTACTGCTGCGATATGCTTGTGACGACAATACCCCGAAGCTCAACTCCCCGGGACACTGCCACAACCCCTAATGTCAGGAGGCATCGAGAACAATATTCTCGTCACAAGAACATCGAAACAATCCCAGAATACTCGCGAGATTCCTAAAAAAAATGGTGCAATTTTTTAAAGTAGAAGAGGCAAGAGTAGTCGTCAGGAGTCCTCACCAGAGAGAAAGGAGATGAGAAGCAAAGAAATCCTACTCTCCGATATAATATAGGACTCAAAATATTTTTCAGTGTGTGCCTAGACTCGACCGTCAACGATTTGATCAATCAGTGGGGGCTCCTAGGTCGGAGAAGGATCTGAATACCAACTTATAATGCCCAGGATGGGAATATATCTCCTACGTGTCGAGGCACGACTTAGAGACATAACCCCATGCTGGAATGATCGCAAGTCTGGTATCTTTGCACAACTCATGTAAAAGATGGGGATGGAAAACATAAAATAGTTGGCTTACACTCGCCACGTCACACAAATTCATAACATGTCTCAATCATCATTCAATAAAACATCACAACCCTCTAAGGGAAAAATCCAAATGACAAGATACCAAACATAATTTAAATCCACAGGTCGGATCGAATCCTAGTAGAAGTCTCCACTACTGATCACCAGGATAACGAACATAGTATCGACTACGCTCCTCGTCATACTCCCAGTCTAGCTCGGTGCCATCACCTGGATAGCTCACCATCGGACCTGCATCTGGTGTGGTGAAGTAACTGTGAGCCACAGAGGACTCAGCAATCCCGTTCCCGGGTAACAAGACTATTTAAGCCTTGGAAGAGGATAAGGCTGAAGAAAAGAATAAGAGTCTGCAGCAGCAACTAGCACTAGCTTACGTGAAAGAGTGCGAGAAGAGAAGTGCCTCGGTCGAGAGATGATCACGAAGTGATCCTAGCTAAAGCTCAACAAACATAACCCCACCGTGTTCAACTCCCGAATCCCTATTCGGAAATTGACAGTCACGGTACACACGCTGGTAGTGTATTCGAACAATGTGTCAAGTTATCTACAACCGGATATTAACAAGCTCCCATCTGCCACATAACCGCGGGCACGGCTTTCGAAAGTTCATAACCCTGCAGGGGTGTTCCAACTTGACCCATTACAAGCCCACGATCCGCGGAGTCGCAACTCCAAGGTGGGAAGACCCGAGTATTCTCGGAATTCCGTGCTCAAGATACTCCGAACTAAGGTAAGGCTAATCCAGCAAATCCTCCCGGTGTGTCGACACCCTGATGGTAGCCGCGCGTATCTAGTCTCAGGACACGACCGGATAGGTCAGCCTACAGGTATATACCAATCCTCGAGTTCCCTCGGGTGGCCCCGCAGTCTGCCCAGTTTGGACCAACACTCATGTGAAGCACTGGCCCGGGGGTTGTTAATTAAGAACTCGGGTTTGCAAGACCCTATGCAAGTTTTATTAGTTATTAGGCGAATAGTACCAATGTTGGGACTTGCTGGAAAAGACTTAGCACTTAGCGGTTTATCGAGGGGGTCCCATACACCCCAACCGTGTTAGGAACGCATAATCAAGGAACATAACACCGGTTTAAACGGTTCCTAACGCCATGAGTGGAACAAATCACCAAGCAAAAGGCTTAGCCTTCCACCCTTGCCAATATATAGATGATTTCATTTTTAAGCATTTAAATAGTGTGATATAACCCAACAAACTTCAACATGAAGCAAGCATCTTCAACTTCACCTGCAACTAGCAATGCTATAAGAAGGGCTGGGCGAAGCGTACTTAGCCAAGCAACGGTTTGCATAGGTAGGGTGGTTAAACATGGTCATGGTTACAAGTAGGAGGCTGACAGAAAAAACATGGGCATCGAGGCAAAACTATAGATCAAGACTACTAGCAATAGGCAAAGATAGTAATGTTATCGGGGTTCGGTCATCTTGCCTGAAGTGTAGTCGTTCGGATCGTAAGAAGGGTCCTCGTGCTCAACCTCGTTGGTAACCTCGTGCTCGTACTCGTACTCGGTCTCAGCTTCCGGCTCTAAACAATACAATCACACAAGGCACGAATCAACAAGATGCAATGCGCACACAAAAATGATGGATGCGTGATGGATGCACTATGAGAGCACACGGAGCACGGAAAAATAGCACTCAAGCAAAACACTTCAAAACATGATAACAATAGGAGATTATGAATCTACACAGAAAATCAATCAAGTTTCATATAAGACTCGCTGAAATCGGAGCTACGGGCTAAAAGTTATGCCCGAAACAAGAAATAGGCGAAAGCTGAAAATTACAGCAACATAGCAACTTCGGAGCACTAGAAAATTAAGCTACAGCACTCAAACACCATGGCAAAGAGCATGAACATAAACTAGACATATCCTACAGCAAATAAGTCCAAAGGTGCACCCCCAAAGGAGCCATGGATCAATAGCAACAAGCTTGGACATATTGAACCTGACAACAAAATCCTGACAGCATAATTTTAGTGAAACTTTGGAGCAAAAGTTAAACATGCTACATCCACTTAAATAAGCATGTGAGAACATGAATGGAAAGCCAACAATATCTACTACAAGGAACCAGCAAGAGACACTCCAAAACTATCATGGTTTGTCATAGAGAAGCAAGCAAACATGGCATCGGAGAATAACAGATTACAGACTTAGTGAAAATCCACCAAGTGTTAAAACAGCAGTTTCATCATGGCATCTATAAGAGCAAGTTTAAGTCACCTCGAAACTAAACATGGCAAGTGGTAAACACCACATCAAAGTACACATGATGGTGATTCCGAAACATACAAGCATTCATCATGGAGATAAACACAACGATAGCAATGAGCTCAACAAGATGGCATTTCATAACAAGTTAAATAACTAAACAGCCACATAGCACATTGCAACGAGGATAAACATGGCAAGATTAAATCTATCATGCAACCTAACACAAGCAACATGTAGAGCATCGCAAGACGAACACGTGGACATGTCATTTGCATCATTCGGATAAACGAGCTAAAAGATATCACTATGCAAAGATGGCATAAAAACAACACATAGCAGCAGTTTATATCGGGATGCACTCTTGCAACAGAAAAATAAGCATCTAGATGATCTCTAACATGCATGGCACAAAGGAATGAATCGTAGTGCTAGTCACCACGAACGTCTGGACATCTCATTCACTCAAATCGGAGCTACGCACAAAAAGATATCACAGTTTGAAATATGCATCAGACACAAGCAAATCAACAGGGATTAGATCTAGGGTTTTTTTGAAAACAACCTCATGTGATCTGAAGCAAACGGGCCTGAGGAGTTGATCTGGCCCGGGTGGACGAAGATGGGCCGGCGGCGGCGCCTGGATGGCCTCGGCCCGCGGCGGGAGCTGGCTACCGCGGGGCGGCTCGGTTGGGCCCGGCGGCGGAAGCAGATCGGGCCTCGCCTGGCGGCTCGGAGGAGGGAGGCGGCCCGGTTCCTGGATCTGGACGAAGGCGGCTGGATGGGCCTCGGCCCGCGCGAGAGCTGGCGTCCGCGGGGAGATGGGCCTTCGGGCGGCTCGGGTCCGAAGCGGCGGAGTGACGCGGCCGGCCTGGAGCGGCGCGGCGGCTGGCCAGGCGTTCGAGCGGGCAGGGCCGCGGTCGAGGAGCGGCCCGGCTCGACGGGATCCTGGCGGCTGGAGGGAAGCGGCTCTGGCGCTGGGCCTTCGGGCCGGGAGGCGGAGAGAGGCGCGGTGGCCCGATGCCTGGCGGCGGCTGCGATCGGGTGGGCCTAGGGTTGTCGCGGTCAACGCCCAGGAGGGGAGGCCCAGGCGCTCGGTCGATCCGATCTGGCGAGCGAAGCGATCTTCGAGTCGGCGGCGCTGGCGAAGGAAACGGCGGGATGGCGCTGGGAGATCGGGGCCGGCTGGATCCGGCGGCCCCTCGCCGGATCTGGCCGGAGGACGGCGGTGGTGAGGTGAAGAGGGCAGTGGTGAGGTGAGGTGAGGTGAGGAGGTGTAGGAGAGGTACTCCGGCGAGGTGGTGGTGATCTCCGGCGAAGCTCCGGCGAGATTCCGGCAAAGTCTCCGGCGAGGTGGTGGCTGGAGGAAGGGGATGAAGTGGGGGCTAGGGTTTCCTAGTTTTGGGGCACAAATTTGGGGGAGTGGACAAATATATAGGCACAAGTAGCTAGGGTTGTCCAAATGGAGTGCGGTTTTCGGCCACAGGATCAGATTTGGATGGTCTAGATGATAGAAGTGGTTAGGAGTGGTTGGTGGGCTGTTGGAGGGGGTGTCTTGGGCCTCAAAGTGGAGGCACTTTGAGCCCACGAGAATAACTGTTGGGGTAGCAAACGGACTCAAAATGCGACGAGATTTGACAGACAGGTTACAACACCAAAACAACAACACACGACAAGTCTCGCGCCAAACCGGTAACGTTACACGGCCAAACACCAAAGTAGGCCTACGGGACGCCACGGACACGTGAGGGAGCTCCGGAACGCGAAACGGACAACGGGAAGGAACGCGTGGAACCGGATGCAAACGACAGCACAAATGCAAAGCGATGCACATGACTATATGATATGAATGAATGCCACACACGCACACAACAAAACGACCAAACCCCGAAAGACAAAGAACCCAAAAAGGAATAGATGAAGCCGGAGATATATTATATGCGCAAAAGGGAAAGTATTACATCCGGGGCATTACATGGCTCTGCCCATTACGAGCGCCCCTGCCACCTCCGCCCCATCTTCGGGCATCCCTGCGGCCGTCGCGCCGCTCTCCCCCTGGTCCCGGACGTGCCATCCCCGGACCAGGGGCACCTCCTGACTCCGGTGCCGGGTCCCGTGCAGCTGAGCTCCACGCTGCCCGACCCGGCCCCGGAGGTCGTCGCCGCCCCGGTCTCGACTCTGGTCCCGGACGTGCCATCCCCGGGCTTGGGCCGCCTCCTGACTCCGATGCCCGCTTCCACGTGGCTCAGCCCCCTACTGCCCGACCCGGCCCCTGCTTCACCCCTGGCCAGGTCCTCGGTGGGGGCTGAGGAGGTGTCTACTCCGGTGGCCGCCCACCCCGACCCCCCTCGGACTGCCGCGTACTCCAGACGGGTCCGATCGGCGTCGACCCCGGTGTCCGCCTCCAGGCGCAGCGGCAGACTCGACGCTGCTCGTCCGCTGGACCGCCCTGCGCCGTCCATCCCCGAGCAAGCGGAGCTCCGGGCTGCGGTCCGGAACCTCGAGACAGGTACTCCAGTGATCCCTGCATCTTCATCTACATGCTCGTTTTCTGCTCTCGAATCGGTCCCACTTGGACAGCTGGCTAAGGTTGCGACCGATTCTGCGATTGTTTTCAGGGGGAAGTGGGTCCCCCCTTAGAGCAGATTGAGGCTATTCGGGCCCGGGAGATCCTTGATGGTAAACTTGCGGAATCTCGCTCCCGCCTCCTCCGGACTCCAGCTCCGGATCCGTCCTCCTCCCGCCCCCCTGCCGCAGATGCAGCTGGGGCGGAAATTTGTGGCCGGACCCGGTCCCGCACTGCCGCACTTCGCGCCCAGAGTGCCTCCCTTGTCCCGGGGTCAAGCAGCCCCTCCATGGTTGCTTGATGCGGGTCCTCTTCTGGAACCTCCGCGGTTTCGGCCAGGATGGCCGACGCCGTCAACTCATCGAGTATATGCGCGATGAGCGAATCGACATTGTGGCTGTCCAGGTGGCCATGCGTATAGACTTCTCCCTCCAAGAGCTGGAACACCTGAGCCCTCACCTCTTTGCTTGGCACTGGCTCCCTTCTAGTAGGACGACAGGGCACTCGGGTGGCATCCTTCTAGGGGTGAAGGATGCCACCTTTGAGATAGGTAGTATGGACCGGGGTGAGTTCTATGTTAGTATGGAGGTGTATGAGCGGGCCATCAACTTCAAGTGGGAGATTGTTGTTGTCTATGGCCCGGCCGATCACCGTCGGTCCGAGACCTTCCTTGCTGAGCTCCGCAGGAAGGTCTCCGCCGCCTCACTTCCGGTAGTGGTGGGCGGCGATTTTAATCTCATCCGCTGCGCTGAAGACAAGAGCAATGACCGGGTGAACTTTCCGCGTATGCAACTCTTCAATGACTACATTGCGGACCTTGGCCTTCGTGAGCTGGATAGGGTTGGCGCCAGGTTCACATGGACCAACCGCCAGGCTAACCCGACAATGTCGGTTCTTGACCGGTTTTTGTGGCCCCAGAATGGGAGCTCAAATGCCCCTTGGCCTCTCTCCGCGCCATTACCCGCGTTGGCTCAGATCACGTCCCCCTCCTGCTCTCTTCGGAGAATGATAGACCGCCTCCTCCTCCTCGTTTCCGGTTCGAGTCTTTTTGGCTTAACCAGGCCGGATTCGTTGAAGCTGTCCGTGCTCGCTGGGTAGCGGCACGTGACTCCCCTCACCGCTCAGCCTCCGCCGTTGACTCCTGGCAGTTCTGTGCTAAGCTTGCCCGTCAGTTTATGAAAGGCTGGGGTGCCAACTTGGGCCGCAATTTCCGTGAGCGAAAAAGGGCTATCCTTGAATCCATCTAGGCCTTAGACTTTCGGGTTGACTCCACCGGTCTATCCCCAGATGAGTGGCTCCTGCGCTATGATCTTGAGGACCAGTTGGCGGTGATCTACACCGATGAGGAGGCTTTCTGGCGCCAGCACGGCACACAACGTTGGGTCTTGCAGGGAGATGCCAATACGGCATACTTCCAGGCCTTGGCTAACGGCCGTCGTCGTCGCAACTCCATCCACCTCCTCTGGGATGGGGAGACCCTCCTCCAGCGTCCTACCGAGATTCGCGCTCACGTCGATGGCTTTTATAAAGCCCTTTTTTCTCCCTCCCCACGGGGAGGGCTATCCCTAGCACCGGCCTTCTGGGCATCTCACCAGCGCGTCTCAGACGATGAGAACGTGGCTCTTACGGCCCCCTTCTCTGTGGATGAGGTGTGGGCGGCCATCAAGGGGATGAACCCTACCTCCGCTCCTGGCCCGGATGGCCTCCCCGTGAAGTTCTTCCAGACCTTCTGGGATGTGATTAAGCCGGAGGTGATGGCCCTGTTCGAGGAGTTCTATGTGGGAACCATCGACCTCTCCCGCCTTAACTATGGGCTCATCACCCTCATCCCCAAGGTGGCGGGGGCCTCCGACATCCGCCAGTTCCGACCTATCACGGTGATCAACGTGATCTTCCGTATTCTGGCAAAGGGGTACGCCAATAGGGTGACCCTTCTTGCCGACCGTATCACCCATCCTAATCAATCGGCCTTCATCCACGGCCGATATATTTTGGATGGCGTTCTGGTCTTCCATGAGGTCCTGCACGAGGTGCGCACTAGGCGCCAGCGTGCGGTCTTCTTGAAGATCGACTTCCACAAGGCTTACGACACCGTCTCCTGGGCCTTCTTGCGGGAGGTTCTTCTCCGCAAAGGCTTTGATGACCGGTGGGTCACCCGGGTTATGCAGATGGTCTCTTCTGGTCGGACCGCAGTTAACATCAATGGGGAGGCGGGCCCCTACTTCCCCACGCTCTGTGGGGTTAGGCAGGGTGACCCCTTCTCCCCCTTCTTGTTCAACATGGTGGTCGACGCCCTTGCCACCATCTTAGATAAGGCTAAGGTGGCGGGTCATATTCGCGGGGTGGTTCCCCATTTAGTGGGAGGGGGAGGGGTCTCCCTCCTACAATATGCTGATGACACCATCATTATGGTGGAAGGCTCTCCCGAGGACATTGCCAACCTTAAGTTCCTGCTCCTGTGCTTCCAGCAGATGTCTGGGCTTAAAATCAACTTCGACAAGAGTGAAGTTATGATCCTTGGATATTCTCCAGAGGAGTCCCAGCTCATTGCTGACCGCCTCAATTGCCAGCTTGGGTCCTTCCCCACTTCTTACCTGGGGGTTCCCATTAGTGATTCGCGCCTCTCCGTCGCGGAGTTGCGACCCACGGTGACTAAGCTTCAACACCGGATCGAGCCCTGGCAGGGCAGATGGCTGTCCAAGGCAGTCAGGACCGTGCTAATCAACTCCTCGCTGTCCAGCCTCCTCTTGTTTCTGTTGAGCATCTATAGTCTACACGAGACCCTGCACCACGAGATTGCCAAGTACCAGTCTAGATTCTACTGGGCTGGCGAGGGTGATAAGCAGAAATACCATATGGTCAGTTGGCCCGATATATGCAAACCTCGCGACCAGGGGGGTCTGGGGATCATGTCGTCCAAACGCATGAACATCGCGCTACTGACCAGATGGCTGTGGAGGATCACCAATGGCGACGGTGGTCTTTGGCTTGACATCATTAGGAACAAATACCTTCGGGGACAGCCGCTGGCCTTTTGCCGGCGCTCCGGAGGATCCCAGTTCTGGCAGTCCGTCATCCAGTTGCTCCCGGTCCTGCGCATTGGCTCTTCCATCTCGATTGGGTCCGGTTCAGCTTCGTTATTATGGTTCGACAGATGGGCGGGTGACGCACCCTTTGCTGCCCGGTTCCCGGACCTCTTCTCCATCACGGTGGAGCCTAGAGTTTCTGTCGAGGTCGCCCTTTCGGATCTAGGGCGCCTCGCATTTCGCCGCCCTTCGGTCCCCCAGATGTTGCTGCCTGGGAGGACATGCTCGAGTGCATCGCCCTCCACCCTCCCAACATTGACAGTCCTTCGGACCGCATATCTTGGCGCCTGGAGCCCTCGGGCCGCTTCTCCACAAAGTCTTTATACCAGGCCATCGCCCCGTCGACGGCCCCAGATGCTCTCACGGCTGTCTGGGCCATCAAACTACCACTCAAGATCAGGATATTCTTGTGGCAATGGATTAGAGGCCGGGTACCTTCTGGGGTGGAGGTGCTCAAACGTAATGGCCCTGGGGATGGGATGTGCCCCTTATGCGATACGATGGAGGACTCGAACCACATCTTCTTTGCGTGTGTCACGGCCCAATTCCTTTGGAGTTGCTTCCACGAGGCCGTTGGCGGTCATTGGTGCCATACCAACGTCCCCGACCTCTTCGCGGAGATCCAGTCCGTCCCCCCGTCGGGCCGCCACATTAGGTGGCTGACCATTGGGGCGCTAGTGTGGACTCTCTGGACGGTCCGCAATAAGCTTGTGATTCAGTGTGTTCCCCTTTGCCGGTCCACTGACGCTGTCTTTAAAATGTGTGGTTTTCTGCAGCTCTGGCGGCCGCTTAGCCGCCCCTCCGACCGAGATGCCATCAACACCATCATCGCCGATATTCGCTCGATGGCGCTTCGTCTGCCCCC
>LR738711.1:622011956-622023016 GCA_902687465.1 Secale cereale
CCCCCCCCCCCCCCCCCCCCCCGCTTCCTCCACCTCCTCCCGAGCCTGATTAGCCTGTTTTGGCTGCCCCTCCCTATGCTGGGTCTGGGCGTGTGTGTTTTTTAGGGCTTGTTGAGCTGTTCCCTCAGCTGAACCCTTTATTGTTGTCTTGTGCTACTTTCGTGTGTGTGTGTGGGTTGAACTTATGTTGGATATTGTGCTCTGGCGGTTTGCTTTATATATAAAGCGGGGCGAAAGCCTTTTTCGGTAAACCTCCTTGTCTTATGAATTGTCCTTTGTACTGACAGGTGATGTCATTATTTGCTATGGCCTTTCATCTACTATACACTATTTCAGATGGAACAAATATTTATAATACCGAGATCTTTTTTAAAAAGTTATGTCATCTCAATCTTAAGATGAACGGGCGCGACAATGCGCGCTATCATGTTCTAGTAATCTGAAATTTCATCCTGCCAATCTGTAGTGCATGTACCTCCGAAGCTAAACACGGCATGGTTGTACTTTGTTTATGCATAGAACTAACAGTAACAATCTGATTCCCTTTGTCACGGAGCTGAGCTGGTACGACATACTTCTCCATTAACGAAACATCCGTCTTCGTAGATAGTGTCGCATCATCCTCCCTCCTTTGAAGAGAAACTGTCCTCGATTTTGACCTATGCCTTGTAGATTTGTTCTTATACATTTCGACAGACACTTTATATTCTTTGCATCCTTGGGAATAATAGCATAGAACTCACCCTTATGCATAAAAGTGTACCTATTTGTTCGCTCATGATGAAGAGCATTAACATCATGCTGGCACGGGCGTCCTAAAATAAGCTGACAAACATGTAGTGGCATAACATCACACTCCACTTTATCAACATAGCCATCAACAGAAAAAGGCACCTTCACTTTGCCTACATCATTTATCCACTTCATATAGTATGGTTTTGGGTGTTCCCATGTTGGCAAAGAAAGAGTCTCCACCACATCCTTGCTAATCATGCTGCTAGCACTACCGCCATCAATTATCAGTTTGCACACTTCTCCCTTGATGGTACATGCAGTTTGAAAAATACTCTGGCGATGTCCTCGTTCAAAAATGACCTTGTCATCTCACTAGACCTTATGTGCTAGCAAACTCTCCATATCACTTTGAGGATAACATAGCACGGTATTACCAACACCTCTTTCGATCTCATCCTCTAACTTAGGTGTCTCATCTTCAGATTCTGAAAAATATTCTGCATCAACATTGTACGACCATGCCGTGTTACTGGACTCGGACTGGTGGCGGAGAGGAATCTGGTGGAACACGGACTGGTGGCGAATATGCAATGGAGGTGGACTCGGATTGGTGGCGGATATGTGGTGGTATATGGCAGCGGTGATGTATTTGGCGTGGTGGTGGTATATGGTAGCGGTGATGGATCTGGTATGATGGTGGTATATGGCAGCGGTGATGGATCTGGTGGGGTGGTGGTATATGACAGTGATGAAGATGGTGCGGCATTGTCGTGACAACTTGTGAACAAAACTCGAAACTCTAAAGGACTAGACCCTAAGACCAGCAACTCGACACGACGATGCAACCGCAAATTCAACAAAGCATAATACTGAAAAGATTATGCAATGGCTCAAACTGGTTTGATCTATCATATAAGCAGCTCATGTCCACAACAACTATGACTACCTTTAGTCCTCTAAGGTCCCCATCAAAGTAAGGATATTTAGTTGCTTGCTTTTTAGGGACATGCTAAACTCAAAGGAGAACCTTCACCGCAAGATGATTGTCGATCCTCCTTCATGTCATTGATGGGATGCTCCTTGTGAAGATGCTTCACACATTGCTCTTCCCTTCCCAGTAGCGGCCTACATTTGGATCAACTTGGGATTTGTGCCTCCTCGATCACTAGACCTCACCTGGGAGGTTGTGACTCCTGACAGCCTCGACACAAATTTTTGGCGCTCAACGTGGTATGAAAATTTGGGACTCCGCAATGCTCTAGTCTTCCGTGATGAAGTCAACACACAAGGGTGATGGTTAGAAACATTGTGCTAAATTTTATCACTGGATCTTCTTGTTCAAGAACGCCACGTCAAAGGACGCAACCAAGTCTTGGCAACTATGTTACTCCCTCTATTTTTATATACAAGGCCACAAACTCAAATTACATGTATCAAGATAAAAATTAATGTGTGCTTTATAAGCCAATTTGTTTTCTCATTTACCGTGTTAACTAATAGGGTGCATGTACATTAGAGGAAATTGAGTGGTCGTGAGAGAGGAAGTATGTGAGTTTGTCATTATCATCCACTACATGCATGCTAGTAATTAAGCCATGGGTTACTAGTATGAGGAAACATCATTAATATTTGTCTCGATTACTGTTGGTGGCCTTGAATAGATGTATAATGTGTTTTTCATAGTGACCTTGTATACAAAAATGAAGAGAGTACCTCTCGTCTAGATTTGAGGCCCCCTGGTAATGTAAAACAATGTGGCTAAATGATAATATATTTAGATGGGAAGCTCTCAACCCGTGTCTTCTAAAAAAGGGCAATAGTTCGTAGCAGTTGGTGTTTGCTCTGTAACGAAGCCAGAGCATTATGCAATGCGACGGCCAAGATCATTCCCTCACTGTGACCAGTGGACACCAGGGCCATGGCGGGAAGGAATATAAACCGTGAGGATGTTGAAACAGAGACATTCTTATTGGGTAAGGGGCATGTGATTTTGTTCTCCCGTTGCAACACATTACTAGTTATCTAGAAAAGTGCACCATCTCCATAGTAAGTGGGAAATATTAGATGATTAACTGTAAACTCCAAGAAAAGGTGTAATGGAAATCCAAATATGTAGCTTTATTTTAGTTTTGGTTCAACGGTGAGAACAAATCCGATTTTGCCCCAATACATCCTTCCAAATCAACAATGCAATAAATTAAACGCCGTGAACATGCATGCTACAGACAGAGCACGAGCAGGGTCGTTTGCAAGCAAGCAAAGGTCATTCACGCTTGGTAATGGTACCCCTCCCGTCCTGCCCAGCGAGGATCCTCGAGATCTGCAGGCCCCGGCTGAAGGCTTGGTTGAAGAGCAGACGCGTCTGGAACTCGGACATGAAGGGAAACCACGAGAGGACGGCGATGGGCAGGAAGATGAGGATCCCCATGGTATACTCGTACATCCTTGCCATCTCTTGGATGGAGTCCCATGGCCCTATCTTACGGAGCACAGCCCCACTCCTCTGCCTCAACTTGGCGCAGCAAGGTCCTCGGCATGCTCCACCGGGGCAGCAGGAGCAACACAGCACGCCAAGTGGCTCAATCACTAACCTCCGAAACAGCGGTCCACACACTTGTGCCATCTACAACACAAGGGGATGTTATGTTACATACAGTAGTATAATAAATAAACTTATATAAGAACGTTAACATTGCTTTGCCATCTTGGCCAAAACGTGCCGTCTTCTTTTCATGACAAAAGGGGAAAAGAGCTAGTAATAATAATTGTATAAAAGAAAGAAATCACTCACCAAAAGAATAAACCAGCCAGTTGGGATGAAGGCCAAGACACTGGCGCCAACGTCTGACACAGCGAGATCAAAACCAACAAATAAGACCACCATCAAGCCGATGAGGACAAGAAACACAATGCCCTTGAGTATACGGAACACAAGCTGAAACTTGGTAACAAACTTCTCTCTCCCCAGTGAAACAACCTGGAACACACGAGTCTACCTAAGTAAATGTACCATAACATGCATGGGAATATATATGGATGCAATACCAAGCATATCTACCGATACCTTTAGTGAAACAAGAATGATGCCAATAACCAGCCACGATAGTGCATATATCTGAGTGGAACAAACAAAGCAGCATTATTTATTCTACCTGAACTGAAATAAATGAAATGTTTCTAGAGGATAAGGAGATTTAAACAGGATGAGTACCATGAAGCTTTTGTCCTCGTGCACTATGTGCAAGTGGTACACAATACCATATTGGTAGATCAGGAGGCGCAGCGACAGAACCAGCTCCAAGAGCAAGCTACGTATTGTTCCATTCTTCAGGTGCTCATGTTCACTCACCCACCAAGCCTCCCAACTTTGCTCAGGTGCCAGCCCAATACCACCCCTATTGCTCATCCACTTCCACCAATCAGTCCAGTCATCAACCGTCTTGTGCCACTCGAAGCATGATGGGTTGAAGATAAAAGGTGCAAACAACCAGCAGAAAACAAGGAACCACATCGAAATTGTGACGTATACATACAAACTCGAGCTCCTGTAAGAACTCCCGTATGCTAGATAAACAACCAAGAGGATGAGCAGCTCCAATGCTTTCACAAAGTGGCTCCGTGAGTACATTCTGTAATTCTCAGCAAACTTCGCATGGCGTACAACAAAACCCCTGCCTGTTCCTCTATATTTTGCACCACCATGAAGTATAGTCCTTCCATAGTAGTGAGTCTTTGTCCCGAGATGAAAAGTGAAGAACATAGGAGCTAACTGAAGTTGCATGATTATAAACTCAGCCAGGGCTTTACCAAACCCTTTCTCCAAGCCGACCTCCATTATCATTGGGAGGATGAGCAACGTCCCAAGTTGGAATACCGATTGGGTGGCAAGTGCATTTTCAAAGGGTTTGATGTTTTTAATCCGTGGATCTTGGAGAATCGACTTTTCTAAGCCACTCAAAACAAGATATAACCGCCCATATAAAAATACATACACCGTAAGAACGGCCACCTGAAAATTAAAGCCACAAAACTCACAATGATTTATGTGTCTTATGTATTTTGAACGGAACACATCATACTTTCTATATGTTGGCCATTGCTTGAAAAAGCAGAAACATCAATCCATATGAGGTGAGAGAGCTTTGTACAAATCATCTCAAACGAATAAAATGCAGAGATAAGAGAACAATGCTTGCATGATGCAACATGGTCTTATGTGCATCAACATAAGCTCAAGTCAAAATATTGATATCAATCGTTATAAAACAAGTAACAACGGTAGCTATGATTTCAGCAACAAGACTATTTGCATGTATGATCGCTGAGGAATCAAAACAGAAGAGTCTATATCTGGTCTTCTTAATGTTAGCTTTAAGATTTTCACCAAAGTTGGGACTAACAGACTTACACAAATTGCACACTCAGTGGTACATCCTTCCCAATCTGCGTTCATGCCAGACAGAAACATCCTAGAAGGGGTGGTGGTTCTGCATGAAACGCTGCATGAAATCCATACAAAAAAACTTGACGGGGTGGTTTTTAAAGTGGATTTTGAGAAAGCGTATGACAAGGTGAAATGGCCTTTCCTGCAGCAGGCATTGCGTATGAAAGGATTCGATCAAGCCTGGAGAGACCAGGTCGACTCTTTAACGCAAAAAGGGAGCGTTGGAATAAGGGTTAATGATGACATAGGGCATTACTTTCAAACGCATAAAGGTTTGCGACAGGGAGATCCGATGTCACCAATCCTTTTCAACATTGTCATAGATATGTTGACAATTCTCATAGGGAGGGCAAAGGAGGCTGGGCAGGTAGGGGGGCTGGTTCCACATTTAGTAGACGGTGGGGTATCCATCTTACAGTATGCAGACGATATTATCATATTTATGGAGCATGATTTGGCAAAGGCTAGGAACATGAAACTAGTGCTATGCTTGTTCGAACAATTATCGGGGTTAAAGATCAACTTCCACAAAAGTGAATTGTTCTGCTTTGGAAGAGCTAAAGAAGAACAACAAGCTTACAAAGAATTGTTTGGCTGCGATTTGGGGTCTCTACCCTTCACATATCTAGGCATACCGATTCACCATCGTAAGCTCACTAACAAGGAGTGGAAGAGTATTGAGGATCGATTTGAGAAAAAACTAAGCTGCTGGAAGGGCAAGCTTATGTCATACGGAGGACGATTGATTCTTATTAATTCGGTCCTTACCAGTATGCCTATGTTTCTACTGTCTTTTTTCGAAATTCCGGTTGGAGTACGAAAAAGGCTAGATTTTTATCGATCAAGGTTCTTCTGGCAGAGTGATGACTCCAAAAGAAAATATAGACTTGCTAAGTGGGACATCATTTGCAGACCGAAAGACCAAGGGGGTCTTGGTATTGAAAACTTAGAGGTAAAGAATCGATGCTTACTTAGTAAATGGTTATACAAGTTATCCTGTGAATCGAATGCCACCTGGGCACAGATTCTTCGTAATAAGTACCTTCAAACAAAACGTTGTCCCAGGTGACGGTGAGACCGACTGATTCGCCTTTTTGAAGGGGTCTTATGCGAGTGAAATCCACCTTCTTCAATAGGGCGAGATTCATAATTGGAGATGGTACTTCCACTAGATTTTGGGAAGATACATGGCTAGGGGAGACACCCCTAGCACTTCAATATCCATCGCTCTATAATATTGTTCAACGAAGAGATGCTTATGTTGCAACGGTATTACTGTTAGGAAAGCAACTTGTATTACCATGAGGCCATAGGCCAATATATATATACATGTACAGGTGGAACATATGCAGAAAACCCCTTATACAACGGGATAAATACGAAGGGGTACATGACTTATATTATAACTCTAACACCCCCCCTCAAACTCATGGTGGAGGAACAACACTGAGTTTGGAGAGATAGAAGCCATGTTGTGCTCTAGTCTGGGCCTTCGTTAGGAAATCCGCCAACTGTAACTCAGAAGGCACATACTGAAGAGCAATAACCTGATCCTGCACAGCAGCACGCACATAGAAAGCATCAACACCAATATGCTTGGTGAGCTCATGTTTCACCGGATCGCGTGCAATGCTGATAGCACCTGTACTGTCAGATAAGATCTGAGTCGGTGTAGTGACAGAAACACCAAAATCCTGAAGTAACCACTGCAACCAAGTCACCTCTGCCGTCAAAAGAGCCATTGCTCGCAACTCAGCCTCTGCACTCGAACGGGAAACTGCAAGCTGTTTCTTCGTCTTCCAGGCAATGAGAGAACCACCAAGAAAAACACAGTAAGCAGAAAGTGAACGGCGATCCGAAGGATCACTAGCCCACGTAGCATCCGAATAGGCCTGAAGCTGTAAAGAACTGGAGCTAGGAAAGAAGAGACGGTGAGAGATCGTGCCTCGAAGATATCGGAGAACACGAAGGAGATGACTATAGTGAACCGAGGTGGGAGCAGAGACAAACTGACTCAGAATATGAACCGGATAAGAGATGTCCGGACGAGTGACAGCTAGATAGACAAGACTGCCAACGAGATGACGATATCGCGTCGGGTCGGGGAGAGGATCACCATCAGTAGCACGGAGGTGAACATTGAGCTCCATAGGAGTCTCAACAGTGCGCTCGTCAGTAAGAGCAGCACGAGCAAGAAGATCCTGGATATACTTTTCCTGGGATATAAAGAAGCCATCAGAGGTAGAAGAGACTTCAATCCCAAGGAAGTAGCGAAGAGATCCAAGGTCAGACATAAGGAACTGCTCACTAAGACGGGCCTTTACAAAGGCAATATACTCGGGGTCATCCCCTGTGATGACCATGTCATCAACATAGAGTAGGAGAAGAGTCCGACCACGAGAAGAAAGGTGAATAAACAACGCTGGATCATGAGCACTTGCTGAAAAACCAGCAGCAGTGATCACAGAGGCAAAACGCTCAAACCAGGCACGGGGGGCTTGCTTAAGGCCATAGAGAGAGCGACGAAGACGACATACCATGCCATCAGGAACAGAATACCCAGGTGGTGGCTGCATATACACCTCCTCACGCAGCTCACCATTAAGAAAGGCATTCTTAACATCAAGCTGAGATATAGACCAGTGGCGTGCAGAGGCAACGGCAAGAAGTGTACGAACCGTGGTCATATGGGCCACAGGAGCAAAAGTCTCATCATAATCACGACCATGCTCCTGCAGAAAACCACGAGCCACAAGACGAGCTTTGTGACGCTCAAGAGAACCATCGGAGCGAGTCTTAACCTTGTAGACCCACTTACAAGTAATCGGACGGACTCCGGGAGGAAGAGAAACAAGATCCCAGGTACCAGTGCGTTCAAGAGCAGCTATCTCCTCTGCCATCGCAAACTGCCATTCAGGATGAACAACAGCCTGACGGTAAGAAGTCGGCTCAAGAACAGCAGCACCAGCGGTGGGAAATCCAAAGCGATCAACAGGCGGACGAGGACGAGAACGCAAACCATAAGTAGGCTGAGAGGAGGATGACGACTCATCCACAGAGGCATCAACAGGCCGGGGACGACGAGTATAATGCTGAGGAAAGGATGGAATAATAGAAGGAGGAATCGCCAAGGTAGAATCGGGGGGTGACGACGAAGAAGTCACCGGAGATGAAGGTGGGGAATCCGGTGACATGTGAGGAGAGGAGACTGGAGAGGAAGTCACCGGAGATGAAGGTGGAGAAGACATGCTAGGCGAGGAGACCGGGGAAGATGGTGGCTGAAAATCAACTAGAGATGAAGGAGAGGAAGTGGAGCGGAGAGGTGCGGACTCGACAGATGTGATAGGAGAGTCAGGAAAAGTGAGGAAAGAGATATCCTGCACGGAAAAAGTCGAGGAGGATGGGCGTGGGTAGAAGGGACGAGACTCATCAAAAGTCACGTCTCGAGAGATACGCATCCGACGACCGATAGGATCCCAACAGCGATAGCCCTTATGCTCATCACTGTAGCCTAGGAAGACACACTCAACAGACTGAGCGGTCAGTTTGGTGCGTTCGCGAGGAGCAAGAAGAACATAGCAAACACAACCAAACGAACGAAGCATCGAATAATCGGGAGAACGATCCAGAAGTCGCTCGAAAGGAACACCACCCTGTAGAGCAGCGGAAGGCTGTATATTAATAAGATAGGTGGATGTGGAGACGGCCTCAGCCCAAAAATGAGGCGGGAGAGATGCAGCAATCATCAATGCACGAGCCGTCTCAAGAAGATGGCGATGCTTTCGCTCAGCCACACCATTCTGAGCATGAGCACCAGGACAAGAGAATTGAGAGAGAGTCCCTTGCTCAGCAAGAACACCACGCAACATCTTAGAGATATACTCGCCAGCGGAGTCAGCACGAAAAACACGAATGGGAGAAGAAAACTGAGTGTGAACCATGGCAGCAAAATGCTTATAAATAGACAACACCTCACTACGAGAAGTCATGAAATAAAGCCATGTGTATCGAGAGAAATCATCTATGAAAATAATATAGTATTTATGACCACCTTTTGAAGCGAAAGGGGCCGGACCCCATACATCAGAATGGACTAAATCGAAAGGACGCTTAGACACTGACTCACTATGTGGATATGGTAACTGAATCTGCTTGCCAAGACGACAACCCTGACACTCTAAAGAGACATCTCCTGAGACAGACCCCAGAAGACCTCGACGAACTAAAGAAGACAACCGAGAACCACAGAGATGACCAAGTCGATGATGCCACTGCTGGAAAGAACCAGTAACGGAGGCGACCGAAGCGGAAGAACTGGCGATGGTGGCAGCGGAAGGAACACGAAGCCAGTCCAACTCCCAAAGACCCTGAGAATCACGGCGCCGAGGGCCAGCCCCAACCAGTGTGTGCGTGCGACGGTCCTGGACAGAACAAGAGTCAGCATCAAGGATGACGCGACAACCAGAATCAGTAAGTTGACCAGCAGAAAACAGATTCATGGTAAGTCGAGGAACATGAGCAACATCAGGAACGGAATAAGAAGGAGTGGAAAGATTGCCTCTACTAGCAACAGAAAGTGGAGTACCATCAGCAGTGAAGACATGAACAGGAGAATCTAGCAGTCGAAGAGAGGATAAAGTGGAAGAATGAGAAGACATATGAAAAGAAGCTCCAGAATCCAGAACCCATGGG
Organism: Secale cereale; assembly: GCA_902687465.1. Classification (NCBI taxonomy): domain Eukaryota; kingdom Viridiplantae; phylum Streptophyta; class Magnoliopsida; order Poales; family Poaceae; genus Secale; species Secale cereale. Next base: position 622,021,828 of record LR738711.1, read on the forward strand.
GATGTACCTGACTGTGTAGAGGGCGGTTGGTCAGCACGGGAAGCATTAGTCACAGAACCAGCAGTGCCCGTCGAGGAAGAACCTGAAGCCGCAAGCAGACGCTTAAGTCTTAGAATATCCTGCTCAGTCAAAGCAATGGTTGAAGCTGTCGAGGTAGATGACGAAGGCCCTGAAGATGATGGTCGTGCCTTGCGCAAGTGTTTCTTCTTCTTGTAGCAATGTGACTCAATATGACCATCAGTGTTGCAGTAGTCACAATGTGGACGGGGGCGACCTGAGCCATCAGAAGGAGTAGGCAAAAGTGGCGGAGCACTGGAGCGAAACGGGGTCGGTGCAGCAGGTGGCGTGGAAGAAGACCGAGCAGCGAACACAGAGGGAACCTCCAGCAAACCAGCACCACGTAAGCGAGTCTCCTCAGCACGAATCTCAGAAAGAGCCTCCATGAGAGAAATACGGCCACGAGCAAACAACTGAGCACGCCGGGGCTCAAACTCCTTACGAAGCCTAGACAGGAACTCGTAGACGCGATGAAACTCCAAGTTGGCCTGAACAGCCTGGCAACAGGGACAAGTACGACAACCAGCAGTGCGGAGAGAATCAAGCTGGCGCCAGATAGCAGAACTCTGTGCATAGAAGTCATCAACAGTAGAATCCCCCTGCTGAAGAGCATGCTCCTGACGAACCACAGAAAGGTACAGGGCATCACCAGAGGGCTCATAGCGCTGACGAAGACGGGTCCACATCTCAAAGACAGTAGGAAGACCCAGAAACTCAGAAGCAAACTGGGGCAGAACACTCGCAGTGAGAACAGCTGCAGCTTTAGCATCATCATCAAGCCACTGGGTGTAATCAGACAGAGCATCACGATACGTCTGAAGAGCCTCCTCATAAGCCAAAACCTTCTCATCAAAAACACGATCAGCAGTCTCAGCAGCGAGTTTAGCCGCATCCTTGGCGGCCTGATTAGCATCTGCAGGAAGAACCGGTGGAGTCGGCGGAACAGGAGCAACCGGAGGAACCGGACGTGGCGGACAGCAGACCTCGCCAGAAAGAACACCCCAGAGACGAATGCCACGCATGTGAATGCGCATGAAGCCAGTGAACTCAGTGTAGTTAGTACCATCAAAGATCACCGGACAGCGAGGGACAGCAACATAGCCTGATGCGGAAGACATTTTTTTTTTTTTTT
>LR738711.1:622029404-622042578 GCA_902687465.1 Secale cereale
GTTGGATTTATTGTGCTTACTTGTCAGATTAACAGTTATATTGTGCCACTTGTCATGTTTGGAAAGGGCTAGTGCAATCCACATATACTGTAACACCCCCTCTCACGTGTGACGGGGAAGACAAGTCAACACGTGCAACCGGAAGAGAGCGACGGCGCACGAAATTCACGTATGACTCAAGAGGCCTATACGTGGACACAAAGGGGGGCAGCAGCAATTTTTTAGATAAATTGCGAAAGCTAGGACTTGAACTCAAGACCTTAGCTCTGATACCATGTTAAGCTTCATGCACTAGCCAACGCAACCAAAAGTCCGAACTGATGGAAAGGGCTAGACAATCCACATATACTGTAACAGTTGCCAAGTTTAAGCGGGTGCAATTACCAAGATATATATACATGGTTGCCACGTTTAAACAGATGTACTCGGCAGGTTTAGGCGGGTGTGGTTACCGGCCTTTAATAAAAAAAAAGTATTGTTGTCGGGTTTAGCGGGCGGGGGAGGGGGGGGATGTGCAGTTCCCATTAGGTTACATGTTAATTATTAGGTCTTTTGGCAGCAATTTTTGCGGAATATGTGGATGTGGCTTCGCTAATTGGGAAGGTCAATTTTAAACATTGTGTTTGTTCATGTAATCAAGCGGCACATGTGCTAGCTAACTATAGTTTCTGTAATCAGCTTTCTAGCAAGTGGACAGACGAGCCTCCGGCCTATCTTGTTTCCAGTCTTGTGGACATGTAATTTCTGTTTAAGTTTCAATAAAGCTAGCCATGATGGCCTTCCCTAAAAAAAGGTCTTTTGGATTAGCTACTCAATTTGGGCTTCAGTGATTAAACGAGGAAGAGCGAGATGTTGCAAAACCTTCAGAGTATAAATGTGTAATGCAGCAGATCAAGCTTCTCTGTGAGATGAGCAGAAAAGGCTGCCTGTAGCCTGCAGTATCCTGCACCCCCCCCCCCCCTACTATGTGATTGCTTGAAGTAGTTTCATGTACCCTACAGGCTTGTGTCAGACTGGGAATCTCATAGGAAAAAACAGTACGGCTACGTCCACCTGTGGGCCCCTCGCTATGCGTCATGTCTCTTCCTGGCCGTGTGATGCAGAGCGCACGTGTCCCCATGCCGCCGCACGGACGACGTCGATGCGCACGCTACAGCTTAGATTCTCCCTTTAAACTTTGGTTAACAACTAAAAAGTTAAAGGTATTCTCAAGTTTACTGAGGAATCTATGTCAACCAGATTATGCTGATACAATTACAAATTTGCTTGGCATATAGCTGAGCAGGATATGCTTAGCCACCATTAAATACTGTGCATATGATCTAGTTGTTAAAGCTACCCATGCATACATGGAGGATTTCTGTGCTGATTAAACCCTGCAGTCTTTGGCAGGAGTACAATATTTTATTGTTTCAGGTGAAATTTCTTTAAGCCTTAACTAGTAAATCTCACAGAAATCTTTAATTTATGGAAATATCACAGTAAATCTTGACTGTTTATTAGCAAAACTAATAGGTCCTTGTTTAACTAACCAATATATGTTTGTTTTGCTTGGCAGTGTCTGAGTGGAAGAGCAAGAATGCTCGGGCGAAAAAACAGTGGAGAGAAACCACAGATATCCATCAATACTTGAGGTGGTTGAAACATGACTACATTTTATAAGCTATACAAAATGAAACGGTCAAATGAATTTTAAAATTGGAAAGAAACATACTTAAGAGGGTTTGCAAGAACACGTTGGCCAATAGTAACAAAGCTGGTCTCTTGGTTGGACATAAACCAGGCAAGTGATGAAACACTGCATGCGAAGTGAGAATGTTAAATTTAGTGTGTTGATAGTTACGCAGAAGAAAGATATTGCAAATTTAAGAGAAGATTAGTAGCCAACAGAAAAACTAACCTTCCTGTGAAGATATGCTCGCGAACACCCAGTATTGTTGGCTTGGACTTTCCATGTTTAATAAGGAACTCTTCCAACAAATTTCTCATTTTAAATGCTTCTTCAAGATAGTTATCCTAGACAGCAGAAACTGTAAGATACACTGATAAATTAGACTTAATACTAAAAAAATACAGATCATTTACTTGGTTCATGTCAATCGCTTGAAGTGCCTCTCCTCTGGTGAAGATTATGGCATGATTTTGATTATTAGGCTTCCCCTCTCCAACTTCTGTTGGTTTACCAGGCAGCTTGATCCGGTAAATCTCCTATAAACAGGTTGAATATTAGGTGGTCACGCATCAGTAGTCAGTCCAGCCCCTGACCAAACTGATAGCAAAGCTCAAGCTATATAAGAGTTTATGATCTAATATTCTTTGCATGCAAAATATTTACATAAGCACATATTGAATCAACGGAGTAGAGTGGGATAATCATTATGCTGTTACTTTCCTGAAATGTTGACGCATAATAGTGAGACTATAGTTATTTATATTCCTCCAAATTATGTTGTAAATATTACCAACTACTCCCTCCGTCCGAAAATACCTGTCATCAAAATGGACAAAAAGGAATGTATCTAGAACTAAAATACATCTAGATACATCCCCTTTTCTTCATTTTGATGACTAGTATTTCCGGACGGAGGGAGTAGTAAGTAGGAAATACAATACGAAGTCAAAGGTGAAAATAAACTCTAACCATCGATAATAAAAACGTCACAGAAAAAGTAGGCATTTCAGTTCATGAAATGTAAATTCAGTACCTCATCGTCACCTTTCACAAGAACAGAGTAATAATGTTTCCCCATTTTACCATTTGGTAGTGGCACTTCCTTCTCATCAATGTAAGCAATACGCAAAGCTGGATACCTGCACAATTTGTATATGAAACTCAAGTGAGCCACGGAAAATATATTTCATAAAATAAAGGAGAGGGTAAGTGAATTACGTTAGCATCAGATTTAAGATGTTCTCATACAGACCCCTTTCCCGGGAATCCTTGGATGCCTTATGCATGCCATACAGTTGACAGGCAACAACATAAGTGAATTTGACATCAGCAATGGCCTTGGACCATGCAGATTCGTCTCCACCCAAATCAGCTAAAGTATAACCAAATAACACATTAGTCATCACATGACCAAGGCTGTATTTCCTCAGGTGTGTTCACATAAAATGAGAAGTGCAGGACCATTGTTCAGAACCCTATGTGGCTAACCTTGTTCACTTTTCATATCCTCATAGCATTGCACTTCAAGAGCTCGTCTATAGTACATCATCCCTCTCACTAGATAAATCAAGATGCATTAAATAAGATAAGCAGAAAGACATAAAAATTGTCAGCTTTTAAGAGATACAATCTTCATGTTACCAGTTCTGGCAAGTGTTTGACCCCGGTAAGACGCCCATACACGGATATCATCCATGCATCCCTTTGCTTCCTCTTCGTTATCTGGATCAACTCCAATGCGTTCTAGAAAGTTCTTCCATTCATCTAGAAAGTGACAAGCATCATTAAATTTTACTATGAGTAAAAAACTGATACATTTTGTTTAAGAAACATAAAATAGAATTGGCAACTCACCTGGATAAATCTTTTGTAGATAAAACAAAATCGAGATACCATCTTCATTCTTTCTATTTAGTTCATGAGACGAATAAAGTACTTCCTCATTATAATATGGAGTCAAAACACTGCACAATGAATCTTGTTAGAATGTGATGAGCTTCAAAATGAATGTTGAAGACAGTAAATTCATAAAAGGAATAATATTTCTCACAGCTATGTGGAAGAGTTTGTGCCAGATGTAAAAAATCTAATGGAAACATCAACTTGTGAATGCAATTTACTATGATGCAATGTATACTCAAAGGACTATTAAAAAGAGGTTTCACAATATGACCAATTACTACTGTAACTAGTACTGTACTTGATTGCAGTAAACTGCAGGTTCATGGTGTTTGCTGCCTTTTCAACTGCATGCAACCATATAGCTTCATTATTGGAATGATGCCTCATTGACTGTCTGTGGGATATCCGTTGGTGTGGGTGGAGGTTCATGGTGTTTGCTGCCTTTTCAACTGCATGCAACCCTATAGCTTCATTATTGGAATGATGCCTCATTGACTGTCTGTGGGATATCCGTTGGTGTGTTTTTTTAAATACGAAACTGAGGGTGGGATAGCTTAAGCCCCCCTCCCCCGCCCCCACAAAACAAATAAATAATTAAAGAAGTACAACAACCATATGGTTTAATAAACTGTGCATACATCATCATACTTCCGAAATAACCGTACCATAGAAGATAAAATACACACCTAAAGGATATCATATCATGCACTTGAGGTGCTCTCGGCATTTTCATAAAAAGTGAGTTTGCGAAGAAGGTGATCCTACGTCGAGCATCCAAATTTGTAGGTACATCCATTGCAGAATCCTTCATAGTCAACAATAAATGCAGCCGGACAAACTGTGACCAAAACAGTTTGTTCAGTATGAAAAATTAGCATTAGCACTACAATAAAATAAACCAGTGATGATTGCAGACCTGCTCCCTCCAAAATGCATCCTTTATCACGTTCATATTTAGATTCGTGAAACTCTGCTTTCTCTCATTCTCATCTTTCAAAATGCTGACACGGTTGTCCAGATAAGTTTACACATTATAATTCAAATATAGCAAATTTTCTTACAATGCTGGCATAAAATAGTTATTACCCGTGACCATCTTTCATAAAATCTCGTGTAGTAATTTCCATAAAATCTTGCAATGCATTAACAATTTTTCTCTCTGTAGTATCATCAGTAGGTTCGCTCTTCTGCAAATATTAGATACTAGTACTTCAAACAACCCACATTTTAAGCAGAAAGAACTAAAAGTAAACGAGTTTTGTGCTGAAAAATAATTGATCAATCAAAAATAGTGTGTTTACCAGTAGCTGTAATAATTTTGCCAATGTGTTGTTGACTTTACCGATCTCTGCCATCTCGAAGTCCTCCAAAAGTGTGTTATTTTGCATACTATTTCGCACTATTTTATCGATGTCATGGACAATTCTGAATATTTGAAGAATAAAAAGGATTAACCCATGTCAAATTCGAATTCGAAATGAAATAAACGAGTATTGTTGTTACCTTTTATCATTATGATCTAGCAGAAGACAAACAACTATTATTTTCAAGGATTCATAGCATTCTATAACTGCATTGTATCTGTCCTTGTCTAGTTTGATTTTTTCGATCAGCTCATGGTCATCCCCCTCTTTGGAAGTCATGGCCATATGGAGAGCTGTTGGTACCTGGTATATTCAAAGGTACATGAGCATCTCTGCAAAAGCAACAAAAAGCATTTGATTATCTATCTGCACACATATGCCTATTACACACCTTGCTAGCAAGGAGGAAAGGAGGCCACGGAACAACAGGTAAATTACTTGAAGATGATGGAGCCATCAACATGTCCTTCTCTCTGAGAAATAAAGTCATAAAGGTTTAGGAGGTGAATGGCATATTATATTAGTATATAAGAAAGTTCACAGTGCGAACCTATCACTAATGAAGTCTTCCTCTCGTAAGGAATTGATGAATGAATTCCAAACACAAAAGAAGCTCCTCACATCAAGTGCTTGCTGGAAATTAGGATATCAAAGTCGGTCAAAACCACGTGTCTTTAGCAAGCATGGGTTAACTTCCTAGTATTTTGAGCAAAGAAATAACACATTCGCACGCTTTTCCGAAATGGACACATGGGCCAACGATGACTACAAAAAATTCAGAAGAAACTAAAACATTTGCGAGTACAAAACCTCTTTACGTGCTGCCACGTGACATTTCCTGAAAGCATCTGGCATTGATTTGAATCTGATTCTCAACATGCCTAGGGTACGTATCTGCATCAAAAGCAAAAGGTAAGATCTGATAACTAATGTTTCTTACAAATGAACACTTGTTTAAGAGCAACATGCCATCCGCTAGTTCCATTCAGAATGAAACCACCAGAGTTTAGCATTGTACACGCATGCATCCCATAAAAGGGCCCCCCAAACACAGGGGAAAGATAAGGACAGAGGAAAGGATGACTGACCTCACCAACATGACTGAGGGCACCTGAAACGCCCCCAAAGACAGTGGAGAAAATAGCATACCATATTTGTGTGTCCATAAAGTACACCTACAAGACGAGGGGATAGTTAGTATGACAAAAAGAATAGCATAAGAACTTCCATTAGTTATTTTTTATGTCAGAACTTCCGTAGCTGTAATTACGTACCAAAACAATTGGTGTCCATATAGTAATGACAACACCGAGATTGTGCGGCACTACAGAAAGTTAACAAAAATACTATTAGTAACTAGAATACTTACCCTCTAGAGAAATTAATAAGTCAAATATCGCCACAGCTACAGGAAAAATTCTACTTTGCAAAATTCACTTCAGCCCAGAGCTCTGAATCGTTTGATTGCATCCTTGATGTACCAAAATCCTCCACTTTACAACCTTGGGTGGATTCACAAGTGGTTTTGGCTGAGTTGGATAAAATGTCTTCACTACGTCACTAATCAGTAAATAGAGGGAACCGAGTGAGACATACGGCATGAGATAGTGATGAGAGCTCAATGCCCCTGCCCATCCAGTCAACGTGATAGCATGAACTGATTGCTTGATGGTGTGATCCACATCAGCCGCCACTTGAAACCCCACATGAGGTTGTAAAGTGAACGGTTTCAATAGTTCAAGGTTGTAACTCAAGACAGTTTTAGAGTTTAAAGGTTGAAAGTGAACTTTAGAAGAATTTGGGGTTTAATATAGAACTTTTTGCTTGATTCTATGCTTGAAATATTACCTTCCTTTGAACTATACGCATAAAAACGTTTGTATCATGTTCCAGTGAAATCAGAGAAAACTACTCCCTCCGTAAAGAAATATAAGAGCGTTTAGATCACTAGTGATCTGAACGCTCTTATATTTCTTTACAGAGGGAGTAGAAAATAAGTAACGGATATTCGAGGAAAAATCAGCACAAGGAAAATTATCAGAAACTAACAATGATAAGGATTTGAATTTACATAACGCAATAAATAAATTATCTTAAAACATACACCAATTCCTAAAGTCAAAACATTAGAAAGTAACGAACCATGAATGCTTAGGAAATTCACAGAATTTGTCAAAAGATGACAAAGAAAAGGTTATTCGAGTTAGCAATAGACAGCTATATAATTTAAACAAAAATCACACAATTGATTTATTCATGTGAAAAGTGCAAAAGTTGCCAAATCCTCAGTGTTAAATTTTGAGTAAGGTTTTACTATATATCCACTTTTGTTCAAGCAGTTTTTCTTATGTTTAAATCCATATACGCGTGTTAAATTAAGTTATTCTATTTTCAAGTAAATGATATTATCTCTTGCATTAACTATTTAGTACTCTATAATTTTCATAATTAAAGATTCTAAAAACTTTCTGAAGCTTATTGCACCATTGGAACTTGTGGTATGATTAATTTTCAATTATATCTGTTGCACCGCAGCGTAAATGTTGCATCAACAATATGTACAAAATCAAAAAAATGTCATCGCTGAAGTAGATGAAACTTTTGACGCAAATTTTGTGCAAGAGGACCAAAATTGTGCATTAATCCAATCTAGCTATATCACAACATACTTACAGAAAGGGAAGATTTCATGCCATTCATAGTTCCCAACTACTTGATCAAGAATGAACTTCGTCGGTTCAATCATGGGGGATATCTGTGGAAAAATGGGACATGTTGCACAGAGTAAGGAAGCAATAAAGCTGATCTCTTGTTTTTTTTTCCATTTTTTTCGAAAGGTATAGCAATCAGCAGACAAAGACCTTTCAGACCCATGTGCAAAATTATATGGCAGATTGTGTGTATGCTATGTTATTTTACCAAAATATATCCAGTCAAGAAAACACATAAAATCAAAGTAAGGATTAGAAATCATTTGTTCAAACAGGCAGACAAATTTTATTTTCATCAAAAAACATACTCATTCAATTTCTATATCCAGGCCATGACCTCACACTAGCTCTTTCCAAAATCAATCTTGTTTCATGGCATGTGCCTAGATAGAAAAAAGAAAGAAAAAAAATAGTATGCCCAGGTTTTATTCTACCTGATCTTAAAACCTTGTGTTTTGCATAGGCAATATTTTCATTCAGCCTCAAGATTAAGAGAACTGTAAGCATAAAACTCCATGGGAATTGTTTTCCATTAGTTTAGAGTGTACTTATCAGGACCATACTTTCATACGGCCAAACTTTACTATCATATACTCCCTCCGTAAAGAAATATAAGGGCGTTTAGATCACTAAAGAAATATAAGGGCGTTTAGATCTAAACGCCCTTATATTTCTTTACGGAAGGAGTATCATACTTTTATGAATGTTTAGATTGGCACAAAAATTATGTGGACAGATGTGGTTAGTCTGCCAAAATCGCTGTTGAACTGCAGACCACCTGGCTCAGCCAGGAATAGTGCAAGCACCAGCATGCATTCTTTGCAACCAGCAAGTCGTGTACCAGGTATGGCAAGATACCAGATTGCAGAGAAGACTTGAAGGACTAGTCGTCAGCAACAATGGGGCAGACACTGGCCTCAACATGCAAGGGAATGCCTCCATGGTTGCACTCATGGCTTTGGTCCAACTGGCAACATGCAAGGGAGCGTCCGCCTTATTATGGTTACTTTGTCTATGTAGAAATGATATGGTTTTTAATGGTAAAATTTTATCTCCCTTGCAGGTTATCTACAGATGTATGCATTGACTTCAGATGTGGTCTACGCTACACCGAATGGAGTACCGACCGCTGTTCACGGTGGTGTGTACGCGGTTGGAGCAGATGACCAGGGAGGCTTTTACCCAACATGGGCGGTGGCATAGTCTACGGATAGGACCACCACCCTCCTCGACATACGCATAGTTTCGGTCTTACACGACTTTACTTTTGCCAGTATATCTGTTTTTACATTGTGCGACTGTTCGTGTTGGATGTGTGCATCCTAGTCATGCAAAGGTCGGGTGTCCACTCATTATGCTTTATTCTCTTGATGCTACATTATGAGTTAATAAAAGTTGCTGCCTTCAACACACTACTAGGCTGCTAGAGACTAATACTACCCGTAGTCCAGTACCAAGGTTCAGATGTGAGTACAAGAAGGGGCAATCAGCATCCAGGAGCATAGCATTTAGGGTTGTGACATTTCAAATGGATGTCTCGGCTGGATCCAGGCAACATGACTTTTTCAATCTACCATTGCATCCAGGCGTGGAGGTTTTGCGTTTTCTCAAAAATAGAATTTCTTCAATATCTATACATCTGATAGTGACATTGAAGTGTTGAAGGTTATACGTTGATAATGTCATACATGTCAGAACACAGGACCAGAATCCTTGTATTATATGGTATCGTTGGTGCGAAAAATCTCAACACTTAATAATTTTATATCTGCTTTATACTAATTGTTACATTTCAATTTTCTTAATGTATATGCACTGCTTCTGCCAGGTTTCTCAGAATATATACTTTTCACACTCATGGAAGAGTATAGATAGTAAATCAAAGTCTAAAGATGTATTCACTTCGAGAAAGTACTTCATGAAGTGTTCAGAATTTACCTCAACATAGAAACTAAATGCAAGCTTGGAGGTGAGCAACACGACCCAAAAGAAGACATACCTGTTGATTCACATTGAATTGTCATTCTCAGATGGTAGTAGTACGGTTATTCCAATAATTGCATTCTTCCTCTTGAGAAGGACCCTTCGTCCTGACCGCTGCCGCGAGCGGCTGGGCGAAGCCCTAGGTGCCGCCGGCCCTAGCCCACCTCCTGTCTCCCCTTCCCCTCGCTGCCGCCAGAGGGCGCGGCCAGGCAAAGCCTGGTCCATGTCGGCGGCGAGGGGGCTCTCTTTCCTTCTCGCTTGGCAGCACGCGGCGCGGGACGCGGTGGTCGGCGGGGGCGCTATGCTCGGCGTGGGGCGCGGCGGCGGCTAGCCAGTTTGCCAGGTGCAGGCGGGCGTGGGTGCTATGCTCGGCGTGGGTGCACGGGCGGTGCAGGCGGGCGTGCTGGCTGTGGTGGCTGCGCGGGCCAGGTGGTGCATGTCTGCGCGGGCGGCGCAGGCGGGCGTGCTGGCTGTGGTGGCTGCGCGGGCCAGGTGGCGTGTGTCTGCGCGGGGCGGCGGGGTTGGGCCTCTCGATCCAGATCCAGATCGGTGTTCCCTCCGGCCGGCTACATGTGGGCGGTGCGGGCCGTGGCGGCTGGGGGTCGTGTCCGGCGGGCGCCGGCGTGCTCGTCGTGCTTCGGACGGCGGGCTGGATGGAGGCGCGTGTGGGGGTCCCGGTGGTGGCGGATGGCCTCGGCTCGCGGCGAGGGCCGTGGGCGGCACGGGTTGGCCGCCTCTGCTTCGCTCCGGCGTGGTGGTAGCTCCGGCGTGCTGGCTTGTGGTGGCTCGGTCCAGCGTGTTCGGGTGGCTGCGGGTGGCTCGCCAGAAGTGGGAGGTGAGTGCCCGGCGGCTCCAACGCTTGGAGCTCGGCGGGCAGCGCGGGTTGGGAAGTAGTCCGGTGCGGCTGCTGCTTCGGCCGTGGATGGCTCCACGGCAGCTTGGCTGGTCGGTTGCGGCGGCGGTTGGCATGTTTCGGCGTCAGCTCATCCGGGCGCTACTTTCGTCGAAGGGCTGGCCTTCTCCCAGCTGCGGTCCATCGCTCGTCTCGCGCCCGGTGCGGCAAGACCAAGCTCGTCTCGCACATGGTGCAGCAGGACCGAGCTCGTTTCGTGCCCGATGTTGCAGGACGGGTCGATGGAAGCCAGTTTTGGCTGGCCTATTGGGTCTTGGCATTGGGGGTCGCCCAGGGGTGCCTAAGGTGGGACCTTTCCGCTCGTCTCTTTGGTTGGGGTAGCAGCGGGTCTCGGGCGAGGCGGTGTCAAGGTCTTGGATGCCGGGGCGGCGGCGCTGGTGGCGGGTACCGCGGTGCTCTTGGGCAGAGCCCGTGGCTTGGTGTTGCCGCCACGGCCGTGTGGGCGGCGTGGTAGCCGGGGTGTGGCGTTCGGCGGCGGTGAGTGTTGGCCGGGGTGAAAACTTGTTCTATCTTTGGACGGACCGGCGGCGGCGAGCTCGTTCCCTTCTTGAAGGCGTCGTTGCGGCTCTCATTGCCCGTCGTGCGGCTCCAGGGAAAACTCTGATCCTCGGATCGGGCGGTGGCGGCGCTCCGGTGTCGTATCCTTCTGAAGGCACTGCCTTGGAGCCCATGGTTCTTCGTATGAGGCTTCATCTCTTTGCAGTGGTAGTGCTAGGAGTGGTGTTGTCGCGCTCAGCACCTATGTATCCTGCCTTGGGTGTGTGCGTCTGCTGTGGTGGTGTACGTTTGTACCGGGTTGTTGATGATTGTTGCTTTAAATATAAAGCGGGGCGAAAGCCTTTTTCAGCATTGTCATTCTCAACTGAAAGGAAAAAACAACAATTTGATAGACATATGACACGCTTACTTTAAAATGGACAATATGTCTTCATGCATACCACGTGCAACATACAATCTTGGCTGAAAGGCAACAAAACATTATGTAAGTACTAACAATGCTCACTTTACAGTAATTTGCTTGCTACAAATAGGAAAGACTGACCTGAATCCACCACATAAGAAGAATAACTGCACGCCAATTTGAGCGTTCCATTATATTTTGAAGTTGTGGCAACAAGAAAAGCAAGGTAGCCAAAATGTTCGGAATCATATAAATGACGATTGCAAAATTATATGCTGACTGGTTGTACCAATTCCGTGTCAAACTATTCAGGAGTTTGCCAGCACCAGATGGGCTTTTAATTGAACTGGAATATGTTACTGGAAGAATTATTATCCAAGCAATAGCCACAAAGAATTTTAGTAGGTATCTGAGTATTTGTGTCCACTCCATACTTCCCCATGCTTGGAAAGTAAGCAATATATCCAAAGTCACTGCAATAGTTGAACTAAGGATTTTCAGAAATAGCATCCCTTTAGTGAAGACCATGACATAATAAATACAGAACAAAGTGGATCTGCATCATAATCAATGTAATGAAAGCACTGATAAATTACTACACCTTTTATGAAGTTGAGTAGAGCGGCAGTTATAAAGACACTTAAAACGCTTCTGAATACAGTTGCATCAGCAATTCCAGAAAGAGATCCAGAGGAACTCCATGAAACTATTAGCATCGCCTAAAAAATCAAGCCATTTGAGTTAAATATTTACAGGTTACAAGAATTTGGTGTGCTCTGCTTCAGAAAGATGAATCACCTGGAAAGCCAATATAAAAAATATCCACATACGATTAAAACTTCTAAATAGGTGCAGAAATGTGCGGACTTCAACAAAATTTGTTTTGGGTTTTCTTGCACTACGACCCTGTAAGAAACCAAATAATAAAATATCAAAATAGCAGTTAGCATAACAGTTAGTTTCAAGTGAACACGAGGCCTTTGAGTTTTGAAGATTCGAATTAACAAGTATAGGCATTTGAGAGGTATGATGGTTCCATCTAGCCTAGGCACCCACATAAAAAGCCGTTTGATTGTGTGTTTGATTGTGTGGTCGATATGGAATCAGTGCTTGGATATGAATTGTTTTATACACTTTATATTATTCCATTGGCCCACTTTCAAGAGAAATAAATGGTTATGCTTGGATATGAATTGCTTTGGTGGGCTCCATTGTGAGCGATCACCACATCTGGTGCTTCTGGTGCTACTATCGCCAGCCACCGAGTTCGAAGTCTGCTTCTTGCCTGGATCATACTAGAAGAGAAGTAGCTAGAGAAAACAAATCAGGAGTTGTGATAACAAGAGAGAGCAAGGCATTTTATTAATCTAGTGAAGTACGGTAGAAACATTACCATCAAATTGGTCAACTTTCCCTGCTAATACTAGTTGTCAATTCGTTATGTACAAATTGGCCAGCACAACAACATATACGTTCATAATTGTTGCATACAAAACGAAAGTAGAAGTTAAATGTTTAAAAAAATTCGTAGTTGCTCCCCAGTTGCAAAGGAGCTTTGCTGATGTTTATCAAATAGACTTGAACATATCCATTCCATCCAATCCCTCCAACCAAACACAAAGAGGAATCATCTCGTTCCAACTCTATTTTCCAAACCAAACAAAGGGTCCCCTCCCGCGACCGCCGGGGGAGGAAACCCTAGCCGCACCGCTCAGCCCCCCCCCCCCC
>LR738711.1:622054398-622073323 GCA_902687465.1 Secale cereale
GTTGATGGACCCTAGACTCATTTAGGTGGTTTTTTCGACGCCGAGGGACCCTAGACTCATTTAGGTGGTTTATTCGACGCCGAGGGACCCTAGACTCATTTAGGTCGTTGTTTCGACATTGCCGGAGCCTAGACTCATTTAGGTGGTTCATTCGATGTTGATGGACCCTAGACTCATTTAGGTGGGGTTTTTTACGTCGGCGGAGCCTAGACTCATTTAGGTGGTTTTTGGTGCAACTACCATCAACATCCAGCATCAAGTTCAAGAACCATCAAAAGGCATCAACTAATACTAATTTTGGTGCAACTACCATCAACATTCAGCATCAAGTTCAACAACCATCAAAAAGCAACAAGTTCAACATATGGTTCAAAGCTGGCAACTAAGGCATCAAGTTCAACATCTGGTTCAAAACAGTCCCACAGAGGCATCTAGTTCAACAGCCAACAAAGACATCTAGTTCAAGCAGCCAACAGAGGCATTTAGTTCAACAGACAACAAAGACATCTAGTTCAAGCAGCCAACAAAGGCATCAATTTCAACATCCAACTAAGGCATCAAATTCAAGCAACCAACAAAGGCAACAACATCTAGTTACCAGAAGCATGTGGGTACTCTTCCATCTTGTAGGAAAAAGTCATCTTCCTTCCAGTTTGTCTTGCACTAGTACGCGTTGGTGCTATACAAACGATTTTTAACCCCTTTCCGCGACGGCATTTGGAACCGTCGCCTAGTGAGTGTGGGCGATAGGGGGTCCTTCCCACACGACCCAGAAACTGTCGGGGATAGGGAGCCTTGATGCATACGGTTGTCCCTATATAACTGTTTCCGATATCTCAAATATCCCAAACGCTTCATCATTGCTACTCGCTTGTGCTCGCATTGCCATCACAGTCAGAGTTTTGTGGTTTTACCTAAATCTAGGTAGATTCCAGGCACAACAGTTTTCCAGGCAGATTCCAGGCACTGCAGTTTTCCAGGCAGATTCCAGGCACGGGAGTTTTACGATGCCTGGCACATCACAAATAGTTCATGATTATAAACCGTGTACGATAGGTAGACAATCACACACATTTAGTTTTCCCGCATCGTATGCGATAGTGTATGACATCACACACGCTTTGCAAACACCAACTGTGTGCACTGTTACACACGTTTCCTCTGTGTGAACCATGTCGGATTATGATGTACACCACACACGTTGTGCTTTATTAACCGTGTGCGCTGTAATGACCTGCACACCCTAATTTTGACCTAATTTAATTGCTGCTATTTAAAATTGTACCTAATTTAAACTTGAAAGTAGACTTTAGCTTTATTCATATCCATTAGATTCAAACAACCAATGCATTATTCGATTCACAGGTACATATGTTTAAGAATTACATATGCACCTGATACGTCCAAAACGTATCTATAATTTCTGCTTGCTTCATGCCTCTTTTGTGTGATATTGCTATGATATTTATGCACTTCCACACACTTTTGATCATATTTGGACTAACCTATTAACTCAGTGCACCCCAGTGCCAGTTTCTATTTTCTGTTGTTTTTGTATTTCAGGTTTTCCCATTACGTAAACTGCCAGAAAAATTCCGGGAAAAATATATAAAAAATCAGCGTTCCAGAAGCTTCCATGCGGCCAAAGTAGGGCCGGAGGGGGGCCACCAGGGCTCCAGGCGCCCTAGGGGCGCGACCCCCCTCCTGGCCGCGCCGGGGGGGCGCCTGGGCCCCCCAGGCCTCCGCTGATGCCCCCCTTTGGCATATATTTACACCGCGTCCCGAAACCCTCGAGGACGGAACCCTTTTTCGCGATCTCATCTCTGTTCCGCCGCCGCCGCGCTTCCAAGATCGGGAGCACCAGGAGAACTCTTCCCGGCACCCTGCCGGAGGGGAGGATCACCACCGGGAGCCTCTCCACCACCATGGACGCCTCCCGGATGAGTTGTGAGTAGTCTCCCTTGGACCATGGGTCCATGACCAGTAGCTATGTGATGTTCTCCTCCCCTCTTTGTTCTTCACCGATTAGACCTCGTGAGCTGCCCTACATGATCGAGGCACATATGTAATCCTTATGTTGTTGCTATGATGAGTTTGCTGGGATCCGATGGATTATGAGATTTTGTTCAGATTGTGTGTGAGTAATATATTTGATTTACCTCTTTTATATTTATGTTCTTGAGTAATTCTTGCATGTTCTTCGTTGCTGTTTATTGCTTTGGCCAAGTAGTAGGTAGTAACTCCAAGAGGGAACGTTATGCTTGATTGTGGGTTCATGCCCCTCGATGACTAGCTTGAGTGACAGAAACATGAGTCTAGGGGATGTGCTGTTGCCACAAGGGGGAAAACAACGGTGCTTGTACTCGCGGGTGCAAGGATTGTTTACTTTACACAAAGTTATTTTAATCAAGTTGTTTGTTGCTTTGAGTTTACACTATGGGTGGGACTCGCAACTTAATACCAGCGAGATGTTCTGGATAAATATCTCAAGGTGGATGATTAGTAGTAGATGCAGATGGATTTCGGTCTACTTACCTTGGCGTACCGCCCATGCTTTTGAGCCTCTACCTTTCTTTGCGGCATAGTTAGCATTGGTTTGCGCACATAATCCTGTCAATTGCCCAGCTGTAATTCGTTTACCTCACTTAGCTGTTTTATCGTCTTTTGGGAGAGAGACATCACTAGTGAACATCATGGGACCCTGGTCCATATTACCATCACTGATCACATCCGCTATTTACTTTCAGTTCTTACTTACTAGTTGCAGTCATACCTATCACTATTATCTCTTGCGTTTGATCCTTTGTAAACGACAAGGCCGGAGGGATTGACAACCTCTCTGTACTCGTTGGGAGCAAAGTTATTTGTATTTGTGTGCAGGTCCGGTCGATCGCTAGTTGCGCCGCTAGCAGTTGACACCTTCTTGTTGAACCTTGGAGTCTCAGGGTAATTCGATCCTTGGTATCTTTGCCAAGGGAAAACTACTGCTACACTACATCTCAAACCTTCCACTTGGGGTAACCAACGAGGGGCGAGAAGCCATCAAGCAAAGTTTTCTGGCGCCGTCGCCGGGGACTCCACTCTTCAAGATAGGGGAGTTGCACGCTATCTTTTACCTTTTCTTTTTTTAGTCTTGTTAGTTTACCTTTCAGTTTTTGCTTTAGTATCCTTTATCAAAAATCACAAAAATAGTTATCTCATTCTTTAGTTGTCGTTATGTCTGGTCCTTTTGTCTTTGGTGAGGCAGAAGTTCTCACCTTTAAACAAAGAGGTGGGGAAAGTCTAAAGGATGCCTGGTATAAAATTAATGATTCTCAAAAAAGAGCCACCAAGAAACAATCTACTATTATCCTGCTTAGAAATTTTTATGTTGGAATTACTTCTTGGAATAGGTTTATTCTAGATTCTGCTATCAATGGGAATTTCCTAGAGGCCCCAGTTTGGGAATCTCTTAGTATTATTGAAAATCTTGTTGGAAATCCCCCTATTGTTAGCATTCAAGAGGACATCACCCTAGCTCACATTATGAAAAAACTTGAAAAGATAGAGCTAGAGATGCCAAACATTAATAAGATAAATGAGTTGGATCGTAAGATCCAAGGGAATTTGAATAGGCTTGATAGCTCCATGCATAAAATTCTCAAAACTTTGGAGACCATCAAATCCCATGACTTGGATTCTTCTAGGATAGACAAGATTGAGGAAATCTTCGATACTCTAGGAACTACTTTCTCCTCAATCAAAACCAAAAAGGTAGAAACTCCGGCAAAGAAGGAGCCTAAGTTTGTTTACGTTCCAAAGGCTCCCCGCTCTAAAAGTAATCCATCTATTGCCAAAGGGGTTGAAACTGTGAAGACTTTGGAAGAAACCCCTCTCTTTGATAAATTTATGAATGAATCTTCCCTTGACTTTTTTTCCTTTTGGTCTTCTTCCTAGAAGTATCTCTATTAGGCCTTTATTTGAAAATCCTCTTAAGACTAGTTATACTATTGAAGAGCTTTTTGATGATCTTGACGATGGTTCAATTGATACAACTTGATCTCTTTGCATTATGCCTAGCTTAAAGGCATAAAAGAAAGCGCTTTTGGGAGGCAGCCCACAATGAATAAAATTTTATTTTGCTTTTGTTGTGTCTTGATGTTGTTACTACAGTAGCATCATCATTGTATCTTTACTTTTCAGCTTTGTGCCAAGTGTAGCCTCTGATTGCAAGAAAGTTCAAAAGTTGTGACGTGCTGTCCAGGAAACAGATTCTGTCCTTGGACAGAAAAAATTGTATAAAATCACCAGATCATCTTTTTGGTCTGAATTTTTTCGACAGCGTGCTCTATACAATTGTCTTTCGTGCGTCTGTTCTGAGTTTTTTAATTTGAGTTGCAGAAGTGCCCCGAAAAAATTATTTACTACCTGCTGGTCTGTTTTTCACAGATTCTGTCCTGTTTTGCCTTTTCTTCGTTTTGCAAACCTTGAGCTTGCTTTTTCTTTGCAAAAACCTTTTGGCAATCTTGAGAAACAGTAGACCTTCAAGAACATCCTTATTTCCATCAAGGAAAAATTATTTTATTAAGGGTACTAACCTCACTAATCAAATTATGATGAGTTATGTATGAAGGGAGTTTTCAAGTGTGCGAGGGAAGATGATAAAAAGATTCAGGAGTGTCAAACGCTCAAGCTTGGGGATGCCCCCGTGCACCCCCAAGAAATATTCAAGAAGACTCAAGCGTCTAAGCTTGGGGATGCCCCCGTGCATCCCCTTCTCCATCAACAATTATCAGTTCGTCTTTCGTTCCACTATATTTTTTATCACTTCATGTGTTATGTGCTATGCTTGGAGCGTCTTGCTTTTAGTTTCCTTTTTAGTTTCCTTTAGCTTTGCTTGCTGTTCATAACGAGTTGGAACTCAGCTTTCTTTGTGTGGGAGAGAAACACGCTCCACTTCAACCTAGAACATAACATAGAATTTTCATGTCTATCCTTGTTGTGTGTGTTCTTTGTCTTTCAATAGCTACTATCATGTTCAGCTCTTAGTTTTCATGCTTATCTCTTTAAGGAGCTTTTGTTTAGTTGGTCGCTGGAACTCTCTTTAGTATCATGCTTATCTTGTTAAGAGAGTTGGCTTCTGTTGCATTGGTTGATATGTCTATGATAAAAATGCTATGTGTATAATGTTGCTTAGTAGTTCATGTTTTCTTATGGTTAGTCTCAAATAGCTGGGGGGTTCTCAATGTGTTATTGAAGTACCAACATGATTTGTTTGCCTATGATGTGGTATGGTTTAGTGGTATCTTCCTCCAAGAATTTATTTTGATTGACTTGGCGTATGCTCACGCATATTTAAGACTGTAAAGAAAGTCTATCAAGCCTTGATGATCTTTAATTTCTGAGTAGCGATATAACTTCCATGCCCGATTCAATGTTGCTTTGTCGCTCTGCATGATTATGACCGTCATTGCTCTTTTAGTTGGTCGCTCCCAGTCTTTTGCTAACCTTCGCCTGTACTAAGCGGACTGACTGCTTGTGCATCCAAAATCCTTTAAACCAGTTATGCCATATGAGTCCACCATACCTTCCTATACATGGTATTTACCTGCCATTCCTAACGAAGACTTTCATGTACCATCTCGAAATTATTCAAAAAAAGCATTTCTCTTTTGTGCCTCTGTTTTAGCTCATGAGGAAGTAGTAGTTAATTCATGATCTTTTTAAGTTGGACAAGCTTCACCCCGGGATTGCATGTCTAATGTGCAAACCCATAATACGAGAAGGAACAGGCATAGAGTGCGCCCGACTCATTAAAAATTATACAACAAACAAACCCTCCTTAACGCTTTGTTCATGAGAAATCAGAAAACTTTGGCAGTGATAAACAAAGGAGATTAAAAGGATGTGATCGTCCTCATGCGGGAGCCGTTCCTCGAAACTTGTCTAGCTCAAGAAGTGATTGAGTTATCTGCTAGCATTCGTTGACGAAATATGCATATTCTTAAAAATAACTATTACCTCTGTTTTAAAACCAAGAGCTCTGGTACATGTCTAGTTTTTGTTTCCGACCACGGATTTTCAACCTTGCCAACAAAAGCCACGGTTCGAGAGTCTCCACCTTCTTTCTTTCAAGCACCAACTATTGAGAGCATGATTGTCATTCTGAGTGTAATGTGCATTGTCCCAAAGTACCATTGTCTTCTGCATGACTATGATATCGTTTATTCTGAAATCATTGTATCTAGTCGTCACTTAAACTTTGGAGGTGCCCCTGCATTTATGTTTTGCTTCACTAAAGGGGGCAAGCGAGATACCACTTTGTCATGTTTGCACACCATGCTCATTGCAAATCTATTGAGTGTTTCAGTATCATATTGTAAAACTTTCAGTTCTTTGTGATATTCTCATGAGGCAACTTAACTACTATAGATTCATTATCTCAGTAAGCATTTGTCATGTGACTATGAAAAGTTCCTATATGGTTAATAGCATGTCACCACAGAAATTATACTTGTTATCATTTACCTACTCGAGGACGAGCAGGAATTAAGCTTGGGGATGTTGATACGTCCAAAACGTATCTATAATTTCTGCTTGCTCCATGCCTCTTTTGTGTGATATTGCTATGATATTTATGCACTTCCATACACTTTTGATCATATTTGGACTAACCTATTAACTCAGTGCACCCTAGTGCCAGTTTCTGTTTTCTGCTGTTTTTGTATTTCAAGTTTTCCCATTACGTAAACTGCCAGAAAAATTCCGGGAAAAATATATAAAAAATCAGTGTTCCGGAAGCTTCCATGCGGCCAAAGTAGGGCCGGAGGGGCGCCACCAGGGCTCCAGGCGCCCTGGGGGCGCGGCCCCCCTCCTGGCCGCGCCGGGGGGGCGCCTGGGCCCCCCAGGCCTCCGCTGATGCCCCCCTTTGGCATATATTTACACCGCGTCCCGAAACCCTCAAGGACGGAACCCTTTTTCGCGATCTCATCTCTGTTCCGCCGCCGCCGCGCTTCCAAGATCAGGAGCACCAGGAGAAATCTTCCCGGCACCCTGCCGGAGGGGAGGATCACCATCGGGAGCCTCTCCACCACCATGGACGCCTCCCGGATGAGTTGTGAGTAGTCTCCCTTGGACCATGGGTCCATGACCAGTAGCTATGTGATGTTCTCCTCCCCTCTTTGTTCTTCACCGATTAGACCTCGTGAGCTGCCCTACATGATCGAAGCACATATGTAATCCTTATGCTGTTGCTATGATGAGTTTGCTAGGGTCCGATGGATTATGAGATTATGTTCAGATTGTGTGTGAGTAATATATTTGATTTACCTCTTTTATATTTATGTTCTTGAGTAATTCTTGCATGTTCTCCGTTGCTGTTTATTGCTTTGGCCAAGTAGTAGGTAGTAACTCCAAGAGGGAACGTTATGCTTGATTGTGGGTTCATGCCCCTCGATGACTAGCTTGAGTGACAGAAACATGAGTCTAGGGGATGTGCTGTTGCCACAAGGGGGAAAACAACGGTGCTTGTACTCGCGGGTGCAAGGATTGTTTACTTTACGCAAAGTTATTTTAATGCAGTTGTCTGTTGCTTTGAGTTTACACTATGGGTGGGACTCGCAACTTAATACAGCGAGATGTTCTGGATAGATATCTCAAGGTGGATGATTAGTAGTAGATGCAGATGGATTTTGGTCTACTTACCTTGGCGTACCGCCCATGCTTTTGAGCCTCTACCTTTCTTTGCAGCATAGTTAGCATTGGTTTGCGCACATAATCCTGTCAATTGCCCAGCTGTAATTCGTTTACCTCACTTAGCTGTTTTATCGTCTTTTGGGAGAGAGACATCACTAGTGAACATCATGGGACCCCGGTCCATATTACCATCACTGATCACATCCGCTATTTACTTTCAGTTCTTACTTACTAGTTGCAGTCATACCTATCACTATTATCTCTTGCATTTGATCCTTTGTAAACGACAAGGCCGGAGGGATTGACAACCTCTCTGTACTCGTTGGGAGCAAAGTTATTTGTATTTGTGTGCAGGTCCGGTCGATCGCTAGTTGCGCCGCTAGCAGTTGGCACCTTCTTGTTGAACCTTCGAGTCTGAGGGGAATTCGATCCTTGGTATCTTTGCCAAGGGAAAACTACCGCTACACTGCATCTCAAACCTTCCACTTGGGGTAACCAACGAGGGGCGAGAAGCCATCAGCACCAAATAAAGAATGATGAACCGGGGCTCTATACTTG
Organism: Secale cereale; assembly: GCA_902687465.1. Taxonomy (NCBI): domain Eukaryota; kingdom Viridiplantae; phylum Streptophyta; class Magnoliopsida; order Poales; family Poaceae; genus Secale; species Secale cereale. The sequence continues at coordinate 622,062,631 of LR738711.1, forward strand.
TAGTATTACAGATGGTAAAGAAAGAGGCGACAGACTTTCCGGCTGCTGAACAAGGTGAAGCGGAATGGCCATATTGTGCTCTACTGGATGTAGAAGGCATGCAGGACTCTAGTCCAACCCCTTGTGATGGCCGGCCACCAATCATGTAGTTTGAGATGTAATCTTGTGTAAACTGCTTCAGGATTCACTGCAAAGAAAAAAAAGATTCAGACATTCTCATCTAGCACAACTCATTACTGGGCAGTAAAAAGAAGGACACATGGTTCTTACTTACCATCCTGCAGTTCACTGTTGTCTTGCATAAAGTGTAAACAAATAGTTGACGTCTTTGGACCTATTTTAATGATAATCTTTATCAGTTTCCTCACTTGATGCTGGTTCATGAATATCTCATTGCCCCAGAAAGGGTCGAATTGTGGAACTTTGGCAATGATATATGTACCTACAAGCACCAAGTTAGTATTAGAAGCTAAACAACAATTGAAAAATGATGTAGTACAACACTCCATCCATCCCATTATATAAGATTTTATTACATGTATATCTAGACATCATCAGAACATTAATGTAACACTCTTCCTTGTTGCTATGTAGCCTAGGATTGCATATTTAGTCATTCAGTACAATGTATGTTGCTATGTAGCCTCGGATATATTAAATATGGCCCTAGTTAACCTACTGATAAATGAGTTACAGATATATTCAGTGAAATGTCCGATTCGACGATTAATCCTTTATCAACCCTAGGCTGTATGGTACCAGCTATCGATATCCTGAACAGTGAGTACATATAAGCAATGCGATGAAAATAACCTCGATGGAAAACAACACTGTTCTCAATATTGTCCTGCATGAGTACATATAAAGGCATGTTAAGCACAACAGGCTAAACATCGACCAAATATATCCATGGCAGACAACATAATATACAAATGATAGCTTCAGTGTGCAGGCTTAAGCACGCTAGTTAAGCAAAACAAGAAGTGGAAAGGTGTGTTAACTACATCAGGCATAACATTTAAAAACAAGCAAATAGTCATTCAAACTGGTATTGTGCGGGAATAAAGTACACTAGTTATTGTTAAAAAATGAAAAGGCATGTTAACTGCAATATCCTTAACAGCAACCAAATATCGTAATTCATAGTGGTATTGTTGAAACTGTTTACTGATGAAATTGAACTGCATGGTGGTACGTCCATTTTGCATCATGCTTTTATGTTGATATTTATTGCACTATGGGCTATTATTACACATTATGTCACAATACTTATGTCTTTTCTCTCTTATTTTACAAGGTTTACATGAAGAGGGAGAATGCCGGCAGCTGGAATTCTGGGCTGGAAAAGGAGAAAACATTGGAGACCTATTATGCACAACTCAAAAAGCCCTGAAACTCCACGAAATTTCGTTTCAGAAAATATAAAAAATATCTAGCGAAAGAAGTACACGAGGGGGGCCACCCACCATCCACGAGGGTGGGGGCGCCCCCTGCCTCGTGGGCCACCTGGCAGCCCCCCGATGCCCACCTTCTGCTATATGAGGTGTTTTGACCTAGAAAAATCATAAGGAGGCTTTCAGAATGAAGCGACGCCATCTCGAGGCGGAACCTTGGCGAAACCAATCTAGGGCTCCGGCGGAGCTGTTCTGCCGGGGATACTTTCCTCCCGGAGGGGGAAATCGTCACCGCCGTCATCACCAACAACTCTCCCATCTTGGGGAGGGTTATCTTCATCAACATCTTAACCAGCACCATCTCCTCTCAAACCCTAGTTCATCTCTTGTATCCAATCTTTGTATCAAAACCTCAGATTGGTACCTGTAGGTTGCTAGTAGTGTTGATTACTCCTTGTAGTTGATGCTAGTTGGTTTACTTGGTGGAAGATCATATGTTCAGATCCATTATGCATATTAATATCCCTCTGATTATGAACATGAATATGCTTTGTGAGTAGTTACGTTTGTTCCTGAGGACATGGGAGAAGTCTTGCTATAAGTAGTCATGTGAATTTGGTATTCGTTCGATATTTTGATGAGATGTATGTTGTCTTTCCTCTAGTGGTGTCATGTGAATGTCGACTACATGAAACTTCACCATTGTTTGGGCCTAGAGGAAGGCATTGGGAAGTAATAAGTAGATGATGGGTTGCTAGAGTGACAAAAGCTTAAACCCTAGTTTATGCGTTGCTTCGTAAGGGGCTCATTTGGATCCATATATTTCATGCTATGGTTAGGTTTACCTTAATACTTCTTTTGTAGTTGCGGATGCTTGCAATAGAGGTTAATCATAAGTGGGATGCTTGTCCAAGTAAGGGCAGCACCCAAGCACCGGTCCACCCACATACCAAATTATCAAAGTAACGAACGAGAATCATATGAACGTGATGAAAACTAGCTTGACGATAATTCCCACGTGTCCTCGGGAGCGCTTTCCTTCATATAAGAGTTTGTCCAGGCTTGTCCTTTGCTACAAAAAGGATTGGGACATCTTGCTGCACCTTATTTACTTTTACTATTTATTACTTGTTACCAATTATCTTATCACAAAACTATTTGTTACCGATAATTTCAGTGCTTGCAGAAAATACCTTACTGAAAACTGCCTATCATTTCCTTCTGCTCCTCGTTGGGTTTGACACTCTTACTTATCGAAAGGACTACGATAGATCCCATACACTTGTGGGTCATAAAGATCTTCGAGAAGGTCATCAACCCCTACCTTGCGGAGGTGCTGCAACACCCTCAAACCATCAAGGTGCGTGAGGGGGTGCTACACATCTGCGATGTTGAACGACCAAAGAGGACCGAAAGCGTGGAGGCAAGACTCGAAGCCATGGAGTAGCAAGTTTTCAAGTGCCGAGGTATGGTGGAACGAGGACTCAACACCAACCACATCATGATCACGGAGTTCACCAACAACCACAAGCTGGACGCCAAGACCATTGGGGAGGCCATCTTCAAGCTTCAGGAGAAAATCGAGCACCTACAAGCCCAGATCTATGACCTGCAAAACCAAAACTGTGAGTATGAATATAGATTCAAGAAGATGAGTTTGGTTGCAGATTTAAGGATCCCGGAGACTCAATCATCCTTCTATGATGGTGAGCCCATGCCTTGGAAGATAGACGACAAGCCTACATCATCAACAACTCCAGCATCACCACCTCCGAAGAAAGAGACATAATCACATGGGTATGGGCACTCCCCTTGGCAACTGCCAAGCTTGGGGGAGGTGCCCTGGTATCGTATCACCATCACACTCCTATCTTTACTATTTTTCCTAGTTCGATCCTTTTGGTAATATATTGATCTAGTAGAATAAAGTTTAGTATGATCTAGTCGTGAGCTTTGCTTTATTATCCTTATCTTTGTAATCGAGTCCATGAGCTATATAATAAAGATTAGTTTTGAGTCAAGGGCTTGACTTTCTCACTATGATCATGAGAGAATAAAAGAAAATATAAAAAGTATCAAAGAGATCATATTGATCTTATGGATAGTAATGAATTCACATATAAAGAGTATGATGAATAAAAGTTGTTGAGAGTTGACAAACATAGTTTTGGTCATCATTGCAATTAATAGGAAGTAATAAGAAAAGAGAGGTTTCACTACAAAAAAATACACTTTCGTGATGATACGTGTTTGTCACAGTAGGTCATGTTTTCTATCATGCATGTACATCCATGACAAATTTATGACAGAATCAAGATAGTCATACCTGTGCTGTCGTAGAAGTGTTCCATGACATTACCAAAATTATCATCACGGAAGTGTCCCCTTCCATGGCGATAAATCGCGCGTCACAGAAGTGCTTTCGTCAAGGGTGACCGACACGTGACATCCACCGTAATGGAACGATGTTAAGCTATCGGGTCTAGTTTTGGATCCGATAACCCGTTAACAGCCCCGACCAATGGAGATTTTCCACGTGTAAAATCATCATTGGCTAGAGGAAACACGTGTCGGCTCACTGTTGGGACAGATGTCATCCACTCATTGGACCCAAAGCGCCTATGATACGTCGACATGTGGCACGGCCCAATAGAGGCCCATTCCTGTGAAAAGGCCGGCCCGTTTGACTTGGTCAAAAGGTGACGGGCTGGCCCACGGCAAGCCTCTTAACGGCATGTTCGCATATAGCCCATTTACAGCCCGCTAACCCAGGGCCCGCTTACGGCCTATCCAAATTAGGCCCAGTAACATCATCTACTCACTGGACCCAAAGCGCCTATGATACGTCGACACGTGGCACGGCCCAACAGAGGCTCATTCCTGTGAAAAGGCCGACCCGTTTGACTTGGTCAAAAGGTGGCGGCCCGGCCCACGGCAAGCCTGTTAACGGCATGTTCGCATATAGCCCATTTATAGCCCGCTAACCCAGGGCCGTTTATGGCCTATCCGAATTAGGCCCAGTAGCGTCATCTGGGCCGTCCAATATAATTCCAGCCCATTTTAACTTCCGGCCCATGTATGGCCCATGACGTCTTTTGGCCCATATGAGGCCCTTAGTAACACTCGGCCCATTAACGGCCCGTGGTAAAACTGTCCCGTAATGAAGAGTGTATCATTGTATACCCATTAACGACCCATTATTCCGTTGGGCCGTTTCCAGGCCATGTTATCTTTCGGCCTTCTTAGGGCGCATTTATTCTTGGGCTCATTTCCAGCATTCGTTTACTTTCGGCCCGTTACTGTCATTTTCTGCTTGTGGGCCAAATTCAGCCTGTGTTACAGTCGGCCCGTTTGTGGCCCGTTAATATGTTGGGCCATTTTCATAGCATCATCAAATACGGCCTATTAATGGCTCATTATGGCCAGCCCATAAAACATATGATTTCCACTCTAGCCCATTTACGACCCCTTATACGGCCCGTACAAGGCCCATAGATGAGACGGCCCGTAGAAGGCCCATGGATCCTAGGGACGTAGAAGGCCCATTGACCCGATGGCCCATAGAAGGCCCATTGATTCGACGACCCATAGAAGGCCCATGGATCCGACAGCCGATAGAAGGCCCATGGATCCGACAACCCATAGAAGGCCCACGAATCCGACGACCATAGAAGGCCATGGATCGTCCGTCCCGTAGATGGCCCATGGATCGTACGACATGTGGAGGGCCATGGTCACTACAACGTTTGGGCGAGTTGGCCCCCGTTTGAACGATATGGCATATTCAAAGAATTATCCTACTCTATACTATCACCTCTAAAAAACATACACTATACAATAAGGGGACTAAGGCATAGAAACGTAGAATAATCCTACACTATACAATAAAGAAATTACAACCGATTATACCCACTGGGCATTATGGTTCGGCACCAGTGATAATAAAGCATACACAAACAACAAATTACATACACTGGGCAAATACAGCTCATACATCATGGACGCGCATCAACATAACTTGCCATTTGAACTATAATCTCTTCAGAAAATAGGATTGGCCGGATTTAGATAGCACAAATTTTAGTCTGCAAAATCTCCAATTCCTTCATTGTTACCTCAATGTCTTGTTTCATTTTTTGACTCCTGCATCTAATACCTGCATGTCCAGTCTCAACTTGTTGATTGTACGTTCAGAATCATGTACACGTTGTCTTGCCACCTCTAGTTGATGCTTGAGAACATCTGCACATTCCAATTCCAATCCATAATCATTCGGTAACAGCCATGCCACACTGCTCACAGATCCTTGTGTTGATGTCACTTTATCCTAAAATGTTTCTGTAAGTACACATGACTAGGGCAAAAATATAGTTACAACAGTGAAGCGAGCAAGACAGACTATTTTGTACACGGCAAAACTGGACTAACAATAATGTTACACGTCATGAAGCATAAGCAGGTGATATTTGAAAAATTATAAAAAATGTAGTCTGTGCAACCTGCATACAGAAATCTCTCTTAGCTCACTAGAGGAGCATGATGTTGGGGCCCAATCCAAAACATAGACAAGTTACAAATTTAGACAGCACGTTGCGTAGAAGTAAGCAAGCAATTGGCCATTCTGTAACTCAATTAATGTCTTAGGGAGCATAATGAACAGCAGAGGATTTCATACAAACATACTACAACAAGAAAAACTATGCAATCATTAGCCTAGTATGAACTAGATTGTGAGCCTCATTCAATAATAGTTGGTTAATAGACTTCAAAGCTTCAGGCAAACTTCGGCAGAGTAATTAAATGGTAAGGCCTTTAATTATGTCAACTAATAGTTATACAAGTACCGAAGATCAGGCATCATTCTTTGGGCATCTCATTAACTGAGGACAAATAAAGCAATTAAAAAGGGCAAATTAACTATGCCTGAAACAAACAAGGAATTGAACTATTGAGTTAGATACAGTGACTTACCTTAACAGGTTGAAGAGGCTCAGTGCAGCTCCTACTTCTCTTGCAAGGCTCCTTCCTAACATCTTGTACATGGAAATCCTCAATCTTATCTTCATTGCACCCCCTCTGTAAGGTGACACAAACTAGTTACTCGTCTCCTTGGAAGATAAATATGCATACTTTCCAGTCTGTGAACACAAAAGGATGAGATTATAACAAAACAACGCCACATAATGAAACATGCCGCATCTCTTGCACTTGCACACAATGAAATGAGCATTTACTATGTCTGCACTATGTAAAAACTAGGCATACCTTCGAACTGGATCTCCAGGTACTCTTGGAGAGCCTACTTTAGTGTATAGCCAAACCTTTATGTCACCTATGAGTTAGAAAAGGCCCCACTACAGCAGCCCTTAGTGTTTAAATTGTTGACAAGCTCTTTTAGAGTGTTAGGTCAAGAACAACAAGTAATCAAAGCAAACAGTGATGGTCATGCGTTTTTGTTTAAATTAGGCAATGTGATCTCTATGGAAAAAATTGACCAAAGTAGATTGTGCCAAGTAGATGGTATCTTTGTATTTGCATTTTGAGCAAATAGTGATGGTCTGTTTTCCTATCATATTAATTATTGCACTGGGTTCAATTTGTGATGTTTGCAAATCAAATTAATTTTCATATGAGCAGCAAAATGAAAAAATATAATGCAATCTAGACTTTTCACTGATCATACCAAAGATAAGCTGAAAACGCAATGAAAAGAACTGGTTGGCTTATTACATGGAGCTTATATTCACGGGTGCTTATTTTCTTAGGATAACTCGTAATAACTATCCCTAAGAAACTTGGCCAATAGAACTGACATACAAATAACATGTCAGGATGATTGCAATGGAGGAGTGACGTACCATAGCACACTGTATAGGCTCACCGTTGGCTCTCCTTTTTTGCGATGTTCCATGAAATTGCCACATACATCTTGTACTTTTTCCTTGTGTAACCCTATCTGCAAGTTGACACGGCTAATTTCAAACATCTCTACATGATAATACATTGCATATCCCTTGTGCATATTTAAACCACCAATTAATGATTGTGTGCGTAGCATAAACTAGCCATGACTCTGTGTGCTCGACTAGTAGGCACTCTAAGGGAGCCTAATGTAGTGTACTGGAATTCCTACATGCCACCTACGATTTTGTGTAATGTACTGCCTTTGTTCCTAAATATATGTCTATGTAGAGATTCCAGTATGGACCACATACAGATGTATATAGGTGCATTTTCGAGTGTAGATTCACTCATTTTGCTTCGTATGTAGCCTATAGTGGAATCTCTAGAAAGACTTATATTTAGGAACGGAGGTACGAGGCAGTATCATGTATGACATCTACATATCTAATTAGCTTATAGTAGAAATCATTGTCTGCACAAAGGGATTACTGGTCGAAAATCCTAGCAAAGCACGCTGGCAGGCACAGAACAATACAAGAGAGAGAGACACGCTTACAAGATCATAGCAATGCCTCGGTCCAGGATCTTGGTTGGCCAAGCTGTTAGATCCAAAAGAAACATCGTCCTTGTAGTTTTTGCCAGCTGCATAACAGGTAATAGTGACCTGTTAGTATATTTGAAGTACATCGGGCAGGTGATGTTGGACGGGTTTAAAGGTGACAAGTACCTAGGCCGTGGCGGGTCCTTGGCATCTTTCCAGACGATGGGAATCTGGTTAGAAACGTCAAGGATGATGACGCTGCGCTGGTTGTCGGGGTCCGGTAAGGAGATCTAGAACCATCGAGTAGGGTGTTTGTGGAGCGGCTCCGGTAGGGTGGACTACAGTGTGGGCGAAGCGGATCTGTGGCCGTGGACGAGCGCGTAGGTGAAGCTGCTCCGGTGGTTGGGTTAAGGATGGTGTCGACGATGCGGATCTGCGGCCGTGGATGGGGCATCAGAAACTACTCCGGTAGGTTGGATGAGGGTGCGAGGAAGTGGATCTGAGGTCGTGGACTTGTGAGTTGGCAAAGCGGCCCCGGTAGGGTTGAAAATGGTATAGGCGAAGCTACTCCGGTGGGGTTGACGATGGTGTCGGCGAAGCGGCTCCGGTAGGGTTGAGGAAGGTGTCGGCGAAGAGGATCAGAGGCCGTCGGCCGAGGCGTCGGTGGGGCGGCTCCGGGGGTGTGTGGACGAAGCATCTTCGGTGGGGAGTACGAATGAGCCGCTGCAGATGCGCTACGGTTGACGAGAGTACCGGCGAAGCAGATCTGGCGTCGTGGACAAGGTCGGCACTGAATGGGTTGTGGTACAGTGGTGGATGAGCAATCTACTTGTTTCTAGGGGAGATGGGAGGGGTAGATGCGGCCGCAGAAGCAGATCCGGCGAGGTGGACGCCGCTGGCAGTGAATGGGCTCTGGTACGCCGATGGATGAGCAGTCTAGGGTTTCGAGAGGGGAGGGGAGAAAGGCCGATGAAGTACGGACGGCATGATGTGAGATGCTGTGGTGATGTGGAGTTAGTCGTTTTTGCGGGAGGGGGAGAGGAAATGGGGGTGCCGTATAGTGGGGGGAACCGGAAGTTACAAAAGCAGCACCAACCTATTATGTAGATGAGGGCGGTATTGTAACTGTTTGTCTCCGTGCACCAAGGACAAAAGGGGAATTTCGCATGCTAAAGACTAAGGTGGCGGAAATTTTAGAAGGAGGCGGGAGATTTTGCCGCCCGTGGGATCGTTCGTATCCAGTTTCAACTAATTTTGGACCGTACTAGCGGGAAGGTCATGCGAGACTGTGTACACGGGACACGCGTCAGCAGTTAATAACTGGTGTGAAGTCCACCCCAGAAAAAAGACAATAACTCGGGATGATGCGCCAATAACTTGGACGTTTACACGGGCGCGGCCAATCGTACGGGTGTAGTGGCGCGTTCACAAAAAAGGGATCAAACGCTCACCTATGTATTTCTCGTTTAAATAGATAATTTAGTGCAATTGGTTATTTACTTTAAACATAATGCATTGACGTGTTAGTGTAGAGGCGCACAAAAAGAAATGGATATTGTAGTCCGCTACTTAAAAGTGTTACCTCATATGATTACATAGCCTCCATTACATAAAATGCGTACCTGTTGAATTCATATATGAATATTACATATATTACTTCATAATAGAACCTTAAATCATCCAAGACTAATGATTTTGAATGCAAGAGTAACAATGATGCATGTACATGACAGCTACATTGGTTGTTTGAAGAAACATCACTGTAACTTTGGCATGCACAACTGAAAAGGTTTATTTAAATAGAAAAAATGTGATATGTGAGTATCCAATCTTTATACCGTTGAATCGATATTGTACCTTTGACCACGATACGAAGTAGATATTGATTTATGTTCAAACGATGCACGTCCACGATCGCTAGATAGTGATACGTGAATGAATCGTGCAATCTCTCTCACACACATACATATCTCATTTCCTTGTGGGCATCGGAATCACACACGCGCACTTCGTGTATTTCTCTCCCTCCGTCAAGATTAGAATTCGTCTTTCTACCCCATCCTACAAGTTTCTCACACAGAAACACACACACTCTCTCTCTGTCGAACACGCCCACCCCTTTAATTCCGCCCACCCACAGCCACTAATATCTCAAAGTATAATAATGTCTCTCACACATATGCCTAAGGTTAACTCAAGTTCCGGAACCATAAGAATACATACAATGGGATTCCAATAGAGAACCTTTTGTTTTGAGATTTCGCTCTCTCTCTCTCTCTCCCTCTGTCTCTCTCTCTCACACACACGCGCGTGCGCACACACACACACACATTGTTTCTCGCTTCATTTTTTCCGGCGCTTGCATGCACACAATTTTTTTAATCCTCGTGATGCTTTAAGTATGCCTCGCACAAATGCTATCTACCTATCCCTTAATATAGCTAGATATGTGTCACACAAACTCCTTCTCCCTACTAGCAAGATGCCCATGCGTTGCACTGAACATCAAGATATATTTGTATGAGTAGTTTATCTTGTGGGAGAAAGGATGAACGAGGGAATGCCTTATTTGCAAATGCAGAGAGGGATGTGGGTATCTTTTTGCAAAATTGCCATAGTTTCCTTCCTATCCGTCGGGTATAAATCAGATGGCCTATATTGCGGGATGGCAGGAACACCATCATCACCAACTCTGTTTTTTATAAGAGTAGGGATATGTAAGTGTCACTGCCCCCCCTCCCCCTGACACACACACCCACACACACACACTTCCCAACACCGAAGGAGTAGGGTGACACCTCGATCTTGATACTAATCTATCGACTGGCTTCTCTCTCAAACACACACACACACA
>LR738711.1:622073436-622085848 GCA_902687465.1 Secale cereale
TAATCTATCTACTACTCTTTCAAACACACACACACACACACACACACACACACACATACACACACACTCGCTAGTTGTGCCTCTGTGCCTACCGCGCACACTCCTGATACGTCTTTCTCTCCCTTCCCCTCCCCCACCCCAACAATGACAGCAGAAGGGTGACAACTCGATCTGATCGTAATCTGTCAATTGGTTTCTCTCTCGAACATTGTGTCTCTGTGCCTTGCTCAGTAGCCCCCTCGATATGTAGACTTCTCGCTCGCGCACAGCTGTAGCGACGATGATGTTGAACCCAGTGTGCCTCGTTTGTACCGGCCTCATGTGATAGTTTTCACCTTGTTTTCTGTTAATTAACAAGGCAACCTTTTCTTTATCACCACTAGTGAATCTGAAATCATTCGGGGCAGACATAAAATATATCACTTCAACCCAATTATCGCAGTAACTATTTTAAAATAAACTAGCTAGATGCCCGTGCGTTGCACGAAACATCAAGATGCATTTGTATGAGCATTTTATCTTGTGAGAGAAAAGGATGAACGATGGAAGGTCGTATTTGCGAACGTGGAGAGGGTGTGGGTATATTTTTGTAAAATTGCCATAGTTTTCTTCCTATATGTTAGATATAAATCCGACGGCCTATATTGCAGGATGGCACGCACACCATCATCACCAACTCTGTTTTCTACTCCCTCTGTTTCTAAATATTTGTCTTTTTAGAGATTTCAACAAGTGACTACATATGGAGAAAAATGAGTGAATCTACACTCTAAAATATGTCTACATACACATCCATATGTGGTAGTCCGTTTGAAATCTGAAAAGACAAATATTTAGAAATGGATGGAGTATAAGAGTAGACATGGAGATATATCTCCAGCATGGTCTAAAACAAAAATGTGCTGGGCTGGTTAGCGCTGGATGCTCGCAACGCGATGACATGTGTTGGAATTATGTCTTTAACTTTAGATTTTTATATTATATATTACTTATTTAATATATACTTCTTTCGCTACTGTACTGACAGTGGAACCCATAGAGTACTTAGAATACAAGATTAAGGATGTACTTGTTTCTTTTTAACTTTCCGTACGAAGCTGTAGCCACCCTGCAGGTCAAGTGTACACTGTACATGCAATTAACTTTTTATAGAGGGACAATCATACACACAATTAACTCAAATGGATTGGATGCCACTCTATTATTTCCAGCATAAGAGCATCTCCAACGGCAGTCGACAAATTTCCTCCCGCTTCCTTCCGCGGAGGACGACATCAAACGCCAGCGGCATACATTTTCACAACTCTAACCAACCAGATGAAATGCGTGCAAACACGGACTGATTTCATATAAGCATGAAGGATTTCGTATAAAAAAGCCGGATCTTCATATACACATGATGGATTTCATTACATTTACATGAACTAAGCGGTGCCAATCCGGCCCTCTTGGTATAATTAATACTCCCTCCGTCCGGAAATACTTGTCCTAGAAATGGATGTATCTAGACTTATTTTAGTTATAGATACATATAATTTATCCATTCTTAGAACAAAAATTTCCCGCCAGCTGGAGAGGGAGTACATAATCTAAATGGCCGCCCGCGGATCCCTTTGTCTTCCTCATGTCGGGTAGACACTTTGCGGGGTCGACGAAGGTCCTCGGAAGAGACAAAGAAGCAAAGAAACCACCTGAATGCGCAGTCGTCGCCTCGGCGGTGGCCTTCATGGGACCCAAGTGGCGGAGGCCTCCCGTGTTCTACTTCTCCTCGATGATGGCGGCAGACACGGAGATGCTGGCCACCGACTCGTCGCTCTCCACACACCCGGCTTCTGTCTCTGCCTGCATGGCGCTGCCGCAGGCATGGGAGGCGCACCCACAGACACGGGAAGCGCGGCACCGCACACACTAGCGGTGCGGTACGATGCGGCAGCGACGACGCCCGTACTAGTGTACTCGCCGCCATGCCGGCGTGGAGCTACTCGCCACTCCTCATCGAGCTGAACTGGAGCAGCGAGTTGCTGAACGACGCGCCTGCTTGGGGCGGCAACTGGCTCCGTCGGGCCAAGCGAGGTTGGTGAAGCACCGAGCGGCCTCGCCCGTATCCGGAGGGCTCCGTGGGCCACCCAGCCGGGTAATATGCCGGAGAACGGCTCCTCGAAAGGCATCAAAAGAGTGGAGAAAATGGTGAAGGAGGAGATAGGGGAGCGGCGGAGGGGTGCGATTCTTGCCCACTGTCTGTCTGGCCTCATGTAAATAGAGGGCGGATGGTAGGAGCTTGGCCAGCGTCTGGCCTCGTTTAAACCGAGGGCGGACGGGAGGAGCTCGGTCGGTGTTGCGTTTAATTCCGGCCTGCTCATGAACGGACGTGTGGCCGGAGTAGGTTTCTCGGTTTGCATGCGGGTTTAACGGAGGGGTTTGATGGAGGCGAGGAGGCGTGTTCAGTCGGGCGTGCAGCGGGCGGCGCAGTACTATTTGATTTGATAGCGGGCTGCGCAGTTCCTGATATGGCTTTAATGCAGACGAGGGAGGGAGTAGCGGTTCCCGAAATGTTGAGCGGTCAATGCATCCTCCTTCAATTAATGCATGAGGGAAGTAATGGGAGGAGGACCAGGAAAAGAGGTTGCACGATGTGAATGCAACGCAGCTTGCCCTCATATAAAGGCGCCCCTCCATTCCAATGCATCTACCACATCGTACGCACCTAAGCATTTGCCTAAGCACCTACACTAAGCGCAAAAGAGCTCACTCCAGACCCATGGCAGCGATGCGCGCGAGCGGCCAGCGGTTGTGCCAGATGGTCCACGATGTCGGCCTGCGGCATGGCGCCGAGGATCGTCTCCAGACGATGTTAGAGACCGGCTGGTGGATGGCCGTCGTCGACGCCAACTACGACTCTCAGTTGGACCAGATGATCGTTGCCACCACCAACAAGTTCACCGTCCTCAAGAAGCTCGCGGACGACATCGCCGTACTCCTCCAGCCCGCGCGCCCGGGCTCCTCATTGCCTACCACCCTAATCGGCCTCCATGGCCGGAACATCTTTGAAGCACTGGTGGCCCTGCGACTTCCCGCCGACGCCACGAAGAATGTCCACCTGGAGGTCGCGCTCGCCGCGAGGCGCCCCGCCCTGCAAGAATTCATCGACCTACACATCCACGTGTACGAGAAAAGCGTGTACATAGGTATCTACAAGGCTTGCGAGGACGCTACAACGTTGGCCTTCCTCAACCGGCTGGAAGCCTTGGATGCCTTTGCTGAGAAGCACCTCGACCTCGCCACAAAAGCCGTCGCTCCTTAGTCGTCGGTCGGTGGCCCGGCGCACTAAGTTGAGGAGGAGGAGGTCGTACGTTGATGGCTGCATCTTTCTTCTTGCCTTCTGTAACCACCACTGTGATCGCATCATCATCGTGGCCTTAATTCTTATTGTGCTATTGCATTCTCGTTCCAGTCAATACCGACATGTGCGATCCCTTTGCTTAATTATATGCAACACTGTAACTAGTACTCCGTCAGTCAATTTATAAGTTGTGCTTACCTTTTCCATCAACTTTGTGCAACGCGCATGCATCTTGCTAGAAACACTAGAACATGTCGGACCGCGTGTGACCTAACCGATGATGCGCCAACCTAGCTACTACGTACTCTGCTTATATGGCGGAAATATCCCCGCCCTAGCGTTTCCAATCGTTATGTCTATCTATCGATCGTGCCAAGGAGCAGAACCAAAATGTTACAATTTATACAAGTTTCTCTCTCCTACTCCTATAAAAGACTCAGTTGGTGATGGTGGTGTGTCGGCCATCCGTCGTTTCTGACCATTAGATATGCATCTAATGGCTGTGAGTTAAGTTGTGGCATTTTTGCAACAATAGCCCACTTCTCTGCTCCAATTTGCAGAAAACCCCTTATTATCTTGAAAGCAACCACATCCCTCCCTGACCTCATCAAAACAGCCTGAGACATATATATATACTCCTATAAAAGACTCAGTTGGTGATGGTGGTGTGTCTGCCATCCGTAGTTTCTGACCATTAGATCTGCATCTAACGGTTGTGAGGTAAGTTGTGGCATTTTTGCAACAATAGCCCACTTCTCTGCTCCAATTTGCAGAAAACCCCTTATTATCTTGAAAGCAACCACATCCCTCCGTCACCTCATCAAAACACCCTGAGAAATATATTTTGAGTGAAAAGTACTCCCTCCGTTCCTAAATATTTGTCTTTCTAGATATTTCAATAAGTGACTATATACAGAGCAAAATGAGTGAATCTACACTTCAAAATATGTCTATATAATCCGTATGTATAGTCCATTTGAAATCTCTAAAAAGTCAAATATTTAGGAACAGAGTGAGTAATATATTAGGAGTATATCAAAACAAGAGTGATTTCTTTCAAGTTT
The DNA here is from genome assembly GCA_902687465.1 of Secale cereale. Taxonomy (NCBI): domain Eukaryota; kingdom Viridiplantae; phylum Streptophyta; class Magnoliopsida; order Poales; family Poaceae; genus Secale; species Secale cereale. Next base: position 622,077,841 of record LR738711.1, read on the forward strand.
GTGAACAAGTACTACTATTCTACTACTTTGGATCCGTCGCAACGCACGGGCACATTGCTAGTAAAAGGAAAAGGCCCGCCGCGTTCGCGTCGCACTCCCCAACTGCTAGGTGGCTTCTCACCCCTCGTTGGTTACCCCAAGTGGAAGGTTTGAGATGCAGTGTAGCAGAAGTTTTCCCTTGGTAATACCAAGGATCGATTTCCCAGAGACTCCCAGTTTCAACAAGAAGGTGTCAACTGCTAACGGCGCCAGATATTAGCAATCAACGTGGACCTGCACACAGATACAAATAACTTTGCTCCCAACGAGTACAGAGAGGTTGTCAATCCCTCCGGCCTTGTAGTTTACAAAGGATCAAACGCAAGTGATAATAGTGATAGGTATAATTGCAATAGTAAGTAAATAGCGGAAAAGTAAATAGCGGATGTGATCAATGATGGTAATATGGACCGGAGTCTCATGATGTTCACTAGTGATGTCTCTCTCCCAAAAGACGATAAAACAGCTATGTGAGGTAAACGAATTACAGCTGGGCAATTGACAGGACCATGTGCGCAAACCAATGCTGACTACATTGCAAGAAAGATTGAGGTTCAAAGCATGGGCGGTACGCCAAAGTAAGTAGACCGAAATCCATCAATATCTACTACTAATCATCCACCTTGAGATATCTATCCAGAACATCTCGCTGGTATTAAGTTGCGAGCCCCACCCATAGTGTAAACTCAATGCAACAGACAACTACATTAAAAGAACTTTGCGTAAAGTAAATAATCCTTGCACCCGCGGGCACAAGCACCGTTGTTTTCCCCCTTGTGGCAACAACACATCCCCTAGACTCATGTTTCTGTCACTCAAACTAGTCATCGAGGGGCATGAACCCACAATCGAGCATAACGTTCCCTCTTGGAGTCACTACCTACTACTTGGCAAAAGAAATAAATAACAACGGAAAACATGCAAGAATTTCTTACGAACATAAACATAAAAGAGGTGAATCAAATATATTACTCAAACACAATTTGAACATAATCTCATAATCCATCGGATCCCAGCAAACTCATCATAGCAACAACATAAGGATTACATATGTGCCTCGATCATGTAGGGCAGCTCACGAGGACTAATTAGTGAAGCACAAGAACGGGAGGAGAACATCACATAGCTACTGGTCATGGACTCATGGTCCAAGGGAGACTACTCACAACTCATTCGGGAGGCGTCCATGGTGGTGGAGAAGCTCCCGGTGGTGATCCTCCCCTTCGGCAGGGTGCCGGGAAGGGTTCTCCTGGTGCTCCCGATCTTGGAAGTGGCGGCGGCGGCGGAACAGAGATGAGATCGCGAAAAAGAGTTCCTGTTTCGAGGGTTTCGGGAGACGCTTTAAATATATGCCAAAGGGGGGCATCGGAGGAGCCTCGGGGGGCCCAGGCGCCCCCCGGCGCGGCCCAGGGGGGGCGACGCCAGGGCACCTGGAGCCCTGGTGGCCCCCCCGGCTGTCCTTCGGGCGCACGGTAGTTTCTGGAACGCTGAGTTTTTATATAATTTTTCTGGATTTTTCCTGGCAGTTGTCGTAATGTGAAAACCTGAAATACAAAAACAGCCGAAAACAAAAACTGGCACTGGGGTGCACTGAGTTAATAGGTTAGTCCAAATATGATCAAAAGTGTATGGATGTGTATAAATATCATAGCAATATCACCCAATAGAGGCATGGAGCAAGCAGAAATTATAGATACGTTTTGGACGTATCAACATCCCCAAGCTTAATTCCTGCTCGTCCTCGAGTAGGTAAATGATAACAAGAATAATTTCTGTGGTGACATGCTAATAACCATATAGGACTTTTTCATAGTCATATGACAAAAGCTTATTGAGACAATGAATCTATAGTAATTAAGTTGCCTCATGAGAAAATCACAAAGAACTGAAAGTTTTACAATATGATACTGAAACATCAAATAGATTTGCAATGAACATGATGTGCAAATATGATAAAGTGATATCTAGCTTGCCCCCTTTAATGAAGCAAAACATAAATGCAGGGGCACCTTCAAGGTTTAAGTGATGACTAGATACAATGATTTCAGAATAAACGATATCACAATCATGCAAAAGACAATGCTACTTTGGGACAATGCACATTACACTCAGAATGACAATCATGCTCTCAGTAGTTGGTGCTTTGAAGAAAGAAGGTGGAGACTCAACATAAAAGTAAAAGAATGGCCCTTCGCAGAGGGAAGCAGGGATTACTCATGTGCTAGAGCTTTTTATTTTGAAAACATAGAAACAATTTTGTCAACGGTAGTAGTAGTTCATATGTGTTATGCATAAGACATCCTATAAGTTGCAAGCCTCATGCATCGAATACCAATAGTGCTCGCACCTTGTCCTAATTAGCTCGGATTTCCATGGATTGTCATTGCATTACATATGTTTCAACCAAGTGTCACAAAGGGGTACCTCTATGTCACCTGTACAAAGGTCCAAGGAGATAGATCGCATTTGATTTCTCGTTTTTGATAGATCTCAACTTGAGGACATCCATACCGGGACAACATAGAAAATAGATAATGGACTCCTCTTTAATGCTTAAGCATATTCTCATAAGAGATTGAGGATTAATGTCCAAGCTAAAACTTCCACCATGATACATGGCTTTGGTTGGCGGCCCAATGTTCTTCTCTAACAATATGCATACTCAAACCATTCAACCCATGGCAAATCACCCTTACTTTAGACAAGACGAACATGCATAGCAACTCACATGATATTCAACAAAAGTGTAACAGTTGATGGCGTCCCCAGAAACATGGTTACCGCTCAGCAAGCAACTTATAAGAAAATAAGATACATAAGCAACATATTCTTTACCACAATAGTTTTTAAGCTACTTTCCCATGAGCTATGTATTGCAAAAACTGAAGGTTTTAAAGGTAGCACATGTAAATTTACTTGGAGTGGCGGTGAAATACCACATATAGGTAGGTATGGTGGACTCATATGGCACAACTGGTTTAAAAGGACGTGGATGCACAAGCAGTCAGTCCGCTTAGTACAGGTGGAGGTTAGCAAAAGACTGGGAGCGACCAACTAAGAGAGCAATGACGGTCATAATTATGCAGAGCGACAAAGCAATATTGAATCAGGCATGGAAGTTATATCGCTACTCAGAAACAAAAGATCATCAAGGCTTGGCAGACTTTCTTTACAGTCTTAAATATGCCTGAGCATACGCCAAGTCAATCAAAATAAATTCTTGAGGGAAGATATTACTAAACCATATCACATCATTGGCAAACAAATCATGTTGGTACTCCAATAACACATTGGGAATCCCCCCAGTTATTTGAGACTAACCATAAGAAAACCTGAACTACTAAGCGCCATTATCCACGTAGCATCTTTATCATAGACATATTAACCAATGCAACGGAAGCAAACTCTCTTAATAAGATAAGCATGATAATTAAAGAGAGTTCAAGCAACCAGCTAAACAAAAGCTCTTTAAAAAGATAAGCATGAATACTAAGAGCAGAGCATGATAGTAGCTATTAAAAGACAAAGAACACACACAGCAAAGATAGACATGAAAATTCTATGTTATGTTCTAGGTAGAAGTGGAGCGTGTTTCTCTCCCACATAAAGAATGCTGAGTTCCGACTCGTTATGAAAAACTAAAAAGGAAACTAAAAGCAAGACGCACCAAGCATAGCACATAACACGTGAAGTGATTAAAATATAGTGGAACGAAAGACGAACTGATAATGTTGATGGAGAAGGGGATGCACGGGGGCATCCCCAAGATTAGACGCTTGAGTCTCCTTGAATATTTCTTGGGGTGCATGGGGGCATCCCCAAGCTTGAGCGCTTGACACTCCTGAATCTTTTTATCATCTTTCCTCGCACACTTGAAAACTCCCTTCATACATAACTCATCATAATCTGATTACCGAGGTTAGTACCCATAATAAAATAATTGTACCTTGCTGGAAATAAAGATATTCTTGAAGGTCTACTGTTTCTCAAGATTGCCAAAAGGTTTTTGCAAAGAAAAAGCAAGCTCTTGGTTTGCAAAATGAAGGAAAAGCAAAACAGGACAGAATCTGTGAAAAACAGAACAGCAGGTAGTAATTGATTTGTTTGGGGCACTTCTGCAACTCTAATCAAAAAACTCAGAAAAGACGCACGAAAGACAATTATATAGAGAACGCTGTCGAAAACATTCAGACCAAAAAGATGATCTGGTGATTTTATACGAATTTTTCTATCCAAGGACAGAATCTGTTTCCTGGACATCACCTCACAACTTTTGAACTTTCTAGCAATCATAGGCTATACTTGGCACAAAATTGAAAAGTAAAGATACAATGATGATGCTACAGTAGTAACAACATCAAGACACAACAAAAGCAAAATAAATTTATTCATTGGGCTGCCTCCCAAAAGCGCTTTCTTTTATGCCTTTAAGCTAGGCATAATGCATATAGATCAAGTTTTATCAAGAGTAAAAGAATAGTTAGCCCGTACAACGGACTCAAAAGGTAACTTGATCTTCTTTCGAGGGAAGTGTTCCATCCCTTTCTTGAGAGGAAACTGAAATTTTATATTACCCTCTTTCATGTCAATGATAGCACCAACGGTGCGCAAAAAAAGGACGTCCCAAAATAATTGGACAAGAAGGATCACATTCAATATCCATAATAGTAAAATCAACGGGAACATAATTATCATTGACAACGATAAGAACATCGTCGATCCTCCCCAAAGGTTTCTTTATGGAAGAATCAACGAGACGAACACCAAAAGAACAAGAATCAAAAGGTTTCAATTTAAGCATCTCATATATTCTTTTGGGCATAACAGAGGTACTAGCTCCAACATCACATAATGCATAGCAAGAGAAGTCATTCAATTTAATTTTTATCATAGGATCCCAACCATCTTCTAGCTTTCTAGGTATGGAGTTCTACTCTAAGTTTCTCCTCCCTAGCTTTGATAAGAGCATTAGTGATATGCTCTGTGAAGGCAAGGTTAATCGTGCTAGTGCGGGGGTCTCTAGACATCTTGTGAAGGAAATCAATAACTTCGGTAAGAGTGCAATTATCAAAATCAAGGTCACCAGCATCAAGTAAAGTGGTAGTGGTGTCCTTTAGGTTCACATGTTTGGTAGTTTCTATAGTCATAGCATCACCATTAATAGGTCCATCGGGACCAGGAGTACATTGGGTGCTAAGAGTTTGGATATCCTCAACAACTTGGATAGTAGCAACAGTGTGGTGGGTAGAAGGCTCTTAATTCTATCTTCTTCCTCCCTTTCTCTAGCCCATCTCTCTTTAAGTTTAGCCATCATCCTAATATTTTCATTAATTTGCACTTGAATAGCATTCATAGGAGTGACCTTCCTCTCCTCAAGAGGAGAAGTTCTAATTTTAAGCAATTCTACCTCATTGGCTAAATTGTCTACCTTTGAAGAGAGATCACCTAGTTTGTTTAGTTTTTCTTCTACACTATTATTAAAAGCTTTTTGGGTAGTGATGAAATCTTTAAGCATAATCTCTAGTTCAGTAGTGGAGTTCCTATTGCTAGGATAAGCATTGTTGTTCCCATAAGAATTAGAGGGGAACGGTCTAGGATTGCTACCAAAATTACTCCTATAAGCATTGTTGTTAAAATTGTTTCTAGAGATAAAGTTCACATCTACTTGTTCTTGAGCAATCAAAGAATTTAAAGGAACATCACGAGGATCAACAGAGGATTGCTTCGAAAGTAGAGACATGATCAAGTCAACCTTTTCATTTAAGGAGGAAATCTCCTCGACAGAGTTTACCTTCCTACCTGTTGGAGCGCGTTCGGTGTGCCATTGGGAATAGTTGGTCATCATCTCATCGAGAAGTTTTGTGGCAGCACCAAGTGTAGTTGACATAAAAGTTCCTCCCGCGGCCGAATCTAACAAGTTCCGCGAGGTAAAGTTCAAGCCTGCATAAAAAGTTTGGATAACCATCCAAGTAGTCAAACCGTGAGTAGGGCAGTTCTTGATAAGAGATTTCATACGTTCCCAAGCTTGGGCAACGTGTTCATTATCCAATTGTTTAAAATTCATTATGTTACTTCTCAGTTGGATAATTTTAGCAGGTGGATAGTATTTTCCGATAAAAGCATCTTTGCACTTGTCCCATGAATCTATGCTATTTCTAGGCAAAGACTGAAACCAAATTTTAGCTCCTCCCCTCAAGGAGAAAGGAAAAGGCTTAAGCTTAACAATATTACCATCTATTTCTTGGTACTTTTGCATATCACAAAGTTCAACAAAGTTGTTCAAGTGTAAAGCAGCATCATCTCCAGCACCGGAGAATTGATCTTTCATGACTAAGTTTAGTAAAGCAGGTTTAATTTCATATGAAGGTGCTGAAGTGGCAGGTGTAGTGATAGGTGTGCTGATAAAGTCATCGTTGTTGTGACTAGTGAAGTCACACAACTTGGTGTTCTCGGTGGAACCCATTGTAGCAAGCAAGCAAGATAACTATTTTTGTGATTTTCGATAAAAGATACTAAAGCAAAACTGAAAGGTAAACTAACAAGAATAAAAGCAAAGGTAAAAGATAACGTGCAACTCCCCTATCCTGAAGAGTGGAGTCCCCAGCAACGGCGCCAGAAATTGCTTTGCTAGGTGGCTTCTCACCCCTCGTTGGTTACCCCAAGTGGAAGGTTTGAGATGCAGTGTAGCAGAAGTTTTCCCTTGGTAATACCAAGGATCGATTTCCCAGAGACTCCCAGTTTCAACAAGAAGGTGTCAACTGCTAACGGCGCCAGATATTAGCAATCAACGTGGACCTGCACACAGATACAAATAACTTTGCTCCCAACGAGTACAGAGAGGTTGTCAATCCCTCCGGCCTTGTAGTTTACAAAGGATCAAACGAAAGTGATAATAGTGATAGGTATAATTGCAATAGTAAGTAAATAGCGGAAAAGTAAATAGCGGATGTGATCAATGATGGTAATATGGACCGGAGTCTCATGATGTTCACTAGTGATGTCTCTCTCCCAAAAAACGATAAAACAGCTATGTGAGGTAAACGAATTACAGCTGTGCAATTGACAGGACCATGTGCGCAAACCAATGCTGACTACATTGCAAGAAAGGTTGAGGTTCAAAGCATGGGCGGTACGCCAAAGTAAGTAGACCGAAATCCATCAATATCTACTGCTAATCATCCACCTTGAGATATCTATCCAGAACATCTCGCTGGTATTAAGTTGCGAGCCCCACCCATAGTGTAAACTCAATGCAACAGACAACTGCATTAAAAGAACTTTGCGTAAAGTAAACAATCCTTGCACCCGCGGGCACACACACCGTTGTTTTCCCCCTTGTGGTAACAACACATCCCCTAGACTCATGTTTCTGTCACTCAAACTAGTCATCGAGGGGTATGAACCCACAATCGAGCATAACGTTCCCTCTTGGAGTCACTACCTACTACTTGGCCAAAGCAATAAATAACAACGGAGAACATGCAAGAATTTCTTACGAACATAAACATAAAAGAGGTGAATCAAATATATTACTCAAACACAATCTGAACATAATCTCATAATCCATCGGATCCTAGCAAACTCATCATAGCAACAGCATAAGGATTACATATGTGCCTCGATCATGTAGGGCTGCTCACGAGGACTAATTAGTGAAGCACAAGAACGGGAGGAGAACATCACATAGCTACTGGTCATGGACTCATGGTCCAAGGGAGACTACTCACAACTCATCCGGGAGGCGTCCATGGTGGTGGAGAAGCTCCCGGTGGTGATCCTCCCCTCCGGCAGGGTGCCGGGAAGGGTTCTCCTGGTGCTCCCGATCTTGGAAGCGGCGGCAGCGGCGGAACAGAGATGAGATCGCGAAAAAGAGTTCCTGTTTCGAGGGTTTCGGGAGACGCTTTAAATATATGCCAAAGGGGGGCATCGGAGGAGCCTCGGGGGGCCCAGGCACCCCCCCGGCGCGGCC
>LR738711.1:622100400-622116263 GCA_902687465.1 Secale cereale
TTCTTCTTCTTCTTCTTCTTCTTCTTCTTCTTCTTCTTCTTATTCTTCTTCTTCTTCTTATTCTTCTCATTTTCTGTGGGAGACGGCTTCGCAACAAGCTCTCCGAACCTTGCAGCTATCTCGAAACTCACACGGGCATCGAGGGCAGCATATTTTATCCACTCGTACGTCAAGGGATAATTCTCCCATCCAGACGACCTTAAGGCCAGCGTCTCGTCACTCTTCTGAAGATTTGTTCCTAGCAAAAAATTTGCTACGTCGAATAGGGATGGTGTCGGTTTATCACAATCTTCTACAGGAATTTTTATTCTGGTTTGTAGGTTAGCAATGCTTTTCAAATCAAGGTTGTAGGGCTCCAACTTATGTTTGTCCCCTGCGATGGCTGCCCCACAGAAGTATATGTCCTCCCGAGACAAGAAATCGTGAAGCTCACCTGGTATGGAGGGCGCGTGTATGATGTGGTACACCAAAACATCATCTTCGAGGCACAGCTGAAGGACAACGACGCGTTGGATCTTCCCAGTGGCACGCTCCGTGTACTCTGCGTCGAGACCGATGACATTCATCTCCACCTTTTAGAGGGAGTTGGATACATTGTTGATCCACTTCCGAACAACCCTTGGGTGGTCGGTGACTATGGCAACTATGCTCAACGAGCCTTCGACGAGGACATGTTGGACGCTAAAAACCTGCATCTCGATCTCTTTCGCCATTTGGAACCGCTGGACCAGAGGGCTATGGTTTGGAGAATTAGAATTAGATGGCTAGTCTAACTGAAGAAGATGATTATTTATAGGGGCTTCGGAATTACTCTAGGAGGATGTGAAGAGGTTAAAACAATGTGAATGCAGTGTGGTTTGGATGCAAATGAAGATCAAGGAGTAGTGAAGAAGCCGAGGAAAATTGGTTCCCGATGGAGAAGTAAATGGTAGAAGTGGCCTGCAGGCAGTTGATTAGACGACTAGGTATGCTAAACGAAAAGGCTACGCGGGTAGGCTGAGGAGTGGGGCATGTACCTGTACGTGCCATCCTTCCAGCGCTACATGTGCCACTGGCTAGTTGAGGTCACTCTTTCGAATCACCGTGGCGAGACATTTTATGATTCCTTTTTATTTCTACACCCCTCGTGATGGGTGGGAGCTATGCAAATGAGAATTTGGTTCTGCTCGCAATATGGATGATACCTGGAGGATGAAGTGAACCCAGAGGCATGCTAGCACGGGATTACTGCTCATGTTCCTACTACTCCTACTAGTAGTAGTAATACAACCGTGGTACACTTGATGCTCAAAATACTATTATTCATCCGGTCCTCACAGTGAAGTGACAAGACCTTGCGACTGAGGTGACACCAGTCCAGGCGGCGTGTCCGGGTTACCAAAGTCAGCCTCACCTTGTGCACTGTGCAGTCACTTTCACCGCCGCTGTATAGCATGCCTCGCCTCATCTCCCTCTCCCCTAGCACCACTCCATCTCCATCTCCGTCTTGCCAGAGATCATGAGGTCGCTCTTCATTATCTCGCTGTGCCCCCGCATACCCTCGCCTCGCTCGCCTCCCCCAGTACCACTATTCCCTCGCTAGCCGCTCCAGCACCGACAGCCTTCTCCCCCGTAAATCAAGCCCCCCAAAACCCCACCTTCCAAACTCCACCATGGCCAAACGCGAACCGCGCAGGATCCATATGAGCCGCGATTGGAGCAATCTCCCCAATGACGTCCTCGACCTCTGTTGTTCGTGTATGGATATGTTGAGCGCCCTGCGGCTGGCTGCATGTTCGAGGGGCATGCACACGGCCATCATCGAAGTGAGGCCAAAGCTTTTCAAGACACCCTACTTGCTACTATCTAGTCTTGCGAGATTGGCTCACCATGATACGGAGGCGTACATGATGCCCCTCGACTTCAATCCGATCTCCATTAGCCGAAACTTCTTTGCATGTATGTAGTGGGTCGCCGTACATCATTTCCCTCGACTTCAATCCGATCATCATCGCCCGAAACTTCTTGGAAGGTATGTACTGGGTCGGCATGAACTCCCACTGGATGGCTGCCTTCAGAGAAGACGATAAAAAGTTGGTGCTCGTGAACTTCCAGACCTCCCATGAGATTATCCTTCCTCCATTGGATTATATAGAGTTTTACCATCGCGGTCCTAGTCAGCTAGATTACCACGTCAGTTGGACGGACCTTGTTTTGCAAAAGATTGTAATCTGCCAAGTGCCCACACGACATGCGAATTACGCAGACTTCAAGCTAATTGCCTTGTTCAACCGCGGACTCGCCTATCTTTACGCCGGTGCCTTCTTTAGCTGGAGACAACTTGGCTCGCAGTGGATCATCGTCAAAGCTGATACACACTTCTGTGATGTTATTGAACACAATGGCATCATCTACGCGATCAACAAAGCAGATGGCACAACATATTGCTGGGACGGCGCGTGTAAGTTGTTTCTGTCTCATGTTAATGATGACGCCATGACACTATTTGAACTTTTTGTGATGATTGCCATATCCCTGTTTGAGCAGAATTTGAGTAGAACTATGGCAATGTATTAGAGACGCCGTAAATCAGCTATATTTGGAATGAGTTAATTCATGCGACTGTGATCATGTCATTACAGCCAATTTGTACCCCTGAATAATCAAACGGTTAGGAATATATGGATATTCTTCTTATTTTATAGTAATCTATATACTACTACTAAATATGAGTGTGTATCAATGGCCATGTTAGTTTTCTCATTTTCATGATGTAGAAACATGCACCACACTGTTGGTTTCATCTAACCATACATTAGGGAAGTAAATGTGCATATGGAGAACTCTATAATTGGAAGTAGCGAGATCATGTAATGCTTACCATGTGTACATACCTATATTCGCCCTTCAGCAATCAATGGCTAGAATAATATCCTCACAAAAAATTTGCCCACAGAACACGAGTATATAACAATGCATGGTCTGTTAGTTACCTTGAAGAATTTGTTTGTGAGGACAGAACATGATTCCATAACATTCATGACATGGTAGTTTCCTCTGAAGAATCGATTGCGAGATAACATGAGTATAACCATGCATGGCACTTCTATATTTTCAAACCCAGTATACATTTCCCTGTATTTTCTTCCGAGTTCCAACAGGGACATATCAATGTTGTTTCTTGCATTATCCTACTCATACTCTGAACAATGCTGATCTTACATTAATAATGCATGTCCTTTTTGATATGATGCAGTGTCCCTATAGTTACTGCCCTTTGTAATCACACCACCTTTGCCAAAAACAGGGAAGCACAACTGGTTCCTCACTCGATCAGACGACGGCAAAAGACTGATGATCATTCGGACACATGAGCCGGAAAAGTTATATTGCAAAAACCCATTGTATACAAGCACCATGAAATACGTGAGTATCCGGATAATGGCTGTTACGTCTATGAGCAGGATACCAGCTTGTTGGGGCCTTCGGGATTTTTTTAGTTGGAGGCGGGTAAATAGCCTTGGTTCACACTCTCTGTTTCTCGGACTCAATTATCCGATTAACAAGGAGATCACCGTTGGCAAGGACCTTGATGGCAGAGAGGCTCTGTTTGCTATGGAAAATCGTGTCTACACGGCGAGCCCTAGGAGTTCGGGAGCAAACTCCCCTGATTGTCAATGATACAGCATGCAGCCAAAAGAAGGTGAGAATGACAAAGGCATCCGAATTAACTTTGATCCTTGGATGTCTCAATTACGACAGGCAGTGATGTGGTTCAAGCCTTCAGGTTGATAGGTAATTGGGCTGTTGCGTCGAAAGGGTGGAGTACTGGTGTCTCCGGATCACTGGTCGCTGAAGCGGGGCTGCAAATTATGATGGTGTTGGATCATCTCTTTGAATGACTTTGTTGTCTTTGCTGCCTATTCTGGATGGGTAGTTCTTTCTTTTGTTATGCATATTCCTTATCATTTGGTCATCCTCGTCTATGTCACTCTTACTATGTAATAGTTGGCTCTGTTTAGAATGTCATTCTCGTCTGGATCACGAGAGTCTAAGCGCTGCAGATGGGTGCATTTTGGTGGTGTAGCAAGACTTCTTATGAACTATCATGTCTTGTTGTTTATGTCAGTAGTAGTCACTAGTCAGTGTTTGAATGTTGTATATATCGTTGTTTCGAACTGTTTATTGTCTCGAACTACTGGTGGGCTAAATGAGGGCATCACCATTCTCTAGTGTTCAGAGTGTATCTCCTTTTTTTCAAGTTATATAATTTGAGCTCAGTGTCTTTTCGATGATGTACACTTGTTTGGGCCAGTGAGGTGTCGTTGAATATGGGTCGAGTAGTAACGCAATGCCAAACAGGTCAATTATGACTCTCAGGCTGGGCTCTCAAAAGATCCTAAAAAAAAGGCCAGGCTCTCCAAAAAAGAAAGAATAAGGACTCTTAGCCCGTCATGTGGGCGCCACCGGTGTTTTCGTGCGCTTGCGCGCCGAGAGCATATGGGCGCGTGTTCGAAATTCAAGCTACCTTTTCATCCCTAATTTCGCGCCCCTCCCCCACCTCTGGGATCTCGATTCCTACTCTAGTTCCCCCAAATCCCCGTCATGTACTCCCTATACTCAAGCTCACTATCATGTCGTCGGTCAACGCGGATCTCCGAGCCGAAGATCCCGAGGTCCGTCCTGCCTTCGGTCGCTGCGTGTTGTCGTTCAACAGTGGCATGGCGGCGCTTGATGACCAGTTTGCCGGCGAAGTGCTGATGGTAACCATCAACGGTGATCGGCCTCCTGTCTCGCCGGATGACCTTGTCAAAACTCTTGGCATTGCGCACGGCATCCAAATAAGTGACTTGCTCGTCGAAGTCTGTCCGCCACCGGCTGATTTCTTCGTTAGGTTCCGGACAACTTTCGACTGCAGTCGTGTGTTCGAATCTTCCCGGCGTTTGTTCCGCGATGGCGCGCTGGTGAGCTTTGATCGGTGGCACCCAGGATGGGGCTCGGTGCCCTCTGAGCTTGAGTTTTTAACAAAGCTTACCTTCCACAGCATGCCTCGACGTGCTTGGAACAGTGAGTCCATGAATGAGCTTATAAACGACCTTGGAGGTGAGCTCGTAAGTATGTTTGTTCCTCCAGACAGCTGGGCTCTAACGGTTATGGCATGGATGAAGAAGCCGTCCACCATACCGAAGGTGATTGGTGTTGAGATACCGGTGCAGGAACCGGGGTTGTACTATTCGTCGCTACCAAGGCCACCGCGGACCACGTTAGGGATGTACCTATATTGAGTGTTCGTGCATGTCGAAGGAGTGGCCAATCCATCAATCGAAGTCCTGCCGCCGCCGCTGGTGCCAGGGTCCGTCGATGACGTCCATTACAGGAGTCAATGTCAGACTTTCCCCGTGTTGCTCGGAACGATGGATGGCATAGGGCCTACTCCATCGTGCGGCGGAGGCCACTGCTTCTTTGGGAAAAGAGGCAGGGATGGCTGCCTGGATGTGCTCTAATTTGAGGTAACAACTGAATCTTGTCAGATACTAGTTAAATCTGAGCTATGGGTGTGAAGCACTGATGCGCCAGTACATTTGATTGTGACCTGTTCTAATTTTGTACCTGGACTTTTTTTAGAAAGGGTTGTACGTCAACTTAATGTGCTAGCAGAACTTATTGTGCTGTCTGTCTGTTTTCTTTGCACATCATTCAAGATATTTCCCTGTCATTGATAAAGACGATGAACCGTTATGTACGAGTCCATTGGTTTCAACATAGCCCTACCCGTAGCGATCCACTGCTTCCATCCTAATTGTGCCGCCTGCGTGAAATTTTTGTATGCAAGTTCAGTGTGCTATGATGTTCTATATGATTGTGTCAACTATATAAGTTTTTACTGAGCATCAGCAATGCATATGGCTGAAAGATGTATTTACGAGCATCGACCGACGGCTCTCTCTTTCTCTCTCTCTCTCTCTCTCTCTCTCTCTCACACACACACACACACACACACACAAGCACAAGTGGGACCCGTTGAATTATTTGTTTGCTCGTGACAGCTTTTAATTAGGTTCCACTGTAATCGAACTTTTTTCTTAAGTTATTAATTGAGCTTAGTGACTTCAAAAACTTGTACAAAAGCCTTGTTTGGGCCTTTCCGGCGTCGCTGAATGTGGGCTGAGTAGCCATGTTAGGTTGTACTGTACTACACATGCCTTTTTTTTCAACATCAGCAATGCAACCGGGCCGACAATTGTACACAATATCCGAGTCAACTTGTTATTCTCCGCCCCACTGGGCTGCAAACTTTCCTATGAGGTATGCATTAGGCTTAACAAGAAAATGGACTTTAAGAAATAATAAATGAGATGTAATTATAATAACTGGGCAGTAACTATAAAAAATACACCAAACGTGTAATTAGTTTAAAAAATATTTATTTTCGGAATTTGAAAATTTTAATTTCATTACTTGTTGCACGCGCAATATTTCGTTCGGTTTTAACGTAATACAACTTTATTTTGAAATTATATTTAATCTGACTAGAAATTTCGGATAAAAATATTTCGGATCCCATAAAAATGTGGGAATTTTTTTTGGATTCTGTTTTGAGCGGTTGGTTGAAATTATTAATCGTTGTCCTAGCTAGAAAATGGGTTGTACTTTTAACAAACTGTAATTGGGCTGTAGTAAATTCCATTAGAATTAAAAAATGGTTGTACATTCTTACAAATCGCAAATGGCCTATATGTTCTCTGCCACACACTTGTGGGCCTTCTAAGTTGATGCGTCCCCTAAAAAAACTAAGTTGACGCGTATGCAAGGCTTTGTCAACAACACACGGTTCTGGCAGCTGTGGCCGTTGGATGTCCATCCAACGGATGTCGTGCTTCATCTTCAATCTCGGATATTCTTGCTTCAGCCGCCCAAAAAATGATTCCTCCCCCTAACATCTGGGGCGCACCGTTTCGGAGGCTGACCTTGTGGGCCTACTAAGTTGACGGGGACGAAGTGCTTTGTCAACTTAGTCAATATGAACGATTCTAGATCCAGTGACCATACGATGTCCATCCAACGGTCATAGTGCTTCTTCAACCTCTGGTCTTGTTGCTCCAGCTGCCCAAAGCAGCACCGGTCGTGTCGCGTGCTCCTGCCTCCCGTGCTCGGCTGTGATGCCGCGGAGGCCTCACCGCCCCCTACTACTCTCACCGCTGGCCAGGCCATCCCTCTACTCACCCACACCCCCTGTTATTCTGCGGCGACGGCAACCTCACACCGCAGCCGAACCAGTGAACCCTCATACTCCTCTCCGTGCAGGCTTCCACTGCCGTGTGTTCCCTGGCTCCACGTCGCCCCCTTCCTAGGCCTCACCGTCGTCCACCGCCCTGGTGCTCTCGGCGCGGCGTGGTCAACATGGTCAAGGAACGGCTTCCATCGGACGAGGAATGTACGTGGAGAGGCTGACAGCTGGGTCCATGACGGCAGCAAGGAAGTGCCTCCTTATTACGCGGAAAATAATGATTCCTCCACCTAACAGCAGGGACCCACCGGACGGGCCACCGTATTTCGTGAAAAAACGTTTCCCCCCTGACAGCTGGGACCCACCGGACGGGCCACCGTATTGCGCAAAAAAAACGCCCCCCCCCCCCGCTGTCAGCTCGGACCCAGCGGAAGTGCCTCCTTATTATGCACAAAAAATGAATACTCCCCCTGCTGGTTGGAACCCACCTTGGTGGGAGGCTGACTTGTGGGCCTACTAAGTTGACGGGGACGGTGTGCTTTGTCAACTTAGTCAATATGAACGATTCTAGCTCCAATGACCGTACAATGTCCATCCAACGGCCGTAGTGCTTCTTCAACCTCTGTGCTGCCGCGGAGACCCCAACGCCCCCTACTGTTCCCACCGCTCGCCAGACCATCCCTCTACTCACCCACACCCACTGTTATTCTGCGGTGACGACAGCCTCACACCGCAGCGAACCAGTGAACCCTCGTACTCCTCTACGTGTGGGCATCCACTACCGCGTCTTCCCAGGCTCCGCGTCGTCCCCTTCCTAGGCCTCGCCGTCGTCCACCGCCCTGGTGCTCTCGGCACGGCGTGGTCAACGTGGTGAAGGAACGGCTTCCATCGGACGTGGACTGCACGTGGAGAGGCTGACAGCTTGGTCCACGGCCGCAGCAAGGAAGTGCCTCCTTATTACGCGCAAAATAATTATTCCTCCACCTGACAGCGGGGACCCACCGGACGGGCCACCTTATTTCGTGAAAAAAAAATGTTTCCCCCTGACTGCTGGGACCCACCAGCTACATCTTCGCACGCAAGGAAGTGCGTCCGGGCAAAAAAAAGATCTGCCCCCCTGACAGCTGGGACCCACTAGCTACATCTTCGCATGCAAGGAAGTGCCTGACAGTTGGGACCCATCGGGTCGAAGCGTACGTAGCGTTGTCATTCTGGTCGCGAACGTGTACGTACATACTGGTTGATGTAGAGGCGCAGACGTAGCATGTACACGTACGTACATCGGACAGGGTGCAAGAAAGTAAATACGGCCACACACGTACATACGGGCGGGGTCTCGAACGCCTACTCGCGCGTACGTAGGGCCAGGGCTCGTGTACATGGCTGGGTCGGAATAGAGAAACAACGTCGTTGTCGTGTGCATGGGGAGCCAATCGGCTGGGTCGCAACGAAATGTGTCGTCGTGTTCATCGGGAGGGCTTGGACGGAACAGTCGATGGAAATGAGGCCTGGCGTACCGCAGAACGGGGGAAACGACCTTGTGTTCGACCGACCATGTTCGAAACGGGATCCTATTCATCGGGAGGGGTCTGGCGTACCGCAAAACGGAGGAGAACGGACCTCCTACGGTCGAAACGGGGGTCTTGTTGATCGGGAGGGGTGTGGCGTACCACAAACGGAGGAAACGGACTTGTGTTGGAGCGCTACGGTCGAAACGGGGGTCCTGTTCATCGGGAGGGGTGTGGCGTACCGCAAAACAGGACTCCACGGGATACTATTCATCTCCACCGTCGACCCCCTCCAGCCTCCACGGGCTACTGTTCATCCACCGTCGACCTCCTCCTGCCTCCACCTGTGACTATTCAGCCTCCACCGCGCGCTATTCCACCGGCTACTGTTCAACCAGCCCTCTCCACGGGCTCCTATTCAACCACCCCTCCACGGGCTACTATTCATCCAGCCCTCCACCGTCTACTGTTCATCTGGCCCTCCATGGGGCGGTCCTGTTCATCTAGCCCTCCACGGGGTCCTGTTCATCCAGCCCCAACCGGCTCGATCGATCGGGGTCCTGTTCATCCAGAGGCAACACCATGGGGTCCTGTTCAGCCATCCCCATCGGGAACTGTTCATCCAACTCCCCCAGCAATGCTCACTGTTCATGCAGAGGCAGCATCGATCGGCTTCAGTTAGCAGCAGTAGCAAAGGAATCGCTCGATCGGGTTCAGTTAACAGCCATCGATCGATCGCTCGGGTTCAGTAACGCGTAGCCTGTAGTGCAATCGCTCGGGTTCAGTTAGAGCCCAACGCCTCGCTCGGGTCCAGTTAGAGCCCAACGCCTCGCACCCATGCGCGTGCGTGTACGAGAGAAACGCGCATCACTCAGCCCCGACCACTCACCGTAACCGGGAACACCCAGATATTATCCTCGCCCTCGCTTCTACCTTGATTTTTTTCATCATGGACGGCCCAAAGAATGTCATGCAGCTGCGTCTCCGGCCCGCCCATGATGAAAAGCCCATTTTCTGTCATGATTTTTTGTCATAGAAGTAGGACCCCACCACATCTATGATGATACCAAGTTTTGTCACAATTATCGTCATAGAAGTGTCATAAGTATGACAGGAAAAGTTTCGTTCGGCCCAAAATGTCACGGATGTGTCTTTTTTTTGTAGTGTTTTCACATACAAATATTCTATCTTGGACATCTTTTATGATTGTGAGCACTCATTAAAATATGACATGCTAAAGAGTTGATGTTGGACAAGGAAGACAACGTAATGGGTTATGTCTTCTTATATCTGAAATAAAGTATATTGTCATGGATCATCCAACATGTTGAGCTTGCCTTTCCCCCTCATGCTAGCGAAAACTTCTTGCACCAAGTAGAGATACTACTTGTTCTTCCATGCATCCTTAAACCCAGTTTTGCCATGAGAGTCCACCATACCTACCTATGGATTGAGTAAGATCCTTCAAGTAAGTTGTCATTGTTGCAACTCTCGAAAATATGTACGATCTATTAGTGTGGAGAAAATAAACTTTATATGATCTTGTGATATGGAAGCAATAAAAGCGACGGACTACATAATAAAGGTCCATATCACAAGTGGCAATATAAAGTGACGTTCTTTTGCGCTAAGATTTTGTACATCTAACCATATAAGCACATGACAACCCCTGCTTTCCTCTACGAAGGGACTATCTATTATTCTTACCTTATAAGGGTCATGGTGATCTTCACCTTTCCTTTTTACATTTTATCCTTTGGCAAGCACCTTGTGTTGGAAAGATCCTGACATATATACCCACTTGGATGTAAGCTATCATGATCTACTATTGTTGACATTACCCTCGAGGTAAAAGGTTGGGAGGCAACATTACAAGCCCCTATCTTTCTCTGCGTCTGATTAAAACTCCATACCCATAAGTATTGTGTGAGTGTTAGCAATTGTGAAAGACTAAATGATTGTTGAGTATGTGGACTTGCTGAAAAGCTCTTATATTGACCCTTTCCGGTGTTACAATAAATTGCAATTGCTTCAATGACCGAGATCATAGTTTGTTAGTTTTAAATGATGTTTCTGATTCATACTGAACATTGTGAATGGATTGTTACTCTATCATAAGAAATCATATGACAATATATATATATATATATATATATTGTATATATATGTTGCTGTTATAAGAATGATAATGATGCCCTCATGTCTGTATTTTATATTATCGACACCTCTATCTCTAAGCATGTGGACATATTTTTCGATATCGGCTTTCGCTTGAGGACAAGCGAGGTCTAAGCTTGGGGGTTTTTTTACGTCCATTTTGCATCATGCTTTTATGTTGATATTTATTGCACTATGGGCTGTTATTACACATTATCTCACAATACTTATGCCTTTTCTCTCTTATTTTACAAGGTTTACATGAAGAGGGAGAATGTCGACAGATGGAATCCTGGGCTGGAAAAGGGGCAAACATTGGAGACCTATTGTGCACAACACAAAAAGCCCTGAAACTCCACGAAAATATGTTTCAGAAAATATAAAAAATATCTGGCGAAAGAAGTACAGGAGCGGGGCAACCCACCGTCCACGAGGGTGGGGGGCGGCCCCCTAGGCGCGCCCCCTGCCTCGTGGGCCACCTGGCAGCCCCCCGATGCCCATCTTCTACTATATGAGGTGTTTTGACCTGGAAAAAATCATAAGGAGGCTTTCGGTATGAAGCGCCGCCGTCTCAAGGCGGAACCTTGGCGAAACTAATCTAGGGCTTCGGCGGAGCTATTCTGCCGGGGATACTTCCCTCCGGGAGGGGGAAATCGTCATCGCCGTCATCACCGACAACTCTCCCATCTTGGGGAGGGTTATCTTCATCAACATCTTCACCAGCACCATCTCCTCTCAAACTCTAGTTCATCTCTTGTATCCAATCTTTGCATCAAAACCTCAGATTGGTACATGTAGGTTGCTAGTAGTGTTGATTACTCCTTATAGTTGATGCGAGTTGGTTTACTTGGTGGAAGATCATATGTTCAGATCCATTATGCATATTAATACCCCTCTGGTTATGAACATGAATATGCTTTGTGAGTAGTTACGTTTGTTCCTGAGGACATGGGAGAAGTCTTGCTATAAGTAGTCATGTGAATTTGGTATTCGTTCGCTATTTTGATGAGATGTATGTTGTCTTTCCTCTAGTGGTGTCATGTGAACGTCAACTACATGACACTTCACCATTGTTTGGGCCTAGAGGAAGGCATTGGGAAGTAATAAGTAGATGATGGGTTGCTAGAGTGACAGAAGCTTAAACCCTAGTTTATGCGTTGCTTCGTAAGGGGCTGATTTGGATCCATATGTTTCATGCTATGGTTAGGTTTACCTTAATACTTCTATTGTAGTTGCGGATGCTTGCAATAGAGGTTAATCATAAGTGGGATGCTTGTCCAAGTAAGGGAAGCACCCAAGCACCGGTCCACCCACATACCAAATTATCAAAGTAACGAACGCAAATCATATGAACGTGATGAAAACTAGCTTGACGATAATTCCCATGTGTCCTCGGGAGCGCTTTCCTTCATATAAGAGTTTGTCCAGGCTTGTCCTTTGCTACATAAGGGTATGGGCCATCTTGCTGCACCTTATTTACTTTTACTATTTATTACTTGTTACCAATTATCTTATCACAAAACTATTTGTTACCGATAATTTCAATGCTTGCAGAAAATACCTTACTGAAAACTGCCTATCATTTCCTTCTGCTCCTCTTTGGGTTTGACACTCTTACTTATCGAAAGGACTACGATATATCCCCTACACTTGTGGGTCATCACATGGCAAATAGTTGCACATATAGAGTATCACGTTGTGAAGAACTGAAATAAACAAGTCATAAGGCCATCTCTAGCCGATCCTTTAAAAGTTAAGGACTAAAACCCTTAGTGGATATATATATACTCCAGCAATTTTTGGCCTTCTCTAGTCGATTCCCTAAACCTAACATTGTAAGCTTCAATTTGATCAAGTTCAAAGCAGGTTCAACCGAAAGTAGCATGCATTCAAACATAAACATATATAATTTTGCATAGCCGAATATAAAACATAAATTTAAACTAAGCTAAACTACTTTCAGTTGAAGTAGAGGTCGAGCCAATCCTTCCTCGTCATGTACGGTGTGCCGCGAACCGGGTCTGGGCCGGTGCCGTCGTCGGGGTCGTTGGGAAAGGCACTCCTCCACTCGTCGACGTCGATCTCCTCATCCTCGGGGCCCACCTCGACGGCCTCCACGTCGCTGTCGCCACTGCCTTCGACCTCGTCATCGGAGGAGAGCGTGATAACCTCGCCGCCCTCCTCGCCGCCTTCGACCTCGTCATCGGAGGAGAGCGCGATAACCTTGCCGCCCTCCGCGCCGGCAAAGATCGCCCGCTCCGCCTCCACGAGCTCTGGATGCTGCCGGCGGATCTCTTGCATGTAGGCCTCGTCGGCGGCCTTGACATCAAGGCGCTCCCACGCCTCATGGTCCTCCTGCGCCATAGCCGAGCTTGCCACCCCTGGCTCCGGCAAGAACGAAGTCGATCGGACGTGTGCTGAAGGGGAAATTGAGCCTAGCCGCCGCGCCGTGGTAGCGGACCTGCCAGTGGTCGAACTCCATGGTCGCGAGCTCGTCTGTGTGGAAGCTACTGAGCCACCGGCGGGTGTGGGTCTCCCGATCTGTAATCTCGGCGACCCACGTCTCCCACCGCCGCTGCCAGACCCCGAGGTAGGACCTCATCGGTGATAACCCACAAGTGTAGGGGATCAGTTGTAGCCTCTTTCGATAAGTAAGAGTGTCGAACCCAACGAGGAGCTAAAGGCAGAACAAATATTCCCTCAAGTTCTATCGACCACCGATACAACTCTACGCACGCTTGACGTTTACTTTACCTAGAACAAGTATGAAACTAGAAGTACTTTGTAGTTTTTTGTGGGATAGGTTTGCAAGAATATAAAGAGCATGTAAATATAAACTAGGGGTTGTTAAGATAAAGAAGCAATAAAGTTAATATAACGAGTGTGTAAAAGTGGTGGTAGGAGTTGCGAAATTGCCCCTAAGAAATTGACTGCGTTACTAGATCGATAGCAAGTTTTATGTGGGAGAGGCCACTGCTAGCATGTCATCCCTTACTTGGAATTCTATGCACTTATGATTGGAACTATTAGAAAGCATCCGCAACTATGAACGTTCATTAAGGTAAAACCCAACCATAGCATTAAGATATATTGGTCCCCCTTCAATCCCGTATGCATCAATTTCTACGCTAGGTTGAATCTTCTGTCATTCTTGCCCTCCAATACGTAGTCCTATCAACATAGAACTAACCCTATGGTGTGATCCACGCGCGCGCTCATATGATGGGCACCAAAGGACAGCAACATAACCACACGCAATTTAAATCAATCATAGCAATTCACCAATCACCGATAGGATAACGATAATCTACCCAGACATCATAGGATGGCAACACATCATTGGATAATAATATGAAGCATAAAGCACCATGTTCAAGTAGAGGGTACAGCGGGTTGCGGGAGAGTGGACCACTGTATATAGATGGGGGGAGGTGACAGAGATGTTGGTGAAGATGACGGAGGTGTTGGTGTAGATCGTCGTCACACAATGATGGCCCCGGTGGCACTCAGGCTCCACCGGAAGCGAGGGGGAGAGAGCCCCCTCCTTCTTATTCTTCCTTGGCCTTCTCCCTAGGCGGGAGAAGGGTTTCCCCTCTGGTCCATGGCCTCCATGGCGGCGGAGGGGCGAGAGCCCCTCCGAGATTGGACCCGTCTCTCTGTCTCTCTCTGTTTCTGTGTTCCCAGATTTTGGCCCTTCACCGTTTCTTATATTCCCGAAGATCCGTAACTCCGATTGGGCTGATTTTTTGACATAATTTTTATCCGGATATTAGCTTTCTTGTGGCGAAAGAAGGGCATCAACCGCCTTACGGTGTGGCCACGAGGGCCTAGGGCGCGCCTGCCCCTGGTGGGCGCGCCCCCTGCCTCATGGCCCACTCGGGCATCATCTCATGTTGGTTCCGCTTCCCAAAATTCACATATATTCCAAAAAAAATCTCCATCCGTTTTTATTCTGTTTGGACTCTGTTTGATATGGATATTCTGCGAAACAAAAAACATGCAACAAATAGGAACTGGCACTGGGCACTGGATCAATATGTTAGTCCCAAAAAATAGTATAAAAAGTTGCCAAAAGTATATGAAAGTTGTAGATTATTGGCATGGAACAATCAAAAAATATAGATACGACGGAGACGTATCAGCATCCCCAAGCTTAACTCCTGCTCGTCCTTGAGTAGGTAAATGATAAAAAAGATAATTTTTGATGTGGAATGCTACCTAGCATAATCTTGATCATGTAATCTAATCATGGCATGAATATTAAGACACGAGTGATTCAAAGCAATAGTCTATGATTTGACATATGAGAATTTAATACTCGGGCATCCCAACAAACAATCAAGTCTTTCAAAATATCAATGCTAAAGAACGTTATCCCTACAAAATCATATAGTCGTTTATGCTTCCCTTTTCTTAACACAAGGTACCCCTCATGCCCATCCCGGTGTCAGCCAAGCAATTGTTTTCATACTTTACTTTTTTGAACGTTTTCAACTCTTCACGCAATACATGAGCGTGAGCCATGGATATAGCACTATGGCTGGAATAGAAGGTGGTAGTAGACAAAAGTAGGGAGAAAGTCTCACATCGACTAGGCGTATCAATGGGCTATGGATATGCCCATCCATAGATATCAATGTGAGTGAGTAGGGACTGCCATGTAACGGATGCACTAGAGCTATAAGTGTATGAAAGCTCAAAAGAAAACTAGTGGGTGTGCATCAACTTGCTTGCTCATGAAGACCTAGGGCATTTGAGGAAGCCCATCGTTGGAATATACAAGCCAAGTTCTATAATGAAAATTCCCACTAGTATATGGAAGTGACAACATAGGAGACTCTCTATCATGAAGATCATGGTGCTACTTTGAAGCATAAGTGTGGAAAAAAGATAGTACCATTGTCCCTTTTTTTCTTTTTTTCTTTTTTTGGGCCTTCCTTTTTTTATTTGGCCTTTCTCTTTTTTTGGCCTTTTTTTCTTTCGGCCTTTCT
>LR738711.1:622116368-622144705 GCA_902687465.1 Secale cereale
TTTTTTTCAAGGGACAATGCTCTAATAATGATGATCATCACACTTCTATTTACTTACAACTCGATATTACAACTCGATACTAGAACAAAAATATGACTCTATATGAATGCCTCCGGCGGTGTACCGGATGTGCAATGATCTAGCGTAGTAATGACATAAAAAACGGACAAGCCATGAAAACATCATGCTAGCTATCTTACGATCATGCAAGGCAATATGACAATGATGGTGCGTGTCATAATAAACGGGACGGTGGAGTTACATGGCAATATATCTCGGAATGGCTACGGAAATGCCATAATAGGTAGGTATGTGTAATGCCCCGGATGTAATACTTTCCCTTTTGGGCATATAATAAATCTCCGGCTTCATCTATTTCCATTTCGGGTTCTTTGTCTTTCGGGTTTTCGTCGTTTTGTTGTGTGAGTGTGTGGCATTCATTCATATCATGTAGACATGTGCATTGCATTGCATTTGTGTTGTGGGTTGCATCCGGTTCCGTGTGTTTCTTCCCGTTGTCCGTTTCGCGTTCCGGAGCTCCCTCACGTGTCCGTGACGTCCCGTAGGCCTACTTTGTTGTTCGGGCGTTTTTCGTTACCGGTGTGCCGCGAGGTTGTTGTGTGTGTTGTTGTTTTGTTGTGTGCAACCCGCCTCTCAAATCTCGTCTCGTTTGGACTCCGTTGACTTTTCCCTCCGTTGTCCGTGTGGGTCCGATGTGCCTTCACTTCGTGTCCCGGAAATACCCCTACTGCTTTCTTTTATCTCCGTCTGGTCCTTTTAAATCATCCCCGCGATCGGATCCGTTGGATCCCGATCGGAGGGCTCCTAAACACCCTAGTCTCCAAACCCTAGTCTAAACCTGCTATATATAGACCCCTAGTCTATTTGGCATGTCCCCTTCTTCTTCCTCCTTCCCCTCTTTTTTTTCCCCTTTCTTCAGATCTCAGATCCAATTCCTGGTTTTCTCCCCGGATCCCGAGGGGATCCATCAGTTCAGCCGCAGCTTCGCAGCGTCCCGACCGGATCTCCCTCGAGCCCCGCGCGAGTCAACGCGGTCGATTCCCCAGCGGGCGCTCGCATCGCTCACCTGGGCCCTCGCCCGATCGAAGCCGAAGCCGCCCCCTCCCCGCGACGTCGCCCGCCGCCTGGGCCGAGGCCCGTACCGCGCCGCCGCCACGGGACCACATCGCCAGCGCCAAGTCACCGCCGCCTCCGCAAGGCCCGTCTCGCCTCCCGCCCGGGTGGGCCTCCGCATCGCCCCGCTCCGCCCCGCCGTGCCAGGCCGCGCGCGCGCCGCAGCCGCAGGGGCCCTTCGCCGCCTCCCGCGGACCTCGCCACCTGGGCCGGCCTCTCCGCCGACCGGGCCGCGCCCCCCCGCGCCGACCGGGCCCCGCCTCGCCGGGCCTGCTCCACCGAGCCGCCAGGCCGCCTCCTACTGGGCCGCAGCCGCTGCGGGTTCCAGATCCGGGCCGAGCCGCCTCCGCCGACCGGGCCCGAGTCCCCCTGGTTGTTTTTTTTTCCCTGGTCCAGTTCTATCTCAGGTTGCCCTAGTTTCTGCTAAGTCTTTGTTTTGTTGATCTGTGATGCTAGTTTCAAACTTGCATAACTTTTACTGTGATGCTCCGTTTTGCGCGTGTAGCATGTCCAGATGTTCGTGGAGTTGCCCTCTACGTTTTACCTGTTGTAGGTTGCATGTTAGATGTCATCTTGACACTTGTTTTGCTGTTGCAAGAGTGCATCTTGTTAAAAACTGCTGTTATGTGTTATTTTCATGCCACCTTTGACTTGTGATATCTTCTAGCTCGTTTGTCCAAACGATGCAAATGACATGTCCACGTGTTCGTCTTGTCACGAACTACGTGTTGCTTGTGATAGGTTGCATGGTAGATTTATTGTTTCCTTGTGATCTTCGTTGCAAAGTGCCATGTTCACATGTTGTGTTTTCACTTGTTATGAAATGCCATCTTGTTGAGCTCGTTGCAATCGGTGTGTTCACCTCATTGATGCATGCTTGTGTGTTTCGGGATCACCTTCATATGTATTTTGTTGAGGTGCTTACCCTTTGCCATGTTTAGTTTCGAGGTGTCTTAAACATGCTCTTTTTGTTGCTATGATGTTATTGCTGTTTTGGGACTTAGTGATTTTTCACTAAGTCTGAAATCTGTAATGTTCCGATGCCATGTTCGTGTGATGTTGTAGGACAAAGCATGATAGTTTTGGGGTGGATTTTGATTGTTCCTTGAAGTATATATTGTTGTCTTTCCATCCATGTCCTCACATGTCCATTTGAGGTGCTGTAGCATGTTTATCTTTTGCTCTAAAGTTTCAATAAAATTCTGCTGCCAGAATTTTATTTCAAAGTTCAATATGTCCAAGATCATTGCTATGGATCCGTGACTCCGTTGGGGGTGCACTTTGGACCTAGTTGCTGTACTTTATATCTAGTTTGTGTTCAAGTCCTTTGCCATGCTTTTTGGGTGCTGTAGATTAATTATTTTGAGCTCCAAAGATGCTATGTTGCTGTAATTTTCAGCTTTCGCTCAAATCTTGTTTCGGGCATAACTTTTAGCCCGTAACTCCGATTTCAGCGATTCTTATATCAAACTTGGGTGTTTTTCTGTGTAGATTAATAATATCAGGTTGTTATCTTGTTTTGAGGTGTTTTGCTTGAGTGATGTTTTCCGTGCTCCATGTGCATCTTTAGTGCATCCATCATGCATTCATGTTTTTCGAGTGCGCATTGCATCGTGTTGATTGGTGCTTGGTGTGTTTGTTGTGTTTAGAGCCGGAAGTTGAGCACGAGGTTTCCAACGAGGTTGAGCACGAGGTTTCCAACGAGTTTGAGCACGAGGACCCTTCTTTCGATCCGAACGTCTTCTCTTCAGGCAAGATGACCGAACCCCGATAACATTACTATCTTTGCCTATTGCTAGTAGTCTCGATCTATAGTTTTGCCTCGATGCCCATGTTCTTCTTGTCAGCCTCCTACTTGTAACCAATTGCCATGTTTAACCACCCTACCTATGCAAACCGTTGCTTGGCTAAGTACGCTTCGCTCAGCCCTTCTTATAGCGTTGCTAGTTGCAGGTGAAGTGAAGATGCTTGCTACATGTTGAAGTTTGGTTGGGTTATATCACACTATCTAAATGCTTAAAATGAAATCACATATATATTGGCAAGGGTGGAAGGCTAAGCCTTTTGCTTGGTGATTTGTTCCACTCATGCCGTTAGGATCCGTATAAGCCGGTTTTATGTTCCTTGTTTATGCGTTCCTAACACGGTTGGGGTGTATGGGACCCCCTCGATAAACCGCTAAGTGCTAAGTCTTTTCCAGCAAATCCCAACATTGGTACTATTTGCCTAATAACAAACTAAACTTGCATAGGGAGTAATTAACCCTCTTTCTTAATCAACAACCCCGGGCCAGTGCTCCACATGAGTGTTGGTCCGAAACGAGCAGACTGCGGGGCCACCTCAAGGAAACTCAAGGTTTGGTAAAAACCTGTAGGATGACTCATCCGGTCGTGTCCTGAGACCTAGATACGCGCGGCTACGATTAGGGTGTCGACACGCCGGGAGGATTTGCTGGATTAGCCTTACCTTAGCTCGGTATATCTTGAGCACGGGATTCCGAGGATACTCGGGTCTTCCCACTTTGGAGTTGCGACTCCGCGGATCGTGGGCTTGTAATGGGTCAAGTTGGAACACCCCTGCAGGGTTTTGAACTTTCGAAAGCCGTGCCCGGGGTTATGTGGCAGATGGGAGCTTGTTAATTCCGGTTGTAGAAAACTTGACACAATGATACTAATACACTACCAGCGTGTGTTCCGTGACTGTCAGTTTCCGAATAGGGATTCGGGAGTTGAACACGGAGGGGTTATGCTTGTGAGCTTGTAGCTAGGATCACTTCGTGATCACTTCTCGCCGATGCCTTCTCTTCTCGCTCTCAGCTTGCGTAAGTTAGATGCTAGTTGCTGCTGCAGACTTGTTCTTTCTTCAGCCTTTTCCCTCACCTAAAGGCTTAAATAGTTCTGTTACCCGGGAACGGGATTGCTGAGTCCTCTGTGGCTCACAGTTACTTCACACACCAGATGCAGGTCCAGCTGTGAGCTATCCAGGTGATGGCACCGAGCTGGATTGGGAGTACGACGAGGAGCGTAGTCGTTACTACGTGCGCTACCCGGACGATCAGTAGTGGAGTCTCTTACTAGGATTCGATCCGCCTGTGGTTGTTTTATTTATCTGAGTTTGGTACTTTGACATTTGGCTTTTGCCCTTAGAGGGTTGTAGTGCTCTTAATGTATGATGTTTGAGACTTGTACTGTTTTTCTGTGACGTGGCGATTGTAAGCCAACTATTTATGTTTACTATCCCCTCTTTTACATGAGTTGTGCAAAGATTACCAAACTTGAGATCATTCTAGGATGGAATTATGCCTTTAAGTCGTGCCTCGACACGTAGGAGGTATAACTCCATCCTGGGCATTACAAGTTGGTATTCAGAGCCTTCTCCGACCTAGGAGCCCCCACTGTTTGATCGAACCGTTGACGGTTGAGTCTAGGCACACACTGAAAAGTTTTTGAGTCCTATATTATATCGGAGAGTAGGATTTCCTTGCTTCTCATCCCCTTTCTCTCTGGTGAGGACTCCTGACGTCTACTCTTGTCTCTCCTATCTTCAAAATTTGCACAAATTTTTTTTTTAGGAATCCCGCGAGTATTCTGGGATTGTTTCGATATTCTTGTGACAAGGATATTGTTCCTGATGCCTCCTGTTACCGAGGAGTTGAGCTTCGGGGTATCATTGTAACAAGCATATCGCGGCAGTACTAAATACTTAAGACGGCCGACATCGAAAATCTCCCCTATACGGCCAGTGGCAAGATAACCCCGACATCACCCAGTACTGGGGAGGTAGTTCGGGAGTATTGCCATAGCTTGTTATAGTGGATGCTTTTCGAAGGTCCGAGGTACACAGTTTCCGAGAAAGACTGGTTATGTGTTGAAGGATGGATACACCTGGATGTAGGTTAGAGTTGATTGCGCGGTGCTTCCCGTGTATCCCCAACACCTGATTGCATAACTGGAATCTTTCGGAAAGCTATAGGTGGGTCTTATCCAGTAGATCGTAGGCATTCTTCCAACGAATGCAGGTTAGTGAGTTCGGGGTTCGACATTGAGTGAAGAGGTTATATGACTGAGGTTACTATCAGGAGTTGCATCTTAAAGGGTCCTTGGCTATGCTGATCCGGGGATTGCAAAACCTTTTCGTAACGCGTTCATATGCTTTCAGCACAAAGATGTTAGAACGAAACTCCTCTCTTGTGTTTGTTCCTTTCCGTACCTTGTTGTTTTCTTATTTTATCATTTTGATCCCTATGTGGCTTCTCGTGAAGACTGATGTTATCAATTAACTAAGAAATTCATTCGTTCCTCTTGTTCGGATGATTTCATTCGTTCTTATTGTTCGAATGATTATTGTGAAGACTTGTTGCAATTCATTCCATTGATTCAGCTTATTCCTTTTGTCAATCAATTGCTGATTCGTGGTCATCTCTTACAGGATGGCTCCGAAAAAGGTTCCGAATGCCAACCCAGAGGTGGAAGAGGTCCCAGAGCATCCTCCTTCCCCTCCTCCTCCGCCTGAGGCTTGGAGAGCAATTATGCAGACTACTGCTCAGAACACTCAGTTGATGATGCAGATGATGCAGCAAATGCAGGCTATGCAAGCTAATCAATCTAATCAGGGCGTTCCAATGAACCAAGGCAACTTCTTCCAGCAGCACCATGCTACCCTCAACCAGTTCTTGGCCAACAATCCTAAAGCTTTCAGTTACTGTGTCGACCCTCTTGATGCTGAGGATTGGCTGACCGATATCAAGAAGCATTTTGAGTGCAGTAACGTGAAAGAAGATGACTATGTGAAGTTTGCAGCCTTCCAACTGAAAGATCAAGCAGCTGATTGGTGGCAGCAGTACAAAGACTCAAGGCCGGGTCAAGTGATCTCGTGGGAGAATTTCCGCTCGCATCACATTCCTACAAGTGTTATCGAGGGTATGCGTGAGCAATTCCGCAACCTCAAGCAGGGCTCCATGTCAGTCTATCAGTATAATGTCAAGTTCCAAAACCTCGCTCGCTATGCAAAGCAAGACATTCCTGATGCAAAGAGTAAAATCTATCAGTTCCGTGGAGGTCTCAAAGATGAACTTCAGCTTGCTCTCACCTTGTTCGAGCCAGACGAATTCGATAAGTTCTATAATATGGCTTTGAAACAAGAAGCAGCTCAGCTTAAGATGGAGGCTTCTAAGAAGAGAATTCGAGATGCTGTTCACTCTTCCTCATCGTCTCAGTTGGCTGTGAAACAACAGAAATTCTGGCTTCCTCCTCCTCCAATGATTCGAGCTCCATACAACAACTCCAGCAACTTCAACAACTCCAACAACAAGAACTCTAGTGGTCGTGGTTTCTCCCACCCACCCAACCCAAGCAACCAGTCGAAGAAGCAGTTTCAGTCTCAAGGCTCCAAGTCCAGTGGCTCTCAGTTCCGTCCTCTCTCAGAAGTGACTTGCAACAAATGCACTCAGAAGGGTCACTATGCCAACAGATGTCCGAATCCGAAGCGTCTTCCACCTCCTCCTCCTATGAGTTCAGCTATTGTCAAGCATGATCCAAAGTCTGCCAGGGTCAATCTGATGAATGCAGCACAAGCAGAGGCTTCTTCTGATGTCATTCTGGGTAACCTTCCAGTGAACTCTTTTCCAGCTAAAGTGTTATTTGGTTCGGGTGCATCATGCTCTTTCATGTCTCAACCATTTGCATCCAAGCATAATATTGACATCCAAAGTCTGCCTCAGAGGTTGCAAGTAATTTCTCCGGGCAAGTGCATGACTTCCAACATTTTTGCTCCGGATGTTTCTATTCGCATGGGAGATTATCGTTTTCTGGCTAAACCGGTGATTCTTGGTCATTCTGACATCGACCTCATTCTCGGAATGGATTGGCTTTCTCAGCATGATGCTCACATTGATTGTGCTCAAAAGGAAGTCAAATTGACTCATTCTGATGAAGATGTGATTATCTTCGCCTCCAGGGATAATACTATTCGGCTTTTCTCTCTTAATGATAAGGGTGAAATTAATGCCATAGAGAAAATTCCAGTGGTGAATGAATATCAAGACGTCTTTCTAGAAGAACTTCCAGGCATGCCTCCACACCGTCAGGTGGAGTTTGTCATTGAACTCGAGCCGGGCACCGAACCTGTTTGCCGGCGTCCATACAAGCTCTCTTCAGATGAATTGAAGGAATTGAAGAAACAGTTGGATGAACAGGAGCGTATGGGTCTCATCAGACCGAGTACATCTCCGTGGGGCTGTGGTGTCTTATTTGTCAAGAAGAAAGATGGCACGGAGCGTCTCTGTGTTGACTACCGGCCATTGAACAAGAAGACGATTAAGAACAAGTATCCGCTCCCCAACATCAACGAACTCTTTGAGCAGCTCAAAGGAGCTAAAGTATTCTCTAAGCTTGACCTCCGAATGGGCTATCATCATATTCGCATTCGCGAGGAAGACATTCCTAAGACGGCCTTCAGAACGAGCTACGGTTCATATGAGTATACCGTCATGTCCTTCGGTCTCGCCAATGCTCCTCCTACCTTTTCAAGGATGATGCATTACATCTTCAACCCCTATACTGGCGAATTTGTGCTTGTGTATCTGGATGATATTCTGGTGTTTTCCAAGAATGAAGAAGATCACGAAAAGCACTTGCGTCTGGTTCTTGATCGACTCCGAGAGCATAAATTCTATGCCAAGTTCTCAAAGTGCGAGTTTTGGCTCGATAAGGTTTTGTACCTGGGCCACATCATCTCAGCTGACGGTATTGCGGTTAATCCCGAGAAAGTTGAAGCAATTGTCAACTGGGAAGCTCCTCAGAACGTCAAGCAGCTCCGCAGTTTTCTGGGTCTTGCCAGCTATTGCAGAAGGTTTGTGGAGAACTTCTCCAAGATTGCCAAGCCTCTTTCCAACCTCCTTCAGAAGAATGTCAAATACTTTTGGTCTCCCGAGTGTGAA
Source organism: Secale cereale (assembly GCA_902687465.1). Taxonomy (NCBI): domain Eukaryota; kingdom Viridiplantae; phylum Streptophyta; class Magnoliopsida; order Poales; family Poaceae; genus Secale; species Secale cereale. The sequence continues at coordinate 622,124,440 of LR738711.1, forward strand.
GTGGCTTTCAAAACCCTCAAAGAGAAGCTTGTTTCCGCTCCAGTTCTGATTCCTCCAGATGAATCCAAGCCCTATGAAGTGTTCTATGACGCTTCTCTTCAAGGTCTTGGTGGTGTGCTTATGCAAGATAAGAGAATTGTGGCATACACTTCACGTCAGCTAAAGCCAGCTGAGAAGAACTATCCCACACATGATCTCGAGCTAGCAGCTGTGGTACATGCTCTGATTACGTGGAGACATCTGTTGTTGGGCAGAAAGGTCGACATCTTCACTGATCACAAGAGCTTGAAGTACATCTTCACACAGCCGCATCTGAACCTCCGCCAGACTCGTTGGGTCGAGATGATCCAAGAGTACAACCCCAGCATTGAGTACACTCCAGGCAAGGCGAATGTGATTACAGATGCTTTGAGCAGAAAGGCATATTGCAACAGCCTTCTTATCAAGCCATACCAGCCTGAGCTTTGTGAAGCTTTCAGGAAACTCAACCTTCAGGTTGTTCCGCAGGGTTTTCTTGCAAATCTCCAAATTGCTCCTACCTTGGAAGATCAAGTCCGTGAGGCCCAGCTCAGTGATACCATGGTGAAGAAGGTGAAACATGGCATTGCAAAGGGCACTCCAAAATATAAGTGCTTCCGTGTTGATGAGAGAGATACCTTGTTCTTCGAGGACAGACTCGTTGTTCCCAAAGGTGATCTCAGGAAGCTCATAATGGAAGAAGCTCATGACTCTCTCCTTTCCATTCATCCTGGCAGTTCCAAGATGTACCAAGACCTCAAGCAATCTTACTGGTGGACACGCATGAAAAGGGAGATTGCCCAATTCGTGAATGTATGTGATGTATGCAGAAGAGTGAAAGCAGAACATCAACGTCCAGCCGGTCTTCTCCAACCTCTTCCTATTCCTGAGTGGAAGTTCGACCACATTGAAATGGACTTCGTCACTGGCTTTCCTAAATCCAAGCGAGGCAATGATGCTATCTTTGTGGTGATTGACAAGCTTACCAAAGTCGCTCACTTTCTTCCAGTCAAAGAATCAATCAATGCAGCTCAACTTGCAGAGCTGTACACTTCCAGAATTGTGTCCCTACATGGCATTCCTCAAGTGATATCCTCAGACCGTGGCAGCTTGTTCACATCAAGGTTCTGGGACTCTTTTCAGTCCGCCATGGGCACGAAGATCAGGTTCAGCACTGCCTTTCACCCTCAGACTAGTGGTCAAGTCGAGCGTGTGAATCAGATCCTTGAAGATATGCTAAGAGCCTGTGTCATCTCCTTCGGCATGAAATGGGAAGACTGTCTTCCATTTGCCGAGTTCTCTTACAACAACAGCTTTCAAGCAAGTGCAGGCAAAGCACCGTTTGAAATTCTCTATGGCAGAAAGTGCCGTACCCCTCTCAACTGGTCTGAAACAGGTGAACGCCAACTTCTTGGCAATGATTTGATCTCAGAAGCCGAAGAAATGTGCAAAGTCATACGTGAGAATCTCAAGGCCGCTCAGTCGCGTCAGAAGAGCTACTATGATGGAAAGCATCGTGATTTGGCTTTCGACATCGGTGATCATGTCTATCTCCGAGTGTCTCCGATGAAAGGAACCCAGAGATTCGGTATCAAAGGAAAACTTGCTCCTAGATACGTCGGGCCTTTCAAAATTCTTGGCAAAAGAGGCGATCTAGCCTATCAGCTCGAGCTCCCTTCCAACTTTGCAAATGTTCATGATGTCTTCCATGTGTCTCAGCTTCGCAAATGCTTCAAGGCACCTGAGCGCATGATTCCGTTTGAGGAGATTGATCTTCAACAAGACCTTTCCTACCGAGAGCATCCAGTTGCAATTCTCGAAGAAACCGAACGCAAGACTCGCAACAAGACCATCAAGTTTCTGAAAGTCAAGTGGTCACATCACACCGACCGAGAAGCTACCTGGGAACGAGAAGATCATCTTCGTTCCGAGTACCCTTCCTTTTTCCAGTCCTAGATCTCGGGACGAGATCTTTTTGTAGTAGAGGAGAGTTTGTAATGCCCCGGATGTAATACTTTCCCTTTTGGGCATATAATAAATCACCGGCTTCATCTATTTCCATTCGGGTTCTTTGTCTTTCGGGTTTTCGTCGTTTTGTTGTGTGAGTGTGTGGCATTCATTCATATCATGTAGACATGTGCATTGCATTGCATTTGTGTTGTGGGTTGCATCCGGTTCCGTGTGTTTCTTCCCGTTGTCCGTTTCGCGTTCCGGAGCTCCCTCACGTGTCCGTGACGTCCCGTAGGCCTACTTTGTTGTTCGGGCGTTTTTCGTTACCGGTGTGCCGCGAGGTTGTTGTGTGTGTTGTTGTTTTGTTGTGTGCAACCCGCCTCTCAAATCTCGTCTCGTTTGGACTCCGTTGACTTTTCCCTCCGTTGTCCGTGTGGGTCCGATGTGCCTTCACTTCGTGTCCCGGAAATACCCCTACTGCTTTCTTTTATCTCCGTCTGGTCCTTTTAAATCATCCCCGCGATCGGATCCGTTGGATCCCGATCGGAGGGCTCCTAAACACCCTAGTCTCCAAACCCTAGTCTAAACCTGCTATATATAGACCCCTAGTCTATTTGGCATGTCCCCTTCTTCTTCCTCCTTCCCCTCTTTTTTTTCCCCTTTCTTCAGATCTCAGATCCAATTCCTGGTTTTCTCCCCGGATCCCGAGGGGATCCATCAGTTCAGCCGCAGCTTCGCAGCGTCCCGACCGGATCTCCCTCGAGCCCCGCGCGAGTCAACGCGGTCGATTCCCCAGCGGGCGCTCGCATCGCTCACCTGGGCCCTCGCCCGATCGAAGCCGAAGCCGCCCCCTCCCCGCGACGTCGCCCGCCGCCTGGGCCGAGGCCCGTACCGCGCCGCCGCCACGGGACCACATCGCCAGCGCCAAGTCACCGCCGCCTCCGCAAGGCCCGTCTCGCCTCCCGCCCGGGTGGGCCTCCGCATCGCCCCGCTCCGCCCCGCCGTGCCAGGCCGCGCGCGCGCCGCAGCCGCAGGGGCCCTTCGCCGCCTCCCGCGGACCTCGCCACCTGGGCCGGCCTCTCCGCCGACCGGGCCGCGCCCCCCCGCGCCGACCGGGCCCCGCCTCGCCGGGCCTGCTCCACCGAGCCGCCAGGCCGCCTCCTACTGGGCCGCAGCCGCTGCGGGTTCCAGATCCGGGCCGAGCCGCCTCCGCCGACCGGGCCCGAGTCCCCCTGGTTGTTTTTTTTCCCTGGTCCAGTTCTATCTCAGGTTGCCCTAGTTTCTGCTAAGTCTTTGTTTTGTTGATCTGTGATGCTAGTTTCAAACTTGCATAACTTTTACTGTGATGCTCCGTTTTGCGCGTGTAGCATGTCCAGATGTTCGTGGAGTTGCCCTCTACGTTTTACCTGTTGTAGGTTGCATGTTAGATGTCATCTTGACACTTGTTTTGCTGTTGCAAGAGTGCATCTTGTTAAAAACTGCTGTTATGTGTTATTTTCATGCCACCTTTGACTTGTGATATCTTCTAGCTCGTTTGTCCAAACGATGCAAATGACATGTCCACGTGTTCGTCTTGTCACGAACTACGTGTTGCTTGTGATAGGTTGCATGGTAGATTTATTGTTTCCTTGTTATCTTCGTTGCAAAGTGCCATGTTCACATGTTGTGTTTTCACTTGTTATGAAATGCCATCTTGTTGAGCTCGTTGCAATCGGTGTGTTCACCTCATTGATGCATGCTTGTGTGTTTCGGGATCACCTTCATATGTATTTTGTTGAGGTGCTTACCCTTTGCCATGTTTAGTTTCGAGGTGTCTTAAACATGCTCTTTTTGTTGCTATGATGTTATTGCTGTTTTGGGACTTAGTGATTTTTCACTAAGTCTGAAATCTGTAACGTTCCGATGCCATGTTCGTGTGATGTTGTAGGACAAAGCATGATAGTTTTGGGGTGGATTTTGATTGTTCCTTGAAGTATATATTGTTGTCTTTCCATCCATGTCCTCACATGTCCATTTGAGGTGCTGTAGCATGTTTATCTTTTGCTCTAAAGTTTCAATAAAATTCTGCTGCCAGAATTTTATTTCAAAGTTCAATATGTCCAAGATCATTGCTATTGATCCGTGACTCCGTTGGGGGTGCACTTTGGACCTAGTTGCTGTACTTTATATCTAGTTTGTGTTCAAGTCCTTTGCCATGCTTTTTGGGTGCTGTAGATTAATTATTTTGAGCTCCAAAGATGCTATGTTGCTGTAATTTTCAGCTTTCGCTCAAATCTTGTTTCGGGCATAACTTTTAGCCCGTAACTCCGATTTCAGCGATTCTTATATCAAACTTGGGTGTTTTTCTGTGTAGATTAATAATATCAGGTTGTTATCTTGTTTTGAGGTGTTTTGCTTGAGTGATGTTTTCCGTGCTCCATGTGCATCTTTAGTGCATCCATCATGCATTCATGTTTTTCGAGTGCGCATTGCATCGTGTTGATTGGTGCTTGGTGTGTTTGTTGTGTTTAGAGCCGGAAGTTGAGCACGAGGTTTCCAACGAGGTTGAGCACGAGGTTTCCAACGAGTTTGAGCACGAGGACCCTTCTTTCGATCCGAACGTCTTCTCTTCAGGCAAGATGACCGAACCCCGATAACATTACTATCTTTGCCTATTGCTAGTAGTCTCGATCTATAGTTTTGCCTCGATGCCCATGTTCTTCTTGTCAGCCTCCTACTTGTAACCAATTGCCATGTTTAACCACCCTACCTATGCAAACCGTTGCTTGGCTAAGTACGCTTCGCTCAGCCCTTCTTATAGCGTTGCTAGTTGCAGGTGAAGTGAAGATGCTTGCTACATGTTGAAGTTTGGTTGGGTTATATCACACTATCTAAATGCTTAAAATGAAATCACATATATATTGGCAAGGGTGGAAGGCTAAGCCTTTTGCTTGGTGATTTGTTCCACTCATGCCGTTAGGATCCGTATAAGCCGGTTTTATGTTCCTTGTTTATGCGTTCCTAACACGGTTGGGGTGTATGGGACCCCCTCGATAAACCGCTAAGTGCTAAGTCTTTTCCAGCAAATCCCAACATTGGTACTATTTGCCTAATAACAAACTAAACTTGCATAGGGAGTAATTAACCCTCTTTCTTAATCAACAACCCCGGGCCAGTGCTCCACATGAGTGTTGGTCCGAAACGAGCAGACTGCGGGGCCACCTCAAGGAAACTCGAGGTTTGGTAAAAACCTGTAGGATGACTCATCCGGTCGTGTCCTGAGACCTAGATACGCGCGGCTACGATCAGGGTGTCGACACGCCGGGAGGATTTGCTGGATTAGCCTTACCTTAGCTCGGTATATCTTGAGCACGGGATTCCGAGGATACTCGGGTCTTCCCACTTTGGAGTTGCGACTCCGCGGATCGTGGGCTTGTAATGGGTCAAGTTGGAACACCCCTGCAGGGTTTTGAACTTTCGAAAGCCGTGCCCGCGGTTATGTGGCAGATGGGAGCTTGTTAATTCCGGTTGTAGAAAACTTGACACAATGATACTAATACACTACCAGCGTGTGTTCCGTGACTGTCAGTTTCCGAATAGGGATTCGGGAGTTGAACACGGAGGGGTTATGCTTGTGAGCTTGTAGCTAGGATCACTTCGTGATCACTTCTCGCCGATGCCTTCTCTTCTCGCTCTCAGCTTGCGTAAGTTAGATGCTAGTTGCTGCTGCAGACTTGTTCTTTCTTCAGCCTTTTCCCTCACCTAAAGGCTTAAATAGTTCTGTTACCCGGGAACGGGATTGCTGAGTCCTCTGTGGCTCACAGTTACTTCACACACCAGATGCAGGTCCAGCTGTGAGCTATCCAGGTGATGGCACCGAGCTGGATTGGGAGTACGACGAGGAGCGTAGTCGTTACTACGTGCGCTACCCGGACGATCAGTAGTGGAGTCTCTTACTAGGATTCGATCCGCCTGTGGTTGTTTTATTTATCTGAGTTTGGTACTTTGACATTTGGCTTTTGCCCTTAGAGGGTTGTAGTGCTCTTAATGTATGATGTTTGAGACTTGTACTGTTTTTCTGTGACGTGGCGATTGTAAGCCAACTATTTATGTTTACTATCCCCTCTTTTACATGAGTTGTGCAAAGATTACCAAACTTGAGATCATTCTAGGATGGAATTATGCCTTTAAGTCGTGCCTCGACACGTAGGAGGTATAACTCCATCCTGGGCATTACAGTATGGTCGCTGTTTTGAGGAAGGTATATGGTGGGTGTATGGTACCGGCGAAAGTTGCGCGGTACAAGAGACGCTAGCAAAGGTGGAAGGGTGAGAGTGCGTATAATCCATGGACTCAACATTAGTCATAAAGAACTCACATACTTATTGCGAAAAATCTATTAGCCCTCGAAGCAAAAAATACTACGACGCATGCTCCTAGGGGGAGGTTGGTAGGAGTTAACCATCGCACGCCCCCCGACCTTCACGCAAAGATAAACAATCAAAATACAATGCACGCCAATTTGGTTACATAGTTAGGAGACCATACATGCATGCTTCGGGAATCACAAACCTTAACACCAATATTTTTACTAAACCATAATCATTCACTAGTTCCTCCCACATATTAGCATCTCTATATCGCAAACCTATTGCAAGGAATCAAACATATCATATTCAGCGATCTAAAAGTTTATGTAGGATTTTATGACTAACCATGTGAATGACCAATTCCTGTCAACTCTCTAAATAGATATAAGTGAACCAATAGAGTTTTAATTCTTTCTACAAAAGATATGCCCACACTCTAACAATTATAAGTGAAGCAAAAGAGCATTCTACAAATGGCAGTTTTCTATGTGAAGAGAAACATGCAATCCTAACTTCAAATGATATAAGTGAAGCACATGAAGCATTCTATAAAGCCAAGGACTATCTCATACCAGCATGGTGCATTTATTAGAAGAAAAATAAAAAACACACGACGCTCCAAGAGTTTACGCATATCATGTGAACGAAACGAATCCGATAACATACCGATACTTGTTGAAGAAAGATGCTTGAGTCTCCTTGAATATTTACTTGGGGTGCCTTGGGCATCCCCAAGCTTGAGCGCTTGCATCTCCTCCTTCTTCTCACATCGAGACCTCCTCGATCTTCGAACACTTCATCCACACAAAACTTAACCGAACTTTTAGTGGCGGGGTTAGCGCATATGATCAATAAAATCTCATCATGTACTGCTCTAACATTATTTTATAATTATGAAAAAACATTACCTACTGTATGCTATCACAATTCTATGGCCCTAAGTCAAGGAGGCATCAATAAGAATTCAAACATATGCAAATAATGAAGCTATAACAACAATCTGTGAAAACAGGATAGTTTGTAGTTATCTAAACATTAACCATACTTCTGTAACCCTAAAAATTCTGGCAAAATTAGGAAAAATCAAAAATTTGTATAGCAATACTTTCCAAAAAGCTTAAGATCCTTTCGATGTTCCAGTAAAAAATGTAAAATCGCGCACTATAGGCAAAGTTTCTGTTTTTACACCGTACAAACCAACAAGCAGTTTAATCATCCTAAAGGAAACTCTTGGCACATTTTTTTTATAATACAATGGAATTGTACATGGGGATAATTATTTTTGTTGAAAAGTTTCTTTAATTCAAGATTTTCAAAGTTTCCATGGGCATGAACAAAGTTCAAGGAGCTCCCCCGTTTCAACGGTGCTCGTCCTTCTTACTTTCACTTTTCTCTTTGAAAAAGTTTTAGGTTCCCCTCTTTTTAAAAAAAAAAACTTTATAAAAGAACACAACAGAAATAAATGACTCTCTAAAACTTCCAGGTTGTCTCCCTGGCAGCTCTTTCTTTAAAGCCATTAAGCTAGGCATATAGTGCTCAAGTAATGGATCCACCCGGATCCCAAGGTATATCAAAGCCAATTTTAATTAACAATGATTTGGCATTTAGTAGTGAGCACAAAGTGATATGTGTCATGCAAAAACAAAGTATAACTCTCTTCCTATGCATAGGCATGTCATATAAGAACAATTCATGCACATCAAGTAAAGGCCAATGCATAGTATAAGCAGTTTCTTGCAATTTTATCGTGTTGGAAACATAGAGAGACGGAGATGTAGTTCCTCTCTCATAATAATTGCAAGTAGGAGTAGCAAGCACATGCATATTATATTCATCAAAAACATCATGTGTAGTAGTAGAACGCAACCCATCAATATAATCCTTAATAAGTGCAAACTTCTCCGACATAGTGTAGTTTGGAGAATTAAAAAAGATAACACGACTATCATGTGTGGGTGCAATAGCAACTATCTCATGTTTAACATAAGGAAGTATAGCAAGTTCATCTCCATAAGCATAATTCATATTGGAATCTTGGCCACAAGCATAGCAAGCATCATCAAAAAGGGATATTTCAAAAGAATCAACGGGATCATAACAAACATCATAGCATTCATCCTTTGGTAAGCACGAAGGGAAATTAAACAATATATGAGTTGAAGAGTTACTCTCATTAGAAGGTGGGCACGGGTGATCAATCCGCTCTTCCTCCTTTTGTTCTTTGCTCTCCTCCTCATCTTTTTCATCCAATGAGCTCACAATGTCATTAATTTCTTCTTCCATAGACTCCTGCAAAATATTAGTCTCTTCTTGGACAGCGGAGACCTTTTCAATAAACGCATCAATATTGGCATTGTATTCATAATTATCATAGCAATATTTCAATATAGCAAAATTTTCAGGCCTATAAACATCATCATCAAAAGCTTCATGCCTTTTAAACAGAGATTCAATTTCACAAGCACCCTTAAAAGCAACAAATTCTTCTATTTGTTCCACATCATAATAATCATATATACCATTAGTATAAGAAGCTAAGGTTTCATCAACGTTAAATTTGCATGAAAAGGGAAGGTGTGGAGCCTTCATCCTAGAGCAACAAGTATAATCATATCTCAGACATAGTTGTCGAGCATACCAATGCAACATATAAATTTGATCCCATAATAGTTTCCCTTTTTGTGTCAAGCGATAATCCCTAAAGTATTCACGTTGATCCAACATTACTCCCATTATATAGTTGAATAGGGTTTTCTCAGGATTATCAGAGTAGTACATAATATCTTTAACATACTAAGCATCAAGGGTTTTAGGAGGTTCCCCATCTCCATGAGTAGCAAGTACACCTAATGTTTTTGGTATTTCGTGTTCCATATCCATAACTAAAGATAGAGAACAACTTAGGACAGCAAATAAAATCTACTTAGTGATAAAGCAAACAAGCACACACGAGAATATTCACCCCACGCTATTTCTCCCCGGCAACGGCGCCAGAAAAAGGTCTTGATAACCCACAAGTGTAGGGGATCAGTTGTAGCCTCTTTCAGTAAGTAAGAGTGTCGAACCCAACAAGGAGCTAAAGGCAGAACAAATATTCCCTCAAGTTCTATCGACCACCGATACAACTCTACGCACGCTTGACGTTTACTTTACCTAGAACAAGTATGAAACTAGAAGTACTTTGTAGTTTTTTGTGGGATAGGTTTGCAAGAATATAAAGAGCACGTAAATATAAACTAGGGGATGTTAAGATAAAGAAGCAATAAATTTAATATGGCGAGTGTGTAAAAGTGGCGGTAGGAGTTGCGAAATTGCCCCTAAGCAATTGACTACGTTACTAGACCGATAGCAAGTTTTATGTGGGAGAGGCCACTGCTAGCATGTCATCCCTTACATGGAATTCTATACACTTATGATTGGAACTATTAGCAAGCATCCGCAACTACTAACATTCATTAAGGTAAAACCCAACCATAGCATTACGATATATTGGTCCCCCTTCAATCCCGTATGCATCAATTTCTACGCTAGGTTGAAGCTTCTGTCACTCTTGCCCTCCAATACGTAGTCCTATCAACATACAACTAACCCTATGGTGTGATCCACACGCGCGCTCATATGATGGGCACCAAAGGACAGCAACATAACCACACGTAATTTAAATCAATCATAGCAATTCACCAATCACCGACAGGACAACGATAATCTACTCAGACATCATAGGATGGCAACACATCATTGGATAATAATATGAAGCATAAAGCACCATGTTCAAGTAGAGGGTACAACGGGTTGCGGGAGCGTGGACCGTTGTAGATAGATGGGGGAAGGTGATGGAGATGTTGGTGAAGATGACGGAGGTGTTGGTGTAGATCGCCATCACACGGTGATGGCCCCGGTGGCACTCCGGCGCCACCGAAAGCGAGGGGGACAGAGCCCCCTCCTTCTTCTTCTTCCTTGACCTTCTCCCTAGGTGGGAGAAGGGTTTCCCCTCTGGTCCATGGCCTTCATGGCGGCGGAGGGGCAAGAGCCCCTCCGAGATTGGATCTTTTTCTTTGTCTCTCTCTATTTCTGCGTTCCCAGATTCTGGCCCTTCACCGTTCTTATATTCACGGAGATCCGTAACTCCGATTGGGCTGATTTTTTGACACAATTTTTATCCAGATATTAGCTTTCTTGCGGCGAAAGAAGGGCATCAACCGCCTTACGGTGTGGCCACGAGGGCCCAGGTCACGCCTGCCCCTGGTGGGCACGCCCCCTGCCTCGTGGCCCACTCGGGCATCGTCTCATGTTGGTTCCGCTTCCCAGAATTCACATATATTCCCAAAAAAATCTCCTTCCATATTTATTCCGTTTGGACTCTGTTTGATATGGATATTCCGCGAAACAAAAAACATGCAACAAACAGGAACTGACGCTGGGCACTGGATCAATATGTTAGTCCCAAAAAATAGTATAAAAAGTTGCCAAAAGTATATGAAAGTTGTAGAATATAGGGGCATGGAACAATAAAAAATTATAGATACGATGGAGATGTATCAGTCGGCTGCCGGGTCCGAGGGAGGACGGGGAAGTCCTCGAACCGGCGTAGGGGCGCGGCGACGGGTGGAACAAGGGACCGACGATGGTGGATCAAGCCCGCAGAGGACGACGGGGACACCTTGCTGGCGTCAGGCGAAAAGGCCGTGATATACCTCTTTGTGGCCATTGGCTCCTCGAGCTCCCGAGAACACTGGCAGAGGTTGAGGATGGAGGCGCCGATGATGGCGGCGACCTACCAATGGTTTCGAGGGTTGTGTGTGTCTGTGTGAGCGAAGGTTTTGGGGAGTGTGTGGTGTGTGTGGAGGGGGGACGGGGGCCAAGGTGGTGTTTGAGGAAATACTGCGACAACTGAAAATTTTACTAGGCGGGGAGTAACAAGGCGGGGCTACTGAAAATTTGGATCAAGGGCGAGCAGATGCGAGGGATGCAGAGGTGGGAGTAAAATGCCGGGGCTACTAAAAATTTGAATCAAGGGACTGAAGCAGAGCGGGAGTAACAGACATCGCACACGGTTCGCACATACTAATCGTGTACTATCAAACATTAAAACCTTCGAGGCGGTAGATATTTTCGAGATTACGAGGTAGTAATATTTTCGATATTGGGAGGGATGCAGAGGCGGGAGTATTTGGGGAGCGAGCTCGTGTGCTTGAGACGCCGGCTGTGGACTGTAGCCAACACACCTTCTCGCATAAGCCATAGGCGTACTATACACCGAAGGAGCTCCAGGCTATTTTGTGCTACATCTCACACGGTTGGTGATAATAAACTATGTGTGATCTACTTGATTTTTCATCTTGATTTGAATTACATAATGGGGTCACAGCGGAAATGGACGTTGTTTGAATTGCTAGACCTTTTATCTGCAGTGAAATGCAACTATATGTGTGTCGTAAAAGAATTGGAATTATTCAGGGTTCGTTGACATTTTATGCATTAAACTACTTTTCTAGCAATTTTAGGTGCACAATTCAATATTAAACTACATGCACATGCTCCAGTGCATAGAAATTGGTTAAAAAATCAAATCTGTATCCTTGGGTGCATGCTTAGGTCCCATGCAAGAAATGGTAATGAAATTCAAACACCAGGGCACTGTTGATTGCAGGCAAAATGTTCAGATGACTGGTTTTTAAATTCTAGTAAATCCAAAACTCGTCTAAAATTCATGAAACTTGGCATACTATCATGGAGCGGCACCAACATGTCGCTATAAAAAAATTGTCCCATTTGGGGCTGGTTTGGGTATATGCTTCTCACAAACCAGAGATTCTCACAACAAGCGTGATGGTTTCGATAGGGAACATGCCACCTTTGGGGAAAGAACGATATATGTTTCCTCTTATTGCTTTCAAAAAATTTCTAGTGTCAACATAGAACAACAGGAGTGTTGTGTCTAATTTTGGAATTTTTGGGGTTCGTTTGGACATTTGTATACATTAAGTGGGGTTTCTAGGCATTTTATGTGCATAATTTAAATTTTAACAACATGCACATGCTCTAATGCATATAAACGGGTTGAAAAAACAAATATGTGTCCTTCGGTGCATGCTTAGGTCCCATGCAAGAAATGGGAATATTTTCAAACACCCTGCCACCATCACTCGGCCGGAAACATTGAGACACATGGTTTAAATTCTAGTAAATCCAAAACTCGTCTGGAATTCATGAAACTTGGCATGCTATCATGGAGGGGCATCAACATGGCGTGGTAATTCTTTTGCCCCATTTGGGGCAGGTTTGGGTATAAGCTTCTCACAAACTAGAGCTTCTCACAACAAGCGTGATGGTTTCGGTAGGGAACGTGCCACCTTTGGGGACGAAACGATATCCGTTGCCTCTTATTGCTTTCAAACAAATTCTAGTGTCAACATAGAACAACAGGAGTGTTGTGTCTAATTTTGGGATTTTTCGGGGTTCGTTTGGACATTTTTATACATTAAGTGGGTTTTCTAGGCATTTTATGTGCATAATTCAAATTTGAACTACATGTACATGCTCCAATGCATATAAACGGGTTGAAAAATCAAATATGTGTCCTTTGGTGCATAATTAGGTCCCATGCAAGAAATGAGAATGAATTTCAAACACCCTGCCACCGTCACTCGGTCGGAAACATTGAGATACCTGGTTTTTAAATTCTAGTAAATCCAAAACTCGTCGGAAATTCAAGAAACTTGGCGTGCTATCATGGAGGAGCATCAACATGCCATGGTCAATTTTTTGTCCCATTTGGGGCAGGTTTGGGTATAAGCTTCTCACAAACCAGAGCTTCTCATAACAAGTGTGATGGTTTCGGTAGGGAACGTGCCACCTTTGGAGAGGAAACGATATCCGTTACCTCTTATTGCTTTCAAAAAAATTCTAGTGTCAACATAGAACAACAGAAGTGTTGTGTCTAATTTTGAAATTTTTCTGGGTTCGTTTGGACATTTTTATACATTAAGTGAGTTTTCTATGCATTTTATGTGCATAGTTCAAATTTGAACTACATGCACATGCTCGAGTGCATATAAATGGTTTGAAAATCAAATATGTGTCCTTCAGTGCATGCTTAGGTCCCATGCAAGAAATGGGAATGAATTTCAAACACCATGCCACCGTCACTCGACCGGAAACATTAAGATACCTGATTTTTAAATTCTAGTAAATCCAAAACTCATCTGAAATTCATGAAACTTGGCATGCTATCATGGAGCGGCATCAACATGCCGTGGTAAATGTTTTGTCCCATTTGGGGCAGTTCTGGGTATAAGCTTCTCACAAACCAGAGCTTCTCATAACAAGCGTGATGGTTTCGGTAGGGAACGTACCACCTTTGGGGATGAAACGATATCCATTGCCTCTTATTGCTTTCAAAAAATTTCTAGTGTCAACATAGAACAACATGAGTGTTGTGTCTAATTTTGGAATTTTTCGGGGTTCGTTCGGAGATTTTTTTACATTAAGTAGGTTTCCTAGGCATTTTATGTGCATAATTCAAATTTCAAGTACATGCACATGCTCCAGTGCATATAAACGGGTTGAAAAATCAAATATGTGTCCTTCGATGCATGCTTAGGTCCCATGCAAGAAATGGGAATGAATTTCAAACACCCTGCCATCGTCACTCGGCTGGAAACATTGAGATACTTGGTTTTTTAATTCTAGTAAATCCAAAACTCATCTGAAATTTATGAAACTTGCATGCTATCATGGAGCGGCATCAACATGCCGTGGTAAATTTTTTGTCCCATTTGGGGCAGGTTTGGGTATAAGCTTCTCACAACCAAAGCTTCTCACACCAAGCGTGATGGTTTCGGTAGGGAACGTGCTACCTTTGGGGACAAAACGATGTTCATTGCCTCTTATTGCTTTCAAAAAAATTCTAGTGTCAACATAGAACAACAGGAGTGTTGTGTCTAATTTTGGAAATTTTCGTGGTTCGTTTGGACATTTTTATACATTAAGTGGGTTTTCTAGGCATTTTATATGCATAATTCAAATTTGAACTACATGCACATGCTCCAGTGCATATAAACGGGTTGAAAAATCAAATATGTGTCCTTCGGTGCATGCTTAGGTCCCATGCAAGAAATGGGATTGAATTTCAAACACCCTGCCACCGTCACTCAGCCGGGAACATTGAGATACCTGGTTTTTAAATTCTAGTAAATCCAAAACTCGTCTGAAATTCATGAAACTTGCATGCTATCATGGAGCGGCATCAACATGCCGTGGTAAAATTTTTGTCCCATTTGGGGCAGGTTTGGGTATAAGCTTTTCACAACCAAAGCTTCTCACACCAAGCGTGATGGTTTCGGTAGGGAACGTGCCACCTTTGGGGACGAAACGATGTTCGTTGCCTCTTATTGCTTTCAAAAAAGTTCTAGTGTCAACATAGAACAACAGGAGTGTTGTGTCTAATTTTGGAAATTTTCGGGGTTTGTTTGGACATTTTTATACATTAAGTGGGTTTTCTAGGCATTTTATGTGCATAATTCAAATTTGAACTACATGCACATGCTCCAGTGCATATAAACGGGTTGAAAAATCAAATTTGTGTCCTTCAGTGCATGCTTAGGTCCCATGCAAGAAATGGGAATGAATTTCAAACACCCTGCCACCGTCACTCGGCCGGAAACATTGAGATACCTAGTTTTTAAATTCTAGTAAATCCAAAACTTATGTGAAATTCATGAAACTTGGCATGCTTCATGGAGCAGCATCAACATGTCGTGCTAATTTTTTTGTCCCATTTGGGGCAGGTTTGGGTATAAGCTTCTCACAAACAAGAGCTTCTCACAACAAGCGTGATGGTTTCGGTACGTAGGGAATGTGCCACCTTTGGGGACGAAATGATATCCGTTGCCTCTTATTGCTTTAAAAAAAATCTAGTGTCAACATAGAACAACCAGAGTGTTGTGTCTAATTTTGGAATTTTTTGGGGTTCGTTTGAACATTTGTATACATTAAGTGGGTTTTCTAGGCATTTTATGTGCATAATTCAAATTTGAACTACATGCACATGCTCGAGTGCATATAAATTGGTTGCAAAATGAAATATGTGTCATTCGGTGCATGTTTAGGTCCCATGCAAGAAATGGGAATGAATTTCAAACACCAGGGAACTGTTGATTGCCGAAAAAACTTTGACATACTTTGTTTTTAAATTCTAGTAAATCCAAAACTCGTCTGAAATTCATGAAACTTGGCATGTTATCATGGAATGGCACCCGACTGTACTCCAATGCAGGATTTGTCTAGCTCTTGATCGCAAACATTTTAGTTATAACACCCGTATGCTAACCGACAGCTTCCCCAGGAAGCCAAGAGAAAATGTGCCGAGCAGGATTTCTCCAGCTCTTGGTCGCATACATTTTAGGTAGAACACCCGGATGCAAAGTGAGAGCTAAGGTATCCCCCCTTAAGTCGAGGGAAAATTCGTAGCGCAAGATTTGTGCATCCCTTCAACGCAAACGGTTGTTTTGGATGACCCATGTGCAACCATGTACAAACAATTTGGTAAGATTTGCATCTGTCATATTGGGTATGTTGCCATTTATCAAACTAGAAAGATTGACATTTGTTGATCTAGTACAATTGCCATTTATCAACCTTGTAACACTATGATTTGTCAAAATATATGAAGCTAAAAATCACTAGCAGTATCTAATTTTTGCAACTAAAATTCAGTAATTAAGCATAGATGGAGGTGAGGAGGCGTGTTCAGCCGGGCGTGCAGCGGGTGGTGCAGTTCCCGATACGGCTTTAATGCAGACGAGGGAGAGGGTAGCGGTTCCTGAAATGTTGAACGGCCAATGATGCATCCTCCTTCAATTAGGAGGACCGGGAAAAGAGGCAGCACGATGTGAATGCAACACAGTTTGCACTCATATAAAGGCGCCCCTCCATTCCAATGCTTCTACCACATCGTACGCACCTAAGCATTTGCCTAAGCACCTACACTAAGCGCAAAAGTGCTCACTCTAGACCCATGGCGGCGATGCGCGCGAGCGGCCAGCGGTTGTGCTAGATGGTCTACGACGCCGGCCTGCAGCATGGCACCGAGGGTCATCTCCAGACGGTGTTGGCGACCGGCTGGTGGATGGCCGCCACTGACGCCAGCTACGACTCTCAGTTGGACCAGATGATCATTGCCACCACCAACAAGTTCACCGTTGTCAAGAAGCTCGCGGACAACATTGCTGTACTCCTCTAGCCCATGCGCCCGGGCTCCTCATTGCCTGCCACCCTAATCAGCCTTTGCTACTTCTCGAGCTTGCGTTGTATTCCATCAAAGAGGAAAGGGTGATGCAGCACAGGAGCATAAGTATTTCCCTTAGTTTTTGAGAACCAAGGTATCAATCCAGTAGGAGACCACGCGCGAGTCCCTCCCACCTGCACAAACAAATAAGAACTTCGCAGCCAATGTGATAAGGAGTTGTCAATCCCTTCACTATCACTTACGAAAGTGAGATCTGGTAGATAGGATAGGATAATATTTTTGGTATTTTTGGTATAGGAACAGAAAGTAAATAAAGCTAATAAGCAACGGCGGCAGAAATTGGCTAATTGACGGGAAAGTAATATGATAAAGATATACCCGGGGGCCATAGGTTTCACTAGTGGCTTCTCTCATGAAAGCAGAATTCTACGGTGGGTGAACAAATTACTGTCGAGCAATTGATAGAAAAGCGCATAGTTATGAGAATACCTAGGCATGATCATTATATATAGGCATCACGTCCGTAACAAGTAGACCGAAACAATTTTGCATCTACTACTATTACTCCACACATCGACCGCTATCCAGCATGCAACTAGAGTATTAAGTTCATAAGAACAGAGTAACGCTTTAAGCAAGATGACATGATGTAGAGGGATAAACTCAAGCAATATGGTATAAACCCCATCCTTTTATCCTCGATGGCAACAATACAATATGTGCCTTGCCGCCCCTGCTGTCACTGGGAAAGGACACCGCAAGATTGAACCCAAAGCCAAGCACTTATCCCATTGCAAGAACTATAGATCTAGTAGGCCAAACCAAACCAATAATTCGAAGAGACTTGCAAGGATATTATAATCATACATAAAAGATTTCAGAGAAGAATCAAATATTGTTCATAGATAATATTGATCATAAACCCACAATTCATCGGATCTCGACAAACACACCGCAAAAAGATTACATCGAATAGATCTCCTCGAAGATCGAGGAGAACTTTGTATTGAGATCCAAGAAGAGAGAAGAATCCATCTAGCTAATAACTATGGACCCGAAGTCTGTGGTAAACTACTCACAACTCATTGGTGAGGCTATGGTGTTGATGTAGAAGCACTCCGTGCTCGATCCCCCCTCTGGCGGAGCTTCGGAACAGGCCCCAAGATGGGATCTCACGGGAACGGAAGGTTGCGGCGGTGGAATTAGGATTTTCTCTGTTGCCTCGATGTTTTCAGGGTACATGGATATATATAGGAGGAAGGAGGGCACCGGGGGAGCTAGAGGGGGCCCACGAGGGTGGGGGGCGCGCCTGCCCCCGTGAGTGCGCCCTGGACCCTCGTGGCCGCCTCTCTGGTTCCCACGCGTGTACTCCAAGTCTTCTGTGAAGATACGGTTCCAAAAATAACTCTCCCGAAGGTTTCATTCCGCCTGGACTCCGTTTGCTATCCCTTTCCTGCGAAACACTAAATAGGAAAAATACAACAATTTGCACTGGGCCTTGGGTTAGTAGGTTAGTCCCAAAAATAATATAAAATTGTATAGTAAATCCCATTAAACAACCAAAACAGAATATATAATAGCATGGAACAATCAAAAATTATAGATACGTTGGAGACGTATCAAGCAGCCCCAAGCTTAATTCCTGCTCGTCCTCAAGTAGGTAAATGATAAAAACAAATTTTTTGATGTGGAATGCTAACCAACATAATTCTCAATGTAATTTCTTTATTGTGGCATGAATGTTCAGATCCGAAAGATTCCACACAAAAGTCTATATTGACATAAGAATAATAATACTTCAAGCATACTAACAAAGCAATCGTGTCTTCTCAAAATCACATGGCCAAAGAAAGTTATCCATACAAAATCATATAGTCCGGCTATGCTCCCTCTTCATCACACAAAATATTTAAATCATGCACAATCCCGGTTTCAGCCAAGCAATTGTTTCATACTCAAAAAAATTCAAACCTTTCAACTTTCACGCAATACATGAGCGTGAGCCATGGATATAGCACTATAGGTGGAATATAATGGTGGTTGTGTTGAAGACAAAAGAGGAAGATAGTCTCACATAAAATAGGCGTAGTAATGGGCTATGGAGATACCCGTCAGATATCAATGTGAGTGAGTAGGGATTGCCGTGCAACAGATGCACTAGAGGTATAAGTGTATGAAAGCTCATCAAAAGAGACTAAGTGGGTGTGCATCCAATTTGCTTGCTCATGAAGACCTAGGGCATTTGAGGAAGCCCATCATTGGAATATACAAGCCAAGTTCTATAATGAAAATTCCCACTAGTATATGAAAGTGACAAAAAAAAGACTCTCTATCATGAAGATCATGGTGCTACTTTGAAGCACAAGTGTGGAAAAGGATAGTAGCATTGTCCCTTCTCTCTTTTCTCTCATTTTTTTTGGAGGGGGTTTCTTTTTTTTCATTAGCCCCTCTCTATTTTTTTGGGTCCATCTCCTTTTTTTTTCCTTTCCTCACATGGGACAATGCTCTAATAGTGAAGATCATCACACTTTTATTGACTTACAACTCAAAGATTACAACTCGAAGCTAGAACAAAATATGACTCTATGTGAATGATGATGAAGAATGTCATAGGAACGGAACGGTGGAAAGTTTCATGGCAATATATCTCGGAATGGCTATGGAAATGCCATGATATGTAGGTATGATGGTTGTTTTGAGGAAGGTATATGGTGAGTGTATGGTACCGGTGAAAGTTGTGTGGTACAAGAGAGGCTAGCTGTGACACCCGGATAGTTAAGCTACAGTAACCCTCTCCTAATGACGACACGTCACCTCAATTACTGTTGATAATCTCGCGTTGCTTCAAAACCGATTCGAAATTCATCTTCGAAATAAAGGCAAACAACAAAAGTTTTGAAACATTAAAACTAAAATGTTCGGATTGTGGCAAATAATCAATACAAAATATTGGTGAATAAACCACACTCCTGTAAAGAATTTAAATGCACTATAGTAAGTAAAACTTCGGCAAAACTATTATTTAAATGCTCTTAGTGTAATAAACAATTATAAACTACTTTAATTCATGTGCCAAAATATTTGTGACGGTGGAATAATTACTAATACTAAATTAGGTACAACCTTTGTAATGTACAAAACAAAATTTAAATGGTAATTAAAAGAAAACAGAAATAGTAAAACAAATAAAAACAAAGACAAACAAAAAAAATAGAAAAGGGAGAAGCCGCCCCCCCCCCACTGGACCAACTGGCCCAGGTGGCCAACCGGCCCAACTGGCCCAGCTGGCCCCCACAGTGCCCCGCTACTAAACCCCACCCCGCAACCCTAGCCCATCGCCACTCCTCTCCCGACCGCACACATCCCCCACTCCCTCTCATTCTCCAGCGCCGCCGCACCCTGCGCCCGACCCCTTGCCGCGCCGGAGCTCCACCCCACCGGAACGCCAGCGCCCGAAGAACCACCGCCCCCTCGCCGAAGATGGACGGATCCCGGAGGCCCCGTCGCGGATCTGGCCTTCCTCTCGTCCCTCCCCCTCGCTGGAGTCCCCCATCGTCACCCGTCGCCTCCCCGAGCTCCTCCACGCCGGACCGCCGCCGGCCACCCCTACTCAGCCCCCCCTCGTGAGCGCCCCCTCCTCTCAGCTCGCCTCCCTGCACGCCGCTCCGCCACACCCACCGTCGCGGTCACCCCGCACCCA
>LR738711.1:622144747-622166062 GCA_902687465.1 Secale cereale
CCCCCCCACGCCGCCTAGCTCCACCGCCGTGCTGCTGACCTCGAGCCGTCGCGGCGACGCCACTGCGCCTCACCGTGGCCGGCGCTCTCCCGGCGGCCTCGGGCTCACGCCCGCGGCGCCGCTGCCCGTGCGCCACAGCCTCGCCCGGCCGGCGCCTCGGTCGCCCCCCCTCCCCGTGCAAGGGGCTTGCCCTGGTGCTCCCTTTGAGCCCCGCCGCACCGGCTTCGGTCGCCGGAAACGGCCGACCGGCGAGCCGCGCCTTGTCCACGGGCATGGCCGCTCCCTCTGTCACCCCGTGCGGGTGCATGGGCGCCCGCACCCGTCAGCGCCCGACCCGCTATGGCCCCTATGGGCCAATGACACGTGGGCCCGCCCCTGAACGAAAAAAAGAAAAGATACATAAATATAAATAATTAATAATATTAATTAATTAATTAATTAACTAGATAATTAATCTAATTAATCCCGTCTTTAATTAACCTAATGGACAATTAACTAAATTAAATAATGTTAAAATTAAATTAATTAACTGTGATTAATCTAATTAACTTTAAATTAGTTAAACTAATCAGGTTTAGTTAATTAAATATAGAACTAATTATACTGTGTCACTGACCAGTGGGACCCACTGGTCAGGTTGACCAGTCAACCATGCTGACATCAGCATGATGTCGTGCTGATGTCATAATCCCTTTTTTGAATTAATTTAATTAATATTAAATTCTTGAAATTAATAAAAACTTTAGAAAATCATATCTTTTAAACCATAACTCGGATGAAAATACTTTGTACATGAAAGTTGCTCAGAACGACGAGACGAATCCGAATACGTGGTCCGTTCGTCCGCCACACACCTCCATCATACCAAACCTGGAAGAATCCCCCTCCGTTCCATCTAACCGAAAATGCCTAAACACCGGGAATACTTTCCCCGTTGTTATTCCTCTTCGCCTGTATCACCGAGCACTGCATTTGGTCACACGTAGCACCGCCTTTTGCCATGTTATGCTTTGTGATGCTATTGTTTGCTCCGTTATTTATTTGTTTCCCCTTCGTTGCTTATTTCGGTAGACTCCGATACTGTGATAGACCTCGAGACCATTGATGCTTCGGTGTTCGACTACGGCTACGATTCCGAAGATTCCTTTCGTCTGCAGAGCTTCCAGGCAAGCCCCCCCTTTGATCACCAGATATCGCCTATTCTTCTTTCTACTGCTTGCATTAGAGTAGTGTAGCATGTCACTGTTCGGTTACTCCTATTCTGTTGCATAGCCTGTCATATCTGCTACAACTGTTGATACATGTACCCGCCATCCTAATGCTTAGTATAGGATGCTAGTATTCCATCAGTGGCCCTTCATTCTTGTCCGTCTGCCATGCTATACCATCGGGCCGTGATCACTCGGGTGGTGATCACGAGTATATACTATTTACATACTTTACATACACATGATGATGATTCGGAGATGGGGGCTGAAGGGGCAGGTGGTTCCACCCAGGTAGTGGTGGACCTGGGTTCCCGACAGCCCCCTGATGGTTACTTTGTGGCGGAGCGACAGGGTGGGTTGCGACCACCTAGGAGACAGGTGGGCCTGGCCCTGGTCGTTGTTGTCGGTGTACTAAGATAGGGGTACCTTAGTACCCCAACTTGTGCACGGGCAGTAGCAGCTTCCCGTGGCAGGGCTTACCACGTGCTCGCCAAGAACCGTTCTGGTCCCTATGAAGCCATTCAAGAACAAAGTATACAAGTCAGAAGATCAAGGCCCCGGCAAGAGGAGCTTGCCGGGAAGGCCGCACCAGGCTCAAGGTTATCACTTTAGCACGAGACCCTGGCAAGAGGAGCTTGCCAGGAAGGCCAAGGAACACATACCTCAAGAGATGTCTCAGCGCATCATGCGCCCCGGCAGGACCCGGAGAGCGACAAGCTTCCGGGCCCGACAAGATCACGACCCCGGCAAGGTGCTTGCCGGGGAAACCTACGCCGTGTGCCCGCGCTCCAGCTCATCTGCCCACGCGTCGCCCTGGGGCCCTTCCAGGGGCACGTGGCAGATGGTTGTGCAGCCTGGGGCACACGGTGGCAAGCCGCGGTGACGAGGCTACCGCCGTGGCGAACGGAGAAGCATGGACGGACGCTTTTGGGGGTGACGGCGACGGGCATTTAATGCCCTTGTCCCCCACTGTCAAAGTTAGGTGAAGACCACTGTTCACATACTGTTCATGCACTGTTGCAACTACCACCAAATTTACACTTTTACCCTCCTCTATGTTGACACCTGTCGGTGACCCCTTTGAGCTATAAAAGGAGGCCCATGCACAACGTAGGGGGGGTTCGAAACCTAGACAACTCTCTCGCTCGGTGTAGCTAGTACGGTAGATCTTCAAGCTCCCGAGCTCAAGAACTCAATACAACCTAAGAAGGAGTAGGGTTTTACGCGTCCGCGCGGCCCGAACCTGGGTAAAACTGCCCGCGTGTGCTCCTCGATCTGCTCTCCGTGCTCCCTCCGCTCCCTTACCGCAACGTAGAAGGGGCTCCGGTCCCATAGGTGTTCGTGGGCGGACAGTTTCCCCCGACATCTTTGGCGCGCCAGGTAGGGGGGCGTCGAGGTAGTGCAAACCTGATCCGACGCTCACGCGGGCGCAACCTTCAACAACTTCACCAGCTTCATCAACCTCATCGACAGCATCAACATGCCTCCGAAGAAGAAGGCTTCGGAGGTCGGAGGCCCGTCTGCGTCGATCCCGCCACCACCAGAACCAACGGTTGGTGGGGTAGACGCCGGCGGAAGGGTGACCGCCGGTGAGGAGACTCACGGCGGCACCAAGTCTAAGGACAAGACGGACGACCGGGCGAACTCCAAAGTCTCGGTGTCAGTACACGCCCCACGTCCCTCCCAGGAGGTACAAGACCAGCAGCGGCGTGGTACGGGAGGTACCATACGCTTGCTGGGGCGTGGCCAAGCCGGAGGATCGCGGGATGCTCAAGGCCAACGCCCCGGCACGAGCAAGGCGCGGTCGCCGGGACGGGAACATGCTCCTTCTAACGTGGTTAGAAGTCCGAGCGTGTCCCGTTCCTCGCACTGTTCGCCGCCGTTTCCCTCCTCTCCAGCAGAAGCCCTGGCCAGGTCTCAGCTGCTCCTCGACTTCCCTCCAGCGGCGGACAAGGCCGAACACTGGAGGGCGATGATCCAGAGCCTCATCGCCTTCGCCAACAACGACGCGCCGCAGCAGCCGGCAACTTCACGGCCGCGGCAAGTCGACCAAGCAAAGGTCGATGGAGACAAGACCGCCGGGGGTGCAACTACCGTGCACTCCCCGCCGCGGAAGCAGAAAACGCCGCCCCGCCGGATCAACGTCGACGACGACTCCACGGCGTCGTCGGATCTGCGGGCTCGCCGCGATCAGCGCCAAGTCCTCGACGACAGGCGGCAGGACGACGCTCGGACCCGTATCGAGCGTCGACGAGAAGCCAGAAGACAATCTGACCAGCGCGCTGGGACCGCTGTTGACATGCAGGCGCCCGGTGAACCAGGCGACTTGCCGTACGCGGCAGGCTGCCCTGCGTTCACCCGAGAGCTGCGGCAAGTCCAGTGGCCCAACATGAAGAATTTCAAGCCCGACGTACCCGAGAAGTACGACGGCAAGACGCACCCCTCGGAGTTCCTCAGCATCTACACCATTGCGGTGCAGGCTGCCGGGGGACGCGACGAGAAGATCCTAGCCAACTATTTCCCGCTAGTGCTTAAGCCAAACGTCTGGTCTTGGCTTATGCACTTGCCGGAGAACTCCATCTCTTCATGGGCGGATCTGTGCCACCAGTTTGTCGGCGCCTTCACAGGCGGCCACAAACCCCACGGCCAGGAGAGCGATCTCCACATCTTAGCCTAGAAGGAGGGAGAGTCCCTGCGCAAATACATCCAAAGATTCAGCCGCGTCCAGCACAACATTCCCGACGTCCACCCTGCCACGGTTATCAGCGCGTTTCACCAGAACGTGCGTAACCGCCGGATGAGGGAGGAGATGGCCATGACCAAGATCCGGGATGTCAGCGAGCTCTACGCTCTGGATGACAAGTGCGCGCGCGCTGAAGAGGGGAGGAGACTCCCCGGAGAGGATACTGGCGCAGGAGGAAGCGACAGCGAGGATGCCGCCCCGGCAAGGAAGAACCGGCGGCGGAATAACAGAAAGAAGAAGAGCAAGGAGGTGCTGGTTGTCGAGCAGTCCGGCAAGGAGGCTCCCGCCAAGAAGGCACAGGCTGGCGGTTCCGGCAAGGATCCCGCCCCTGTAGCGGCAGCCGACAAGCAGGACGGCTCCGACAAGCAGTACTGCAAGATCCACCGCACCAAGGGCCACGATCTCCAGAACTGCAAAAGAGTGGAGTACCTCGTAGAGCAGCAAAAGGCTGAATACGAGCGACGTGACAAGGAGAAGGCCCAAGGAGGCGGAGGAGAACCCAACAAGAAGCGGCCGTTCAATGGCCGGGGAGGACGCCGCGGCAAGGCCAAGCAGCGGCAAGGTGACAGACCTCCCCGGGGCCGCGACAAGGATGAAGACGAGGACGACGATGATGACATGGAAGAAGGAGACAACAGCGAGCAGGAGTTCCAGAAAGCCACAGAGGTTCTGTGTGTCGACAGAGGTGCCTCTCTGCACACTTCCCACCGCCAGCTCAAGCAGTGGGTGCGAGAAGTGAATGCAGCTGAGCCACCCGTCGAGTCGCGCAGGCTCCTGAAATGGTCCGGCACACCCATCATCTTCGACCTTGAGGATCACCCTGACCGCACAACCGCGGTCGGGTGCTTGCCGATGTTGGTTTCACCAACAATCCGCAACCTCAAGGTCACCAAGATGTTGGTTGACGGCGGGGCCGGCCTGAACTTGATCTCCTCAGCTGTGATCAAGAAGCTACAGATCCCAAACGGCGAGCTCGAGGAAACCGGGTCGTTCCAAGGGATCAACCCGGGAAGGAGCAAGCCGAAGGGGAAGATCACGCTGCCAGTGACCTTTGGCGGAGAGCTCAATTTCAGGACGGAGAGGATCACATTTGATGTTGCTGATATCCCATTGCCATACAATGGGATACTTGGTCGTCCTGCCCTCGCCAAGTTCATGGCAGCTTCCCACTATGCATACAACGTACTCAAGATGCCGGGGCCGATAAGCGTCATCTCTGTCCCCGGCGACAAGAAGGACGCGCTTATCTGCGCCGACAAGATCTACCGGGATGCAGCAGCCGCAGTAGAGAGCAACACACTTGCCGCTGAAACTCCCGGGGGGAAGAACAAGACCAAGTCCGGCAAGAGCTCTGGAGCCCACTCCGGCAAACGCACCTCTTCGGAGTGCTGCGCTGCCATCGAGGACGCACCATCGAGCTCCACCGGCAAGTGCAAGAAAGGAATGGCAGCTCCACCGGCAACCAAGAAGGTGTCCGCAAAGGAGGACGGCACTGGTGGTACCTTCACCATCAGTGCTACACTCGACCCCAAATAGGAAAGCGCGCTCGTTGCCTTCCTGCGGGCGAATGTCGAAGTGTTCGCATGGCAACCGTCTGACATCCCCGGCGTTCCCAGGAAGGTAATTGAGCACAAGCTTGCTATTTGTCCTCATGCGCGGCCCGTCAAGCAGAAGGTCAGGAAGCAAGCCGTGGAGCGCCAAGAATTCATCGCCGAAGAGATAAAGAAGTTGGAAGCAGCAGGCCTGGTTAGAGGCGTAATCCATCCTACGTGGTTAGCCAATCCAGTTGTCGTGCGCAAGGCCAATGGGAAGTGGAGACTTTGTATAGACTTCACTGATGTGAATAAAGCGTGTCCCAAGGATCCATTTCCCTTGCCGCGTATTGACCAGATCGTTGACTCCACCGCCGGATGTGAGTTGCTTTCCTTCCTTGATGCATACTCAGGTTACCACCAGATATTCATGGCCAAGGAAGATGAAGAAAAGACTGCATTCATTACTCCATGTGGCACATATTGCTTCATACGCATGCCCTTTGGATTGAAGAATGCAGGCTCGACATTTGCAAGGGTGGTGCACACTGCTTTTGAGCCACAGATACACAGAAATGTAGAAGCCTACATGGATGATATAGTGGTCAAGAGCAAGAGCAAAGATACCCTGATACAGGACTTAGAGGGAACCTTTGAGAATCTGCGCAAGATCCAACTCAAGCTGAACCCCGAGAAGTGCGTCTTCGGAGTTCCCTCCGGCAAGCTTCTCGGGTTCTTTGTGTCCCAGAGGGGGATTGAAGCCAATCCCGACAAGATAAAAGCCATCGAGCAGATTGAAGTCCCGAAGCGCGTCAAGGACGTAAGAAGACTTGCTGGTTGTGTGGCTGCCCTCAGCAGGTTCATTTCAAAGTCTGCAGAGCGCGCCCTGCCTTTCTTCAAAATTTTGAAAAAGGCAGGTCCTATGAAATGGACTCCGGAAGCGGAGGCAGCGCTGCAAGACTTGAAAGGATACCTGTCCTCCACTCCGATACTTGTCGCACCTAGGCCACAAGAGAAGTTGCTGCTGTACCTAGCGGCAACCAATCAAGTGGTTAGTGCTGCGTTAGTAGTGGAGAGAGAGGCGAATGAGGAACCCACATCCCCGACAAGCGAATCTAGCGACAAGCAGGGGGCTTCCCCGACAAGCTCTGGCACCGACAAGGACAAGTCTGCGCAGGAACAAGGAGAAGTGCGAAGGAAGATGGTGCAGCGCCCAGTGTATTTCGTAAGTTCCCTTCTGCAGGGGGCTAGATCAAGATACTCTGGGGTGCAGAAGTTGCTTTTCGGCCTCCTCATGGCCTCAAGGAAGCTGCGCCATTACTTCCAAGCACACGAGATAACGGTGGTCACTCGCTTTCCATTGAAGAGGATATTGCAAAATCCCGAAGCAACAGGCAGGATCGTCGAGTGGGCACTGGAGCTGTCAAGCTTTGGTCTCAAGTTTGAGAGTACTTCAACCATACAGATCAGAGCTTTGGCAGAATTCATAGCAGAATGGACCCCAACGCCAGATGAAGAAGTCCCAGAAACAAGCGTCCCCGTCCAAGAAGCGAGCAACGAGTGGATAGTGTACTTCGATGGTGCTTTCTCGCTGCAAGGCGCCGGTGCCGGCGTGGTACTCATAGCGCCCACCGGAGAGCACCTCAAGTATGTTGTCCAGATGCACTTTCCCAAGGAGCAAGCGACAAACAATACTGCTGAATATGAAGGTTTGCTTGCCGGCCTCAGAATTGCGGCCGAGCTTGGGATCAAGAAGTTGATTGTGCGGGGAGATTCACAGTTGGTGGTCCGACAAGTGAATAAGAGTTACCAGAGCCCTTTGATGGAAGCTTATGTTGATGAAGTGAGGAAGCTTGAAGAGCACTTTGAAGGTCTGCAAATGGAGCACGTCCCAAGAGCTCAGAATGATATTGCAGATGGCCTCTCAAAGTGTGCTTCAATGAAGTTACCTGTGGAACCAGGGACCTTCGTGCTCAAGTTAACTCAGCCATCCGTTACACCATCAGTTGGGCAAAACAAGAAGAGGAAGTTGGTCTCCGACGGCTACTTGCCGGCGGATCTTCCAGAAGCCGCCGCCAAGGTCCCCAAGATCAACAACCAAGATGCTGAGGAACAGTTTGCTCCTGCAGATCCAAGGGTCTTTACAGTTGAAGCAGGCGTTCCCGACAAGCCTTGCCCCGGCAGGCTTGCCGGGGGACCATCAGCTCCGGCAGAGCCGCGGGTTCTTGCCGTAGAAGCTGAGGTTCCCGCAGCAGCCCTCATGCCTTTAGTCCTTGTTGTTGAGCCTCAGGCTCCAGCATGGGCACAGCAAATCGTCCGTTTTCTGCAAACTGGAGAACTTCCCGACGAGCCAGAAGAGATAGAGAAAATAACCAGGCAGTCGAGTATGTACCAGTTCGTTGGCAATGAACTGTACAGAAGAAGACTCAACGGTGTCAGGTTGAAGTGCATTTCCAGGGAAGATGGACAGAAGTTGTTGGCAGAGATACATGGAGGCATATGTGGCCACCACATTGGCGCAAGGGCACTTGCCGGGAAGGCGTTCCAGCAAGGGTTCTTCTGGCCAGAAGCCCTCCAAGATGCAACTGCACAAGTAACCAAGTGTGAAGCATGCCAGTTCCATGCCAAGCAAATTCACCAGCCAGCTCAAGCTCTCCAGACGATCCCTTTGTCCTGGCCCTTCTCGGTCTGGGGGCTCGATATTCTCGGCCCCTTTCCCCGCGCAGTCGGGGGCTTTGAGTACTTGTACGTAGCAGTCGACAAGTTCACAAAGTGGCCAGAAGTGGAACCAGTGAGAAAGGTGACAGCACAGTCAGCAGTCAGGTTCTTCAGATCGATTGTCTGCTGTTTCGGAATCCCTAACAGGATCATCACCGACAACGGCACACAGTTTACAAGTCGCACCTTCATGCAGTACGTCCAAGACCTTGGCGCCAAGGTCTGCTTCGCTTCTGTTGCTCACCCGAGGAGAAATGGTCAAGCGGAGAGGGCCAATGCTGAAGTGTTGCGCGGACTCAAGACAAGAACCTTTGACAGGCTGCACAAGTGCGGAAGAAACTGGATAGAGGAGTTGCCGGCGGCTCTTTGGTCAATCAGGACGACACCAAATCGAGCCACCGGACAGACACCCTTTGCTCTTGTATATGGAGCAGAGGCAGTTCTCCCCACGGAACTCGTATACGGATCTCCTCGAGTGCTCGCTTATGATGAGCTCGAGCAAGAGCAACTGCGACAAGATGATGCATTGCTCCTTGAGGAGGAACGTCTCCAGGCTGCTGTACGAGCTGCTCGATACCAGCAAGCCTTGCATCGCTATCATAGCCGCAAGGTCAGGGCCAGGAGTCTCGAGGAAGGCGACCTTGTTCTTCGGCGTGTTCAGTCCGCCAAGAATTCCAACAAGTTGACGCCGAAGTGGGAAGGCCCTTATCGGGTGAGACAAGTCACAAGGCCCGGCGCCGTCCGCCTTGAGACAGAAGAAGGCTTACCGGTGAGCAACTCCTGGAACATAGAGCATCTTCGCAAGTTTCACCCGTAAGGCGCGGTTGCCGTGATCCGCTCCGGCAACCACCTTTTGTACAAGTCTTGCCGCTGTTGCATGTAAACCTTTGTACAAAGCCGGGCGCAGATCCCGTGCATCAGTAAAGCTTTTGCGCTTCGCACTATTTGTCATTTCCATGCTTTTCTTTGTTATTTGCATGCATCATCTGACACCTTGTGCAACGCACATCCCCGGTAAGCACTAGCAAGCCATAAGGCCCTATACTTGTTTTTCCTCCTCTTCTTCTTTCCCTCTTAAGCAGAAGGAGTATTCCTCGCGCACAAGTTTGCCGAGGGGGACGGAGATGGAGGCATGAACCAAGTACTGTTCAAGAAAGAGAAGCCTTGTCGGGGAGCAAACAATCTATGAAAGCTAAGTTACCAAAGTTTGAGTAATTCAAATTTTTCAAATTTTTTAGTTGTCTTCCTTGAACAACCACACTTTGTATGGAAAACCTGTGCGCGGAGGAAACTACCCGTGGCTAGCCGCACCCTTACTTTGTTTCGAGCACGCTCAACGACTTAAGTGAGCTGCGACAAGTGTCGCGCCCTTACTTCGTTTTCGAGTTCGCTAAGCAATCTAAGTGTGCTGCGGCTAGCTGCGGCAAGGATTCTTGCCGGCAAAGGTATTGCCAGCAGGCTGCTAAGAGTCCAGCACTCAGCACTCGCGGCAAGGGTCCTTTGCCGGCGAGTTCCCCAAAAACGTAGGGTGGAATGCATACAAAGTGAAGGGACCAAAGCAAGGGAGATAACACTGCATTAGTTGCTCAAAATAAGATTGTATATTACAAAGATGACTTGCCGCAATACTAACAGATTCTTGTCCATAACATGCTTTGCAGCGGCAAAGGAAGCAGAAAGAAAGGAATCTAATCTACATGGTCGCCTTCACGCCTCGTGATCTTGCCCACCTTGGCGACGATGTGGGCAACTTGCGCCTTCAACGCCTCCTGGTCAGCTTCGGGCGGCAAGGAGCGGAGGACATTGACGAGGTTGATGCCGGGGTTGCGGTAGATGATCTTCGATAAGACCCGCTCCATGGTGCCCATGCAGAGCCGACGCGCCTCGTCGGCCAGCTGCACGGGGATCTTCTCCCGCAGCCGCGCAAGCGCCGGCGCAATTCCCCTGAAGAACAGACTCAACTTGGCGCTGTGGGGGAGACTCTCGTCCGGGGAGTACACGAGATGCTCCACCCTCAGCGCCATCATCTCCATGTCAATATTGGCAGCGGAGGTGACCAGCTCATCAGTCCACTGCTCCACTGCCCGGTTGAAGTTGTTCTGCGAGACGGCGGCGCTCTCCACCAAGGCCCTTTCCTTGCGGAGTTCGTCCTTTAGCTTCGTCTCGCGGTCCCGGGCGGCGTCGAGCGAGTCAGTCAAGGTGGAAACCTTCAGCTCTAAGTCAGCGATGGAGTTCCTGGCGTCAGTGAGCTCTTTGCCCTTCTCGGAGAGACGTACCTGCAGCTCAGAGTTGGTGTGGGCATCTTTCTCCCGCTCCACGTTGAGCGCAGTGACCCTCTCCTCGCTCGCCTTCAGGTACAGCTCCGTCTGCGCCACCTTGGCCTCCAGGTCCTTCTTGGCGGTCTCTGCGGCGGCTGCGGCGTTCCTCGCCTCCTTCAGAGCCATGCCAATGGCCTGCTCCCGGGCGGCGAGGTCGTCCTCGTGGGCATCGAGGTCGACCTTCCGCTGGTTGAGTACTCCTTCCCACCGAGACAGCTCCTCGGCGGCCAATCGTTGCTGCTCCTCGGCCTCAGCTTTTTCAAGGAGGAACGCTTGCTGCGCCCCGGCAAGCTCTTCACGCTCCTCCGCCAAGTTGCGGAGGGCCGCCTGATTGGCGGCGCGGAGCTCCGCGGTGCGCTTCTCCAGATCAGCTCCAGCCTTGGCAGCCAGAGCCTCCCGAGACTCCAACTTCGCCTGCCTGGCCCGATACAAGGCCAGGAGCCGACGAAGGAGTCTCTCCTCTTCGGGCTCGTCGCTGCTGTCGGGCGCTTCAACAACCTTCAATCCGGCGGAGGCGAGGACCTCTCCGTCAAAGGTCTCTCCCTCCGCGGGTGCCCGAGACGAGGACGCCCACGGGACTTGAATAAAGACCCCGTTGGCGGCCTCCAAGTAGACGCCCGACCGGTCCGCGGAGGCTGAGGGGTCGGCGGCCGGTGCAGCGTCCGGCGCTCCCGCAGCCTCCAGGCCAGCGGTATGGTCGCCGGTCCCTTCCCCAGCAGCGACATTGGCGGTTGGGGCGGTCTCCTCGACGGCCGGCTCGTCAGCTCCAGCCACCTCCTCGGCGGTAGTGGCGTTGCCGCCGTCGCCATGCACGCCCTCCTCGCCGGTGGTCTCCGTTTCCATCCGCTCCGGTGCAGGAGGATCTAGCAGAAGAAAAAGAAAAGAAAGATCGTCAAGCAAATATCCAAAAAAGACGAATTCGAGAAGAAGAAGTCACAAGGGTTACCTTCGCGGGCTTCTTCGACGACGGGGTCCCTCGCCGGGGAATTCTCCCTTGGCGGCGGAGTAGTGGCCCCTGCTGGCGGAGGGCCGCCTGCGCCCTCCCTTGGCGGGGTGCTCACCCTTGTCGGGTTGCTCACCCTTGGCGGGGTGCTCGCCCTTGGTGGAGTGCCCATCCTTGGCGGAGCGTTCTCCCTTGCCGGGGATTTCATCCTTGGCGGGGAGGGTGGAGCAAGTGGCTCGTCGGGGGCGACCTCCTGGTGCTCCTGCGGCTGCGGCTCCACTTCTGCACAAGACAACAAGACATCAACCAAGATGATAACCTCAAGCGCACCCGTCAAGCAGAAAGATAAATACCAGACTTACGCTGGGGGCTGCGCTGGGGGCTGCTCCTCGGAGCAGCAGGCTGATCCGGCAAGCTCGTCGCCGGCGCGTCGCTTGTCGCCGCGACGGGCTCGTCGTCCTCGATATTGACCACAGGGATCTTGGCCCTCTTCGCCATCCGCTGGGTCAAGGTCCTGCGAAGCAAAACAAAAGCAAGATCAGAACCAAGCAAGGAAAATCAAGACAAAATCAAAGAAACTAAAAGAATTGCAAGTACTTACTCCTCTTCCTCTTCGTCGGAGCTGAGGGCGGAGAAGTCAAACTCCGCCTGGTGTGCTCCCGCGCGAGGAGCTGGAGGAGAAGACTCCCTCGGGCGCTTGGCGGCCTCCGGGGCTGTGGGCTGTGAAGACCCGGCCCCCGTCGTTGCCGAGGACCGAGGGGTAGAAGGAGCACCCGTTCCGCTCCGGGAAGATCCCCCTCCGCTTGGCGCTCGAGCGCGGGGCGCCTCCATGACGACTTCGCTCGTCTTGGTGGCGCGCATCGCACGGCGCGTCGGCTGCTGTCGAGGCGCCTGTGGCCTCGCCGTCTCAGCTGCCTTGCGGAGGCGCTTCTTCGGTTGCTGCGGAGGGCTTGGCGGAGGCGGAGAGTTCTCCGAGGATGAGGAGGCATCGTCGTCAAGATT
The DNA here is from genome assembly GCA_902687465.1 of Secale cereale. NCBI lineage: Eukaryota > Viridiplantae > Streptophyta > Magnoliopsida > Poales > Poaceae > Secale > Secale cereale. The sequence continues at coordinate 622,157,212 of LR738711.1, forward strand.
CAGAGATCCACCAGAGTCTTCATCAGAATCTCCAGGCTCGGCGTCCTCCTCCTCCTCGGCAGGCCCGCTGGACTTAGTGCCATGCCCGGCGGCCTCGCTCCCCCCGGCAACCTCGCTCGTCCTGGCAAGCTTCACGGAAGGCTCCCCGGCAAACTCCTCGGGCGCAATCTTCAGCAGCTTGAGGATTTCTGCCTCCTCTGCTTGACTCACTGCGTCCGCGGCCTGTGCCTCGTCCACAGTGTATCCAAATTCGCCCGCAGCCGCAGCTGCGGCGGCCTCCTCCATCCTGGAGGCAATGTAAGCTACATCCCGGTCAGTAGTATCCCGGGTGAGGCCCTTCTTCTCCTCGGCGTCGCGGGGCTTCTCGACCAAGTTGTCGAAGAAGGTCTGCACGGTCTCCGCTGGAGGCTCAAGCCAAGTAGGGACGACGCCATGGGAGTCGCACTCGGGCATCATCGCGCGTATGGAATCACGGGCAGTGCTGTTGCACAGCGGCACCACTCCCCGGGAAGGTTTGAACCACTCCGGGTGGGCGGGGTCATGCTTGAAGAGCTCCCGGACCATCCCCTTCAACTCTAAGACGGTGAACTTGTAGTTCAATCCAGGGTGCAGCCTCATGCAATCTGCTGCATTGCTGAATTCCCAGGCGGGCCTCTTCCTTTCTTGTAGAGGGGCGATGCGGCGGTGGAGGAAATCTGCTCCAACTTCTCCAACAGTCAGATTGGCGGCCCGGAGACGAAGGATCCTAATGAGGGCGATCTGAAGCTTGCTGTCCTCCGGGGCCAATTCACTCCAATCCTTGCCGCGCACTATGGCAGTCTTGCGCGGCGAGGTAAAGGGCTCAGGCTCAGCTTCCAGCACCCAGCACCAATCGGCTCTCCACTCCTCCCACTTGCCGCGGAGCTCTCCCTTCAAGTACGCCTCCTTCTTGTTCAGCCTGAAGATCCAGGAGATGCCGCCAGAGAGGGGAGAACCGGACTCTACTCTAGGCGTGAAGAAGTGGCGGAAAAGAGCTACATTTGGATGAACCCCAACATAGTTTTCGCATAGATGTGCGAAAATGGCCATTGTAAGGATGGCGTTGGGGGTGAAATCTAGGAGGTGGAGGCCATACGTATTCATTACATCACAAAAGAACTCCGAGTACGGAGGGCACAGACCACAATGGAAGAATGAGGCAAAGTAAAAGTACCCGCCGGGGAACATGTCGGTGGCGACGGCGGGGAGGACTCTGGTGTGGGGACGAGCTTTGGTCTCCCTCGCCCAGAACAAATAGTATTTGTCCTGCAGCTCCCTCGCGCCAAGCCTCGGCGCGAAGACCACGCACTTCCTCCGCAGGGCTGCCAGCTTCGCCGCCTGCTCGGACTTCTCCTTCTTGGCCTTGTCACTCTTCGCCTTGTCGCTCTTTGGAGCCATGGCGGGGGCGGTGAGGAAAGAGGCGAGGAGGTCGACGGTGCCGCGGATGCGGGAGAAGGCGGAGGAAGGGAGGGGCTGGGCTCTCCGTCGACCTTTGGGAGGCAGAGGGCGACGGGGATTCCTGGAGAATCAAGGCGTAATGAAGACGATGGAGGGAACTGCCCCTGCTTCCTCTGCTTTTAAGGGGGAAGTGGGGGACGTTCCGCATTTCCCATTAAAGAATAGGCCACGATCTCTCCCACGACGCCGCAATCGATGTGTGCCGTTAGGGAGGGATGCGGCGGATACGGAAGGGGATACGGCTTGCCGTGGGCCGCGTGTGCCCGTGCACTGTCTTGGGCCTGGCCCAACAGCGCTCGGCACCGTATGTGGCCCAGGCCCGGGGGCTCCTGTCGGTGTACTAAGATAGGGGTACCTTAGTACCCCAACTTGTGCACGGGCAGTAGCAGCTTCCCGTGGCAGGGCTTACCACGTGCTCGCCAAGAACCGTTCTGGTCCCTATGAAGCCATTCAAGAACAAAGTATACAAGTCAGAAGATCAAGGCCCCGGCAAGAGGAGCTTGCCGGGAAGGCCGCACCAGGCTCAAGGTTATCACTTTAGCACGAGACCCTGGCAAGAGGAGCTTGCCAGGAAGGCCAAGGAACACATACCTCAAGAGATGTCTCAGCGCATCATGCGCCCCGGCAGGACCCGGAGAGCGACAAGCTTCCGAGCCCGGCAAGATCACGACCCCGGCAAGGTGCTTGCCGGGGAAACCTACGCCGTGTGCCCGCGCTCCAGCTCATCTGCCCACGCGTCGCCCTGGGGCCCTTCCAAGGGCACGTGGCAGATGGCTGTGCAGCCTGGGGCACACGGTGGCAAGCCGCGGTGACGAGGCTACCGCCGTGGCGAACGGAGAAGCATGGACGGATGCTTTTGGGGGCGACGGCGACGGGCATTTAATGCCCTTGTCCCCCACTGTCAAAGTTAGGTGAAGACCACTGTTCACATACTGTTCATGCACTATTGCAACTACCACCAAATTTACACTTTTACCCTCCTCTACGTTGACACCTGTCGGTGACCCCTTTGAGCTATAAACGGAGGCCCATGCACAATGTAGGGGGGGTTCGAAACCTAGACAACTCTCTCGCTCGGTGTAGCTAGTACGGTAGATCTTCAAGCTCCCGAGCTCAAGAACTCAATACAACCTAAGCAGGAGTAGGGTATTACGCGTCCGCGCGGCCCGAACCTGGGTAAAACTGCCCGCGTGTGCTCCTCGATCTGCTCTCCGTGCTCCCTCCGCTCCCTTACCGCAACGTAGAAGGGGCTCTGGTCCCATAGGTGTTCGTGGGCGGACAGTTTCCCCCGACAGTTGTCCACGGTTATTTCATAATAACACGTTCAACGGGATCTTGGTATTTGATCTGAGTCTGGCCATTTGGTCTATACGCACTAACCAGCTACGTGGGAATAGTTATGGGTACTCGACGTCGTGGTATCAGTCGAAGCCTTCTTAACATCAGCGACTTAGCGGTGCGCGCCGGATTGGACTGGAAAGCCTACTCTGGTATTAGGAGAGGCTAGGTCTGCTTACCGGCCGCCCTCGCAACGCGCAGGTGTGCATTGGGCGATGGGCCCAGACCCCCGTGCGCTTAGGGTTTAGACCGGCGTGCTGACCTCTCTGTTGTGCTTAGGTAGGGTTGCGACGTGTTGATCTTACGAGGCCGGGCATGACCATGGAAAGTGTGTCCGGCCAAATGGGATCGAGCGTGCTGGGATATGTGGTGCACCCCTGCAGGGAAGTTAATCTATTCGAATAGCCGTGTCCCTCGGTAAAAGGACGACCCGGAGTTGTACTCTGACCTCATGACAACTAGAATTGGATACTTAATAAAACACACCCAGACAAGTTCCAGATATAACTCGGTGGTTGCTCTCTCACAGGGTGATGTGCGGGAGGATCGCCGGGTAGGTTTATGCTATACGATGTTACTTGGTGAACTCTTCTGCTACTCAAGACGGAGGCTGCCAGAAGCTTTGATAGTTGTTACTATTCCATCTACTCCCTTCTACTGCTGCAAGATGGAGGCTGCGAGAAGCGAGGATGCTTGTTACTTACCCTCTACTCTCTTCTACTGCTGCAAGGTGGAGGTTACTAGAAGCGTAGTCTTCAATCGGATTAGTTATCCCCCTCTTATTCTAGCATTCTGCAGTTTAACCCACATATATTACCCCTTTACACAGATACCATTGCATAGGTAGTATAGATCCTTGCTTGCGAGTACTTTGGATGAGTACTCACGGTTGCTTTGCTACCCCTTTTCCCCCTTCTTTCTTCTTTCTGGTTGATGCAACCAGATCGGTGGATTCCAGGAGCCAGAAGATTCCGAGGATGATTCTACATGGAGTTCGGCTTCGAGGAGTTGTTAGGAGGTCCCAGGCAGGAGGCCTTGCCTTTTCGATCATTGTTACTTTTGTGCTAGCCTTCTTAAGGCAACCTTGTTTAACTTATGTCTGTACTCAGATATTATTGCTTCCGCCGACTCTTGTGTTTTCGAGCTTATGTATTCGAGCCCTCGAGGCCCCTGGCTTGTAATATAAAGCTTGTATTATTTTAATTTGTGTCTAGTGTTGTGTTGTGATATCTTCCAGTGAGTCCTTGATCTTGGTCGTACACATTTGCGTGCATGATTAGTGTACGGTCAAATCGGGGGCATCACAAGTTGGTATCAGAGCCGACTGCCTGTAGGAATCCCCCTTTCCAACTCCTTGGCCGAAGTTGAGTCTAGTCTTTGAAAAACAAATTTACTAACTTGTTGTGTGGCTTACGGGCCCACAACACCATTGGGTGGTATTAGGATCTTTTACTCCTCGTCTATACTCTGGGACTCTTATCTCTCTTCTATTCGGGATAAATGAATTTTGCTAAACCTAACATTAGGATCTCGTTATCACTTTCACCCGGAGAGTGCCTTATGATCGATGATCGTCTGTTGCACCAGAAGACCCTGAAGATACTCCTCGTTGTTAACCTGAGAACTTGTGCTCATCACCTTTGCAATTCACTGCCACCGATATATCCCTATGGATATCTGCATGCACTTGCCATTCTCATGATCATTCCTCGTCGCTCTTGTTATTACAAGATGCCTCGAAATATTCTCCGTTGTCCCGAGAATCCTTTGAGTTTACTGTCTTGCAGTTTTATTTCGCATGAAAACCCTTACGGTTATTTCCTCACATTTCTCGAGGATCCGTTCTTCTCAATTGTTCGCGTGTCTCACAATATTCTCCGAAATACTTTTCGATCTTTCGAAAATCCTCTGCAGCATGTTACTCTTGAAATTCTTGCCTGCTTGCATTATGGTTAATTCCATATGGCTAGTAGTCTTTGTTAACATCCCATGTCTTAGCCATTTTGAGCCTATTGATTCATTGTGTGCGTATGCACGCAGTCATCAGGTTATCCTTTTTAAAATTATCTTTCCGGCTCAGACGTCATTCTGGACATGAGTTGGTTCTCGACAATTCAGACCTTTATTCATTGTCCAACTAAGTGTTTTCAACTTATCCATCCTTGATCAGAGCGTCTGCTTCTGATCCTTCGTTTTGGAAACCATAATTTCTTTCTATTTAAGTTTCATACTAATCAGGTGATTCTTGAATCTGATGCCTCTGCATTCTTCTTCCTCTGAGTGAGTACCGATACTCACATCAGCTTCGTTGTGGATCGCTCGATCCTTTGTTGAAATATTATCCGACAGTGTCCTTCGTATACAAAAAAAACCTCGAGAAGTTCTGTCCCTGATGCATAATATCTTCGGTAAATTGTATCCTCTTCTTTGACAACCATGCTCTCCCTTGGAGCTGGTGATATTTTCTTTTGAAACTTGTGGTATATGTTACTAAGATGCCCGATGGGTGGAACCTATGCCTTCCCCTAATCCGTGAAAACCCGAAAGTTTTCACAAGTCATACTCTTCCGGTGTCTCACCAAATGAAATTCCAACACTACAGTTTTAACAAAGCGAGAGGTGAATGAAATGATTTGCATTAAAGAAGTGGGAGTCGACCTTGACCTTGTGTTCATGCCCATGAAAATGATGTAGAGCGTCTCGGAAGCTTCTTGCAAAATGATTATTCAGCTGTATGATTCTTTCGGTATTCTTGAATTGATTCCTCACAGTTATGGTTCCGACCATGCTGTCCTAATCTAATATATCTGTTGGGAATTCATTCCAGTGCCTCGTCAATTTTTGACAAGGTTACAGTATCTACTGTCATAGGTCAATGACCTAGTTCAACTTCTATCGTGTTCTACCTTTGAGTTTTACCCTCTGATATCTCGAGGATATCATGCCTTTGCACTACACCGTTTAAGCTTTTGATGAAGTAATACCTTTGCTTGTCGTAAACACTCTACGGGTTCTAGGTTGCCGTCAACCGAGGACACCGTTTAGTAAATCAAATCTGCTCTAAAAATTCAACACCCCTAGTAGATGTTACTGGGAAATTTTTAAACTCAATCTGATTTTATTCCTAGACTATCGGGTACATCCCTTGTCTAGCTATCTTTGACTGTGCTACCTCGTCCTTCTTTGGTGCACAAATTCTTTAGAGATTGAGCACAACTTACGTCGAGCTTTCAGCATCTGGTTGCTTGTTCAGTAAGGCAACTTTGATTCCGAGCTTGCATTTATATATTGATCCTATAACTTGCCACCTCGTCATTCCCTTACTTGTTGTCGTTGATTGTTTGACTACATCCTCCTGAAACCTCCCGACAAATGTGTTGGATCACCTTCAACACCTTGACTTCTTCCGAGATGTCAATTGTGTTCATGATGAGAAATACCCTCCTTGCCCTCGATGATTTTTATTATCATCGACAACACCCTTGACTTCCTTTCATCGCGAACTTGTCCACATTATGAATACAACTTGCTCCCCAGCGAGTGTTGTGTTCTGCCTTGAAGTATCACTGTCTTTTATGTTGAGAATGTTGTAAGGATTGCTCCACCTCTTAGAAATTCTCGGTATGATGATACTTCCCACCATCACCATTCTTCCTTGGTCCCCGTGTTGTTTTTAACCGGGTTACTAATATGCTAACGATGCTGCTTGAGTTATGTACTTCTATCAACCCTATTGCTTTGGAGTTAACGATCGACAGTTCGTTCTTAGACTGTTGGTTATTGAATCGTCACTCTAACATTGATCTTGCTGCCTAAGGTCATACTTCGTGCACACCTTTCAACTAATGATTAATGGTGTATGTTTTCCTCAAGCATACCACATTATATCATTTGAGTTGACAAGTGTCTTCTTCTTGTTCACATTATTGTGGAAATCCATCCATTTGGAATTCTCGATGAATTGTCACTGAACCCATCAACCACCTCCTCATCCTCTCCTTGGTTTAATGATGAACTATTGTTTCGGGAACCCGCTCCCATAGTTCATTTCCCTAGAACCTTGGAAAGCCATTTCGTCGATTGGTGTTGCCCCTTTTCTTCTCGAAAATCCTGAGTCTGCGGCATCATGACACCAATTGGATCTGAATCTCGGTCAGATATGATGGTTGGGACAACTTTCCAGTAGTTATAATGTTGGACCTTTGATGACTCGGTAGCAGGATGTCATGCCTAGCACCCCTGGCTGGAGGACCCATCATTATAATTTCTTTTGCGAGGATAGCCATTCTTCCAGGAGGGAATTGAAAGACTTATCTTATAAGTTGCTCCTGATGGATCATTTGTATATCCAAAGTCTGGCCCTTGATTGAAACACCATATAATTGCTACCTCGAAGCATGACTATGATACCCCGCTTGTCAACAAGAACATTGGAGGCACGATGCTAAATGTTTCTTGGTTAGTTATCCAGACATCGTTGTATAGGTAACATCTTGATTAATCCTTGCCACTTTATCTGAATGGTTGGGTCCTTGCTCTCCTACCCTGTACGCCATGTTCTGCTTGTCTATGGGAAGGAAATACTCCTATTAATTGTGTGTAATCACAATTTTCCGTTCCATTTGTTTGTTTAACCTTTCTTTGATCTACATATAATCTAAGCAGTAATAGTTTTCTGCTTATGTAAACACCTTGGTGTACAACTCTGTTAGTAAGACCTTGATTCTATTGGTGATAAAGTCCCGGTACTGCCGCTGGACAAGAACTTTGCCTGTTGGTCCGCCTTGTTTCAACGAGCGGGAAAATGGTTCTCTTCGTTCCCCGTCCTTGGCACCGACATTATTGCCAACTTAGCTAACAAGCTATCCACTGACATGCCTCCCTGTCGTGGCTGTGCAAGATGTCACCACCCTTCCTATTTTCTACCCACCTGGTGGGCCCATAACCCACAGGTCCACTGGATCGAAACCTGACTCTTCTTTACAACCCGGATTCTAATGTATCCTTTGCACCTAGCTTCGTAGGTGATTCACGAGCTAAAATCTATACCGTTATTCGTCCTGGAATCAAACACCGTGTTATTCTCGTTGTTCAAGCCCCCATTCCAGCTTCTGTCTAAGCATCGAATGATTGCCTACCCATTTGAAACTTTGGTACCACCGTATATTGCACTCAACGAATTCACTAACATGCTACTCGTAGGGTACTTCGCTTATCACTTTTTGAATTAGCCGTCGTATGCACAGACTTCGTGGAGATAAGTTCCTCCAAAGTTTTTCCCCCTGGTCGCGTTCGTAGGACGATGGAGATCCCGAAGAAAGGATGACGACTTGATCACGATGACCTGAAACAGAGAAATGAAGACATCAACGACAGGGATCGACCTCTTCGAAAGGGCAGCCAAGACCGAGAAGACTCATTAGGTTGCGCTGCCAGCACTCCCCCCCTTACTCCACCGCTTAAATCTCGGGACGAGATTTCTTGTAGTGGAGGAGAATTGTGACGCCCGGATAGTTAAGCTACAGTAACCATCTCCTAATGATGACACGTCACCTCAGTTACTGTTGATAATCTCGCGTTGTTTCAAAACCGATTCGAAATTCAAATTCGAAATAAAGGCAAACAACAAAAGTTTTGAAACATTAAAACTAAAATGTTCGGATTGTGGCAAATAATCCATACAAAATATTGGTGAATAAACCACACTCCTGTAAAGAATTTAAATGCACTATAGTAAGTAAAACTTCGGCAAAACTATTATTTAAATGCTCTTAGTATAATAAACAATTATAAACTACTTTAATTCATGTGCCAAAATATTTGTGACGGTGGAATAATTACTAATACTAAATTAGGTACAACCTTTGTAATGTACAAAACAAAATTTAAATGGTAATTGAAAGAAAACAGAAAAGAAAATAAGAAAAAGTAAAACAAATAAAAACAAAGACAAACAAAAAAATAGAAAAGGGAGAAGCCGCCCCCCCCACTGGACCAACTGGCCCAGGTGGCCAGCCGGCCCAACTGGCCCAGCCGG
>LR738711.1:622166165-622182718 GCA_902687465.1 Secale cereale
CCCGTGCAAGGGGCTTGCCCCGGTGCTCCCTATGAGCCCCGTCGCACCGGCTTCGGTCGCCGGAAACGGCCGACCAGCGAGCCGCGCCTTGTCCACGGGCATGGCCGCTCCCTCTGTCACCCCGTGCGGGTGCGCGAGCGCCCGCACCCGTCAGCGCCCGACCCGCTATGGCCCCTATGGGCCAATGACACGTGGGCCCGCCCCTGAACGAAAAAAAAAGAAAAGATATATAAATATAAATAATTAATAATATTAATTAATTAATTAATTAACTAGATAATTAATCTAATTAATCATGTCTTTAATTAACCTAATGGACAATTAACTAAATTAAATAATGTTAAAATTAAATTAATTAACTGTGATTAATCTAATTAACTTTAAATTAGTTAAACTAATTAGGTTTAGTTAATTAAATATAGAACTAATTATACTGTGTCACTGACCAGTGGGACCCACTGGTCAGGTTGACCAGTCAACCATGCTGACATCAGCATGATGTCGTGCTGATGTCATAAACCCTTTTTCGAATTAATTTAATTAATATTAAATTCCTGAAATTAATAAAAACTTTAGAAAATCATATCTTTTAAACCATAACTCGGATGAAAATACTTTGTACATGAAAGTTGCTCAGAACGACGAGACGAATCCGAATACGCGGTCCGTTCATCCGCCACACACCTCCATCACACCGAACCTGGAACAATCCCCTCCGTTCCATTTAACCGAAAATGCCTAAACACCGGGAATACTTTCCCGGTTGTTATTCGTCTTCGCCTGTATCACCGAGCACTGCGTTAGGTCACACGTAGCACCGCCTTTTGCCATGTTATGCTTTGTGATGCTATTGTTTGCTCCGTTATTTATTTGTTTCCCCTTCGTTGCTTATTTCGGTAGACTCCGATATTGTGATAGACCTCGAGACCATTGATGCTTCGGTGTTCGACTACGGCTACGATTCCAAAGATTCCTTTTGTCTGTAGAGCTTCCAGGCAAGCCCCCCCTTTGATCACCAGATATCGCCTATTCTTCTTTCTACTGCTTGCATTAGAGTAGTGTAGCATGTCACTGTTCGGTTAGTCCTATTCTGTTGCATAGCCTGTCATTGCTGCTACAACTGTTGATACATGTACCCGCCATCCTAATGCTTAGTATAGGATGCTAGTATTCCATCAGTGGCCCTTCATTCTTGTCCGTCTGCCATGCTATACCATCGGGCCGTGATCACTCGGGTGGTGATCACGGGTATATACTATTTACATACTTTACATACACATGATGATGATTCGTAGATGGGGGCTGAAGGGGCAAGTGGTTCCACCCAGGTAGTGGTGGACCTGGGTTCCCGACAGCCCCCTGATGGTTACTTTGTGGCGGAGCGACAGGGTGGGTTGCGACCACCTAGGAGACAGGTGGGCCTGGCCCTGGTCGTTGTCCGCGGTTATTTCATAATAACACGTTTAACGGGATCTTGGTATTTGATCTGAGTCTGGCCATTTGGTCTATACGCACTAACCAGCTACGTGGGAATAGTTATGGGTACTCGACGTCGTGGTATCAGCCGAAGCCTTCTTGACGTCTGCGACTTAGCGGCGCGCGCCGGGTTGGACTGGAAAGCCTACTCTGGTATTAGGAGAGGCTAAGTCTGCTTACCGGCCGCCCTCGCAACGCGCAGGTGTGCATTGGGCGATGGGCCCAGACCCCCGTGCGCTTAGGGTTTAGACCGGCGTGCTAACCTCTCTGATGTGCTTAGGTAGGGCTGCGACGTGTTGATCTTACGAGGCTGGGCATGACCCTGGAAAGTGTGTCCGACCAAATGGGATCGAGCGTGCTGGGATATGTGGTGCACCCCTGCAGGGAAGTTAATCTATCCGAATAGCCGTGTCCCTCGGTAAAAGGACGACCCGGAGTTGTACTCTGACCTCATGACAACTAGAATTGGATACTTAATAAAACACACCCAGACAAGTTCCAGATATAACTCGGTGGTTGCTCTCTCACAGGGTGATGTGCGGGAGGATCGCCGGGTAGGTTTATGCTATACGATGTTACTTGGTGAACTCTTCTGCTACTCAAGACGGAGGCTGCTAGAAGCTTTGATAGTTGTTACTATTCCATCTACTCCCTTCTACTGCTTCAAGATGGAGGTTGCGAGAAGCGAGGATGCTTGTTACTTACCCTCTACTCTCTTCTACTGCTGCAAGGTGGAGGTTACTAGAAGCGTAGTCTTCAATCGAATTAGTTATCCCCCTCTTATTCTGGCATTCTGCAGTTTAACCCACATATATTACCCCTTTACACAGATACCATTGCATAGGTAGTATAGATCCTTGCTTGCGAGTACTTTGGATGAGTACTCACGGTTGCTTTGCTCCCCCTTTTCCCCCTTCTTTCTTCTTTCTGGTTGATGCAACCAAATCGGTGGAGTCCAGGAGCCAGAAGATCCCGAGGATGATTCTACATGGAGTTCGGCTTCGAGGAGTTGTTAGGAGGTCCCAGGCAGGAGGCCTTGCCTTTTCGATCATTGTTACTTTTGTGCTAGCCTTCTCAAGGCAAACTTGTTTAACTTATGTCTGTACTCAGATATTATTACTTCCGCTGACTCTTGTGTTTTCGAGCTTATGTATTCGAGCCCTCGAGGCCCCTGGCTTGTAATATAAAGCTTGTATTATTTTAATTTGTGTCTAGTGTTGTGTTGTGATATATTCCAGTGAGTCCTTGATCTTGGTCGTACACATTTGCGTGCATGATTAGTGTACGGTCAAATCGGGGGCGTCACACTAGCAATGGCGGAAGGGTGAGAGTGCGTATAATCCATGGACTCAACATTAGTCATAAAGAACTCATATACTTATTGCAAAAATTTATGAGTCATCAAAACAAAGTATTCAACGCATGCTCCTAGGGGAAGGGTTGGTACGAGTTAACCATCGCGCGATCCCGACCTCCACACAAAGGATGGCACTCAATAAATAAATCATGCTCCAACTTCGTCACATAGCGGTTCACCATACGTGCAAGCTACGGGAATCACAAACTTTAATACAAGTATTTCTTGAATTCATAATTACTCCAATAGCATGACTCTAATATCAGCATCCTCATATCTCAAAACAATCATCAAGTATCAAACTTCTCATCATATTCAATGCACTTTTTATGAAAGTTTTTACTATACCCATCTTGGATGCCTATCATATTAGGACTAGTTTTATACCAAAGCACATTACCATGTTGTTCTAAAAGACTCTCAAAAGTATATAAGTGAAGCATGAGAGATCAACAATTTCTACAAAAAAAACCACCAGCGTGCTCTAAAAGATATAAGTGAAGCACTAGAGCAAAACTATCTAGCTCAAAAGATATAAGTGAAGCACATAGAGTATTCTCATAAATTCTAAATCATATTTATCTCTCTCAAAAGGTGTGTCCAGCAAGGATGATTGTGGCAAACTAAAAAGCAAAGAATCAAATCATACATGACGCTCCAAGCAAAACACATATCATGTGGTGAATAAAAAAATAGTCCCGAGTATAGTTACCGATAGATGAAGACGAAAGAGGGGATGCCTTCCCGGGGCATCCCCAAGCTTAGGCTTTTAGTTGTCCTTTAATTTTACCTTGGGGTTCCTTGGGCATCCCCAAGCTTAGGCTCTTGCCAATCTTTGTTTCATAGTCCATCAAAGCCATACTCAAAACTTGAAAACTTCACAACACAAAACTTAGCCAAAAATCTCGTGAGCTCCGTTAGTATAAGAAAACAAACCACCACTCAAAGGTACTGTAATGAACTCATTATTTGTTTATATTGGTGTTAAACCTAATGTATTTCCAATTCTCTATGATTCACACCCCCCGATACTACTAATAGATTCGTCAAAATAAGCAAACAACACACGAAAAACAGAATCTGTCAAAAACAGAACAGTCTGTAGTAATATGTAATTTCGAATACTTCTGTAACTCCAAAAAAATTGAAATAAATTGGTAAACGTGAGGAATTTTCTATTAATCATCTGCAAAAAGAATCAACTAAAAAGCACTCTCCAGTAAAAAATTACAGCCAATCTCGTGAGCGCTAAAGTTTCTGTTTTTTACAGCATGATCACATAAACTTCATACAAGTCTTCCCAAAGGTTCTACTTCACAGTCAACGCGATAAGGGGTTGTCAATCCCTTCACGGTCACTTACGAAAGTGAGATCTGATAGATAGGATAGTATAATATTTTTGGTACTTTTGGTATAGGAACAGAAAGTAAATAAAGCAAATAAGCAACGGCGGCAGAAATTGGCTAATTGACGGGAAAGTAATATGATAAAGATAGACCCGGGGGCCATAGGTTTCACTAGTGGCTTCTCTCATGAAAGCAGAATTCTATGGTGGGTGAACAAATTACTGTCGAGCAATTGATAGAAAAGTGCATAGTTATGAGAATATCTAGGCATGATCATTATATATAGGCATCACGTCCGTAACAAGTAGACCGAAACGATTCTGCATCTACTACTATTACTCCACACATCGACCGCTATCCAGCATGCATCTAGAGTATTAAGTTCATAAGAACAGAGTAACGCTTTAAGCAAGATGACATGATGTAGAGGGATAAACTCAAGCAATATGATATAAACCCCATCTTTTTATCCTCGATGGCAACAATACAATACGTTCCTTGTTGCCCCTGATGTCACTGGGAAAGGACACCGCAAGATTGAACCCAAAGCCAAGCACTTCACCCATTGCAAGAACTATAGATCTAGTAGGCCAAACCAAACCAATAATTCGAAGAGACTTGCAAGGATATTATAATCATACATAAAAGATTTCAGAAAAGAATCAAATATTGTTCATAAATAATCTTGATCATAAACCCACAATTCATCGGATCTCGACAAACACATCGCAAAAAGATTACATCGAATAGATCTCCTCGAAGATCGAGGAGAACTTCGTATTGAGATCCAAAAAGAGAGAAGAAGCCATCTAGCTAATAACTATGGACCCGAAGGTCTGTGGTAAACAACTCACAACTCATTGGTGAGGCTATGGTGTTGATGTAGAATCACTCCATGATCGATCCCCCCTCCGGCGGAGCTCCGGAACAGGCCCCAAGATGGGATCTCACGGGAACAGAAGGTTGCGGCGGTGGAATTAGGGTTTTCTCTGTTGCCTCGATGTTTTCAAGGTACATGGATATATATAGGAGGAAGGAGGGCACCGGGGGATCTAGAGGGGGGCCACAAGGATGGGGGCGCGCCTGCCCCCCCTGGGCGCGCTCTGGACCCTTGTGGCCGCCTCTCTCATTCCCTCACGTGTACTCCAAGTCTTCTGTGAAGATACGGTTCCAAAAATAACTCTCCCAAAGGTTTCATTCCGTTTGATATCCCTTTTCTGTGAAACACTGAAACAGGCAAAAAACATCAATTTGCACTGGGCCTTGGGTTAGTAGGTTAGTCCCAAAAATAATATAAAAGTGTATAATAAAGCCCATTAAACAACCAAAACAGAATATATAATAGCATGGAACAATCAAAAGTTATAGATACGTTGGAGACGTATCAGCCTCCATGGTCGGAACCTCTTTCAAGCACTAGTGGCCCTGCGACTGTCCGCCGACGCCACGAAGCATGTCCACCTGGAGGTCGCGCTCACCGCGAGGTGCCTCGCCCTCCAAGAATTCGTCGACCTACACATCCACGTGTACGAGAAAATCGTGTACATAGGTATCTACAAGGACAGTGAGGACGCTACGACATTGGCCTTATTCAACCGGCTGGAAGCCTTGGATGCCTTTTCTGAGAAGCACCTTTACCTCGCCACAAAAGTCGCCGCTCCTTACCCGTTGGTCGGTGGCCCGGAGCACTGAGTGGAGGAGGAGGAGGTCGTACGTTGTGATGTCTACTACACAACCTTCTTCTTGTAGACGTTGTTGGGCCTCCAAGTGCAGAGGTTTGTAGGACAGTAGCAAATTTCCCTCAAGTGGATGACCTAAGGTTTATCAATCCATGGGAGGCGTAGGATGAAGATAGTCTCTCTCAAAAAAACCCTGCAACCAAATAACAAAGAGTCTCTTGTGTCCCCAACACACCCAATACAATGGTAAATTGTATTGGTGCACTAGTTCGGCGAAGAGATGGTGATACAAGTGCCATATGGAAGGTAGATATAGGTTTTTGTAATCTGAAAAATATAAAAACAGCAAGGTAAATAATGATAAAAGTGATCACAAACGGTATTGCAATGCTTCGAAACAAGGCCTAGGGTTCATACTTTCACTAGTGCAAGTTCTCTCAACAATAATAACATAACTGGATCATATAACTATCCATCAACATGCAACAAAGAGTCACTCCAAAGTCACTAATAGCGGAGAACAAACGAAGAGATTATTGCAGGGTACGAAACCGCCTCAAAGTTATTCTTTATGATCGATCTATTCAAGAGTCCGTAGTAAAATAACACGAAGCTATTCGTTCCGTTCGATCTATCCTAGAGTTCGTACTAGAAAAACACCTTAAGACACACATTAACCAAAACCCTAATGTCACCTAGATACTCCATTGTCACCTCAAGTATCCGCGGCTATGATTATACGATATGCATCACACAATCTCATATTCATATATTCAACCAACAGAAAGAACTTCAAAGAGTGCCCCAAAGTTTCCATCGGAGAGTGAAGACGAAAACGTGTGCCAACCCCTATGCATAAGTTCACAAGGTCACTGAACCCGCAAGTTGGTCACCAAAACATACATCAAGTAGATCACGTGAATATCCCATTGTCACCACAGATAAGCACATGCAAGACATACATCAAGTGTTCTCAAATCCTTAAAGACTCAATCCGATAAGATAACTTCAAAGGGAAAACTCAATCCATTACAAGAGGGTAGAGGGGGGGAAACATCATAAGATCCAACTATAGTAGCAAAGCTTGCAGTACATCAAGATCGTGCCAAATCAAGAACACGAGAGAGAGAGAGAGAGATCAAACACATAGCTACTGGTACATACCCTCAGCCCCGAGGGTGAACTACTCCCTCCTCGTCATGGAGAGCGCCGGGATGATGAAGATGGCCACCGGTGATGGATCCCCCCTCCGGCAGGGTGCCAGAACAGGGCCCCCGATTGGTTTTTGGTGGCTACAGAGGCTTGCGGCGGCGAAACTCCCGATCTAGGTTTCTTTTCGGGGGTTTCTGTATTTATAGGAATTTTTAGCGTCGGTCTCATGTCAGGGGGGGTCCCCGAGTCGTCCACGAGATAGGGGGTGCGCTCAGGGGGTAGGGCGCACCCTCCACCCTTGTGGACGACTCGGGGCTCTTCTGCCCCAACTTTTTTACTCCGGGGGTTTCTTTTGGTCCATAAAAATCATCAAAAATTGGCACATCAATTGGACTCCGTTTGGTATTCCTTTTCTGTAAAACTCAAAAACAAGGAAAAAACAGAAACTCGCACTGGGCTCTAGGTTAATAGGTTAGTCCCTAAAATCATATAAAATAGCATATAAAACATCTAAGATGTATAACATAATAGCATGGAACAATAAAAAATTATAGATACGTTGGAGACGTATCAAGCATCCCCAAGCTTAATTCCTGCTCGTCCTCGAGTAGGTAAATGATAAAAACAAATTTTTTGATGTGGAATGCTACCTAACATAATTATCAATGTAATTTTCTTTATTCTGCCATGAATGTTCAGATCCGAAAGATTCAAGGCAAAAGTTTAATATTGACATAAAAATAATAATACTTCAAGCATACTAATAAAGTAATCATGTCTTGTCAAAATAACATGGCCAAGGAAAGTTCATCCCTACAAAATCATATAGTTTGGCTATGCTCCATCTTCGTCACACAAAATATTCAAATCATGCACAACCCCGGTTTCAGCCAAGCAATTGTTTCATACTTTAGTATTCTCAAACTTTTATCAACTTTCACGCAATACATGAGCGTGAGCCATGGATATAGCACTATAGGTGGAATAGAGTGGTGGTTGTGGAGAAGACAAAAAGGAGGAAGATTGTCTCACATCAACTAGGTGTATAAATGGGCTATGGAGATGTCCATCAGAGATATTAATGCAATGTGAGTGAGTAGGGATTGCCATGCAACGGATGCACTAGAGCTATAAAGGTATGAAAGCTCAACAAAAGAAACTAAGTGGGTGTGCCTCCAACTTGCTTGCTCACGAAGACCTAGGGAATTTGAGGAAGCCCATCTTTGGAATATACAATCCAAATTATATAACGAAAATTCCCACTAGTATATGAAAGAGACAAAACAAGAGACTCTCTATCATGAAGATCACGGTGCTACTTTGAAGCACAAGTGTGGAAAAAGGATAGTTGCATTGTCCCTTCTCTCTTTTTATCTCATTTTTTTGGAGACTCCTCTTTTTTAGACTCTTTCTCTTTTTTTATTTGGCCTTTCTCTTTTTTGGTGGCCTTTCCTTTTTTCTCACACGGGACAATGCACTAATAATGATGATCATCACACTTTTATTTACTTACAACTCAAGAATTACAACTCGATACTTAGAATAAAATATGACTCTATGTGAATGCCTCCGGCGGTGAACCGGGATGTGCAATGAATCAAGAGTGACATGTATTAAAGAATTATGAAAGGTGGCTTTGCCACAAATACGATGTCAACTACATGATCATGCAAAGCAATATGACAATGATGGAGCGTGTCATAATAAACGGAATGGTGGAAAGTTGCATGGCAATATATCTCGGAATGGCTATGGAAATACCATAATAGGTAGGTATGGTGGCTATTTTGAGGAAGGTATATGGTGGGTGTATGGTACCGGTGAAAGTTGCGCGGTACTAGAGAGGCTAGCAACGGTGGAAGGATGAGAGTGTGTATAATCCATGGACTCAACATTAGTCATAAAGAACTCACATGCTTATTGCAAAAATCTATAAGTCATCAAAACCAAGCACTACACACATGCTCCTAGGGGAAGGGTTGGTAGGAGTTAACCATCGCGCGATCCCGACCTCCACACAAAGGAGGACAATCAAAGAAATACCTCATGCTTCAAATTTGTTACACAAAGGTTACCATACGTGCATGCTACGGGACTTGCAAACCTCAACACAAGTATTTCTCAAATTCACAATTACTCTACTAGCATGACTCCAATATCACCATCCTCATATCTCAAAACAATCATCAAGAATCAAACTTCTCATAGTATTCAATGCACTTTATATGAAAGTGTTTATTATATCCCTCTTGGATGCCCATCATATTAGGACTAAATTCATAACCTAAGCAAATTACCATGCTGTTCTAAAAGACTCTCAAAATAATATAATTGAAGCATGAGAGTTCATCTATTTCTTCAAAATAAAACCATCGTCGTGCTCTAAAAAGATATAAGTGAAGCACTAGAGCAAATGACAAACTACTCCAAAAGATATAAGTGAAGATCAATGAGTAGTTGAATAATTATGTAACTATATGAAGACTCTCTAACATTTAATAATTTAAGATCTTGAGATATTATTCAAACAGCAAGCAAAACAAAATAAAATAAATTGATGCTCCAAGCAAAACACATATCATGTGGTGAATAAAAATATAGCTCCAAGTAAGGTTACCGATGAACGAAGACGAAAGAGGGGATACCTTCCCGGGGAATCCCCAAGATTAGGATTTTGGTTGTCCTTGAATGTTACCTTGGGGTTCCTTGGGCATCCCCAAGCTTAGGCTCATGCCACTCCTTATTCCATAGTCCATCGGATCTTTACCCAAAACTTGAAAACTTCACAACAGAAAACTCGTAAGCTCCGTTATTATAAGAAAATAAAACCACCTCTTAGGTACTGTTGTGAACTCATTCTAAATTCATATTGGTGTTATATCTACTGTATTCCAACTTCTCTATGGTTCATACCCTCTGATACTACTCATAGATTCATCAAAATAAGCAAACAACACAATGAAAACAGAATATGTCAAAAACAGAACAGTCTGTAGCAATCTATAACTTCTGAATACTTCTGTAACTCAAAAAGTTCCAAAATAAATTGGTGAACGTGAGGAATTTTTCTATTAATCTTCTACAAAAAGAATCAACTTAAAAGCACTAACCAGTAAAAAAATAGCAGCTAATCTCGTGAGCGCAAAGTTTCTGTTTTTTTATAGCAAGATCACATTAACTTTCACCCAAGTCTTCCCAAAGGTTCTACTTGGCACTTTATTGAAGCAAAAGCTATAAAACATGATTACTACAGTATCTTAATCATGTGGACACACAAAAACAGTAAGGGTAAATATTGGGTTGTCTCCCAACAAGCGCTTTTCTTTAATGCCTTTTTAGTTGGCATGATGATTTCAATGATGCTCGCATAACAGAGAAGAATTGAAACATAAAGAGAGCATCATGAATTGCATGACAAGCACATTTAAGTCTAACCCACTTCCTATGCATAGGATTTTGTGAGCAAACAAATTATGAGAACAAGAATCAACTAGCATAGGAAGGCAAAACAAACATGGCTTCAAGATTTTCAACATAAAGAGAGGAAACTTGATATTATTGCAATTCCCACAAGCATATGTTCCTCCCTCATAATAATTTTCAGTAGCATCACGAATGAATTCAATAGTATAACCATCACATAAAGCATTCTTTTCATGATCCCCAAGCATATAAATTTTATTACTCTCCACATAAGCAAATTTCTTCTTGTGAATAGTAGTGGGAGCAAACTCAACAAAATAACTATCGTTTGAGGCATAATCCAATTGAAAACTAAAATCATGATGACAAGTTTCATGGTTATCATTATTCTTAATAGCATACAAGTCATCACAATAATCATCATAGATAGCAACTTTGTTCTCATAATCAATTGGAACCTCTTCCGAAATAGTGGATTCATCACTAAATAAAGTCATGACCTCTCCAAATCCACTTTCATAATTATCACAATATGATTCAACACCCTCCAAAATAGTGGGATCATTACTTCCTAAAGTTGACACTCTTACAAACCCACTTTCATCAATATAATCATCATAAATAGGAGGCATGCTTTCATCATAATAAATATTCTCATCAAAACTTGGGGGACTAAAAATATCATCTTCATCAAACATAGCATCCCCAAGCTTGTGCGTTTGCATATCATTAGCATCATGGATATTCAAAGAATTCACACTAACAACATTGCAATCATGCTTATCATTCAAGTATTTAGTGCCAAACATTTTAATGCATTCTTCTTCTAGTACTTGGGCACAATTTTCCTTTCCATCATTTTCACGAAAGACATTAAAAAGATGAAGCATATGAGGCAACCTCAATTCCATTTTTTAGTTTTATTTTATAAACTAAACTAGTGATAAATCAAGAAACTAAAAGATTCAATTGCAAGATCTAAAGATATACCTTCAAGCACTCACCTCCCCGGCAACGGCGCCAGAAAAAAGCTTGATGTCTACTACACAACCATCTTCTTGTATACGTTGTTGGGCCTCCAAGTGCAGAGGTTTGTAGGACAGTAGCAAATTTCCCTCAAGTGGATGACCTAAGGTTTATCAATCCGTGGGAGGAGTAGGATGAAGATGGTCTCTCTCAAACAACCCTGCAACCAAATAAGAAAGAGTCTCTTATGTCCCCAACACACCCAATACAATGGTAAATTGTATAGGTGCACTAGTTTGGCGAAGAGATGGTGATACAAGTGCAATATGGATGGTAGATAAAGGTTTTTGTAATATGGAAATATAAAAACAATAAGGTAACTAATGATAAAAGTGAGCACAAACGGTATTGCAATGCTTTGGAACAAGGCCTAGGGTTCATACTTTCACTAGTGCAAGTTCTCTCAATAATAATAACATAACTGGATCATATAACTATCCCTCAACATGCAACAAAGAGTCACTCCAAAGTCACTAATAGCGGAGAACAAACGAAGAGATTATTGTAGGGTACAAAACCACCTCAAAGTTATTCTTTCTGATCGATCTATTCAAGAGTCTGTAGTAAAATAACACGAAGTTATTCTTTCCGTTCGATCTATCCTAGAGTTCGTACTAGAATAACACCTTAAGACACACATCAACCAAAACCCTAATGTCACCTAGATACTCCATTGTCACCTCAAGTATCCGTGGGCATGATTATATGATATGCACCACACAATCTCAGATTCATCTATTCAACCAACACAAAGAACTTCAAAGAGTGCCCCAAAGTTTCTATCGGAGAGTCAAGACGAAAACGTGTGCCAACCCCTCGATACTTAGAATAAAATATGACTCTATGTGAATGCCTCCGACGATGTACCGGGATGTGCAATGAATCAAGAGGGACATGTATGAAAGAATTATGAAAGGTGGCTTTGCCACAAATACGATGTCAACTACATGATCATGCAAAGCAATATGACAATGATGGAGCGTGTCATAATAAACGGAACGGTGGAAAGTTGCATGGCAATATATCTCGGAATGGCTATGGAAATGCCATAATAGGTAGGTATGGTGGCTATTTTGAGGAAGGTATATGGTGGGTGTATGGTACCGGTGAAAGTTGCGCGGTACTAGAGAGGCTAGCAACGGTGGAAGGATGAGAGTGTGTATAATCCATGGACTCCACATTAGTCATAAAGAACTCACATACTTATTGCAAAAATCGATAAGTCATCAAAACCAAGCACTACACGCATGCTCCTAGGGGAAGGTTGGTAGGAGTTAACCATCGCGGGATCCCGACCTCCACACAAAGGAGGACAATCAAAGAAATACCTCATGCTTCAAATTTGTTACACAACGGTTACCATACGTGCATGCTACGGGACTTGCAAACCTCAACACAAGTATTTCTAAAATTCACAATTACTCTACTAGCATGACTCTAATATCACCATCCTCATATCTCAAAACAATCATCAAGAATCAAACTTCTCATAGTATTCAATGCACTTTATATGAAAGTGTTTATTATATCCCTCTTGGATGCCCATCATATTAGGACTAAATTCATAACCTAAGCAAATTACCATGCTGTTCTAAAAGACTCTCAAAATAATATAAGTGAAGCATGAGAGTTCACCTATTTCTTCAAAATAAAACCATCGTGGTGCTCTAAAAAGATATAAGTGAAGCACTAGAGCAAATGACAAACTACTCCAAAAGATATAAGTGAAGATCAATGAGTAGTTGAATAATTATGTAACTATCTGAAGACTCTCTAACATTTAATAATTTCAGATCTTGATATATTATTCAAACAGCAAGCAAAACAAAATAAAATAAATTGACGCTCCAAGAAAAACAGATATCATGTGGTGAATAAAAATATAGCTCCAAGTAAGGTTACTGATTAACGAAGACGAAAGAGGGGATGCCTTCCCGGGGCATCCCCAAGCTTAGGATTTTGGTTGTCCTTGAATTTTACCTTGGGGTTCCTTGGGAATCCCCAAGCTTAGGCTCATGCCACTCCTTATTCTATAGTCCATTGGAACTTTACCCAAAACTTGAAAACTTCACAACAGAAAACTCAACAGAAAACTCGTAAGCTCCGTTAGTATAAGACAATAAAACCACCACTTAGGTACTGTTGTGAACTCATTCTAAATTCATATTGGTGTTATATCTATTGTATTCCAACTTCTCTATGGTTCATACCCTCTGATACTACTCATAGATTCATCAAAATAAGCAAACAACACAATGAAAACAGAATATGTCAAAAACAGAACAGTCTGTAGCAATCTGTAACTTCCGAATACTTCTGTAACTCAAAAAGTTCCAAAATAAATTGGTGAACGTGAGAAATTTGTCTAATAATCTTCTGCAAAAAGAATCAACTTAAAAGCACTCTCCAGTAAAAAATGGCAGCTAATCTCGTGAGCGCAAAGTTTCTGTTTTTTTATAGCAAGATCACATTAACTTTCACCCAAGTCTTCCCAAAGGTTCTACTTGGCACTTTATTGAAGTAAAAGCTATAAAACATGATTACTACAGTATCTTAATCATGTGGACACACAAAAACAGTAAGGGTAAATATTGGGTTGTCTCCCAACAAGCGCTTTTCTTTAATGCCTTTTTAGCTGGCATGATGATTTCAATGATGCTCGCATAACAGAGAAGAATTGAAACATAAAGAGAGCATCATGAATTGCATGACAAGCACATTTAAGTCTAACCCACTTCCTATTCATAGGGATTTTGTGAGCAAACAAATTATGAGAACAAGAATCAACTAGCATAGGAAGGCAAAACAAACTTGACTTCAAGATTTTCAACATAAAGAGAGGAAACTTGATATTATTGCAATTCCCACAAGCATATGTTCCTCCCTCATAATAATTTTCAGTAGCATCATGAATGAATTCAACAGTATAACCATCACATAAAGCATTCTTTTCATGATCCCCAAGCATATAAATTTTATTACTCTCCACATAAGCAAATTTCTTCTCGTGAATAGTAGTGGGAGCAAACTCAACAAAATAACTATCGTTTGAGGCATAATCCAATTGAAAACTAAAATCATGATGACAAGTTTCATGGTTATCATTATTCTTAATAGCATACAAGTCATCACAATAATCATCATAGATAGCAACTTTGTTCTCATAATCAATTGGAACCTCTTCTGAAATAGTGGATTCATCACTAAATAAAGTCATGATCTCTCCAAATCCACTTTCAAAATTATCACAATATGATTCAACACCCTCCAAAATAGTGGGATCATTACTTCCTAAAGTTGACACTCTTACAAACCCACTTTCATCAATATAATCATCATAAATAGGAGGCATGCTTTCATCATAATAAATATTCTCATCAAAACTTGGGGGGCTAAAAATATCATCTTCATCAAACATAGCATCCCCAAGCTTGTGCGTTTGCATATCATTAGCATCATGGATATTCAAAGAATTCATACTAACAACATTGCAATCATGCTTATCATTCAAGTATTTAGTGCCAAACATTTTAACGCATTCTTCTTCTAGTACTTGGGCACAATTTTCCTTTCCATCATTTTCACGAAAGACATTAAAAAGATGAAGCATATGAGGCAACCTCAATTCCATTTTTTAGTTTTATTTTATAAACTAAACTAGTGATAAATCAAGAAACTAAAAGATTCAATTGCAAGATCTAAAAGATATACCTTCAAGCACTCACCTCCCCGGCAACGGTGCCAGAAAAGAATTGATGTCTACTACACAACCATCTTCTTGTAGACGTTGTTGGGCCTCCAAGTGCAGAGGTTTGTAGGACAGTAGCAAATTTCCCTCAAGTGGATGACCTAAGGTTTATCAATCCGTGGGAGGAGTAGGATGAAGATGGTCTCTCTCAAACAACCCTGCAACCAAATAACAAAGAGTCTCTTGTATTCCCAACACACCCGATACAATGGTAAATTGTATAGGTGCACTAGTTCGGCGAAGAGATGGTGATACAAGTGCAATATGGATGGTAGATAAAGGTTTTTGTAATCTGAAAATATAAAAACAATAAGGTAACTAATGATAAAAGTGAGCACAAACGGTATTGCAATGCTTTGAAACAAGGCCTAGGGTTCATACTTTCACTAGTGCAAGTTCTCTCAATAATAATAACATAACTGGATCATATAACTATCCCTCAACATGCAACAAAGAGTCACTCCAAAGTCACTAATAGCGGAGAACAAACGAAGAGATTATTGTAGGGTACGAAACCACCTCAAAGTTATTCTTTCTGATCGATCTATTCAAGAGTCTGTAGTAAAATAACACGAAGTTATTCTTTCCGTTCGATCTATCCTAGAGTTCGTACTAGAATAACACCTTAAGACACACATCAACCAATACCCTAATGTCACCTAGATATTACATTGTCACCTCAAGTATCCGTGGGCATGATTATACGATATGCACCACACAATCTCAGATTCATCTATTCAACCAACACAAAGAACTTCAAAGAGTGCCCCAAAGTTTCTATCGGAGAGTCAAGACGAAAACGTGTGCCGACCCCTATGCATAAGTTCACAAGGTCACTGATCCCTCAAGTTGATCACCAAAACATACATCAAGTAGATCACGTGAATATCCCATTGTCACCAGAGATAAGCACATGCAAGACATACATCAAGTGTTCTCAAATCCTTAAAGACTCAATCAGATAAGATAACTTCAAAGGGAAAACTCAATCCATTACAATAGGGTAGAGGGGGAGAAACATCATAAGATCCAACTATAGTAGCAAAGCTCGCGGTACATCAAGATCGTGCCAAATCAAGAACACGAAAGAGAGAGAGAGACATCAAACACATAGCTACTGGTACACACCCTCAGCCCCAAGGGTGAACTACTCCCTCCTCGTCATGGAGAGCGCCGGGATGATGAAGATGGCCACCGGTGATGGATCCCCCTCCGGTAGGGTGCCAGAACAGGGTCTCGATTGGTTTTTGGTGGCTATAGAGGCTTGCGGCGGCGGAACTCCCGATCTAGGTTTCTTTTTAGGGGTTTATGTATTTATAGGAATTTTTGGCGTCGGTCTCACGTCG
>LR738711.1:622192656-622403790 GCA_902687465.1 Secale cereale
CCCCCCCCCCCCCCCCCCGGCGCGCCCAGGAGGGGGGCCGCGCCACCAGGGCGCCTAGAGCCCTGGTGGCCCCCCTCCGGCTGTACTTTGGCTGCCGGGAAGCTTCTGGAACGCTGATTTTTTATATAATTTTTCCGGGATTTTTCTGGCAGTTTACGTGACGGGAAAACCTGAAATACAAAAACAGCAGAAAACAGAAACTGGCACTGGGGTGCACTGAGTTAATAGGTTAGTCCAAATATGATCAAAAGTGTATGGAAGTGTATAAATATCATAGCAATATCACCCAAAAGAGGCATGGAGCAAGCAGAAATTATATATACGTTTTGGACGTATCAGCCGCCAAGACGTGTGCCTCGCCTCCAGCCGCACCAGGGCCGGCCAGGAGCGCGCCGTCCAGCGCGAGCACCGCCGCAGCGCTCTGCTCCGGCCAGCCTCAGCACCCCGCGCCCCGGCTACCTCCCCTGCCTTCCTTCTCATCGCGTCGCCGTCCGCATTTTGCTGCTGCCCGCGAGCCCCTCTGCTCGAGATCCTTGGCCATGTTCATTCGGCAGCTCGCTGCCATAGCCATGACCGAGGCTCCTTGTGTTTTTGTTGTTGTTGGAATCGCAAGACCGCCCAGGTTTTTTTTGGCCAAGTACCACTACAACCGTGAACGTCTTCGGATCTTCAAGTTCAACTACGTGGATTCGCCAAGTACACCTACGGCAAGTACCACGACGGCCCCGAACATCTACGAACGTGAACAACTACCGTCGCCGAGACCGCAAGTACCTCTACGAACGTGTACCCCTACGTCAACGACGACTCGACAAGTACCCCGCCGGCGAGTACCTCTTCGGAAACGTGATCGACTACTTCCCTCTACGACTGCGAGTACCACTACTTCCACTACGAACTCGAACCCCTCCGAGAACGAGCGTTCCGAAGGTATAACCCCGAGGCGATGACTGATACGTCCAAAACGTATCTATAATTTCTGCTTGCTCCATGCCTCTTTTGGGTGATATTGCTATGATATTTATACACTTCCATACACTTTTGATCATATTTGGACTAACCTATTAACTCAGTGCACCCCAGTGCCAGTTTCTGTTTTCTGCTGTTTTTGTATTTCAGGTTTTCCCGTCACGTAAACTGCCAGAAAAATCCCGAAAAAATTATATAAAAAATCAGCGTTCCAGAAGCTTCCCGGTAGACAAAGTACAGCCGGAGGGGGGCCACCAGGGCTCCAGGCGCCCTGGTGGCGCGGCCCCCCTCCTGGCCGCACCGGGGGGGCGCCTGGGCCCCCCAGGCCTCCGCTGATGCCCCCCTTTGGCATATATTTATATCGTGTCCCGAAACCCTCGAGACGGGAACCCCTTTTCGCGATCTCATCTCTGTTCCGCCGCCACCGCGCTTCCAAGATCGGGAGCACCAGGAGAACTCTTCCCGGCACCCTGCGGCCAGATCTGGGCTTGGAGCCCCTGGATCCGCCTCCCCAGCGACGTTCCCCGCCGATGCCGCCTCGCCCCGCGGCCTGCCAGAATCCCCGCTTGACGGCCACCTTCTCCCTTCGCTAGAGCGTCGGTCGCACCGCCACCTTGCCTGTCTTCCCCGATCCAGGAGGGATCGGCAGGAGCACGGCCAGCGCCGGCCTCATGGGCCTCCTCCCCGCATGGGCCAGCAGCCCCTCTGGCCCAGCTCGTCGGCCCGACCTCCCCTGCAACCTGGGCCGAGCCCAGTGGTAAGCCCATCTATTCCCCTCCCCGGGCATCTCTTAACTATACTGCGCTCACTTTTTGTTTTAGAAAAATGACTAAGTCCCTGGCATTTGTAAATATGTATGCATCTTTGTGTGGTTGTAACTTTTTGCATGATTGTCCAAATTGAGTGTATGATATACCAAAATGTTTGTCTCGTGATGCTTTTCATATTTTTGTATTGTGGCATGCTTGTTTGAGTTTATCTTGATGCCCTAATCATCGTTGCAAAAGTGCTATATGTTATAAACTGCTGATAACTGTTATTTTGTTGCATGCTTGTCGTGATGATATTTTGTTGCATGCTGATATGCTTAAATTGAAACCTTTTGATTCTTGTTCTTTTGGTGTTCGTCTCGTTGATTCTTCCATAAAGAAACCTTTGGGGAAGATCGACGATGTTTTTATCATTGTCAATGACAATTATGTTCCCGTTGATTTTACTATTATGGATATTGAATGTGAACCTTCGTGTCCAATTATTTTGGGACGTCCTTTTCTACGCACCGTTGGTGCTATCATTGACATGAAAGAGGGGAATATAAAATTCCAATTTCCTCTCAAGAAAGGGATGGAACAGTTCCCTCGAAAGAAGATTAAGTTACCTTTTGAGTCCGTTATACGGGCTAGCTATTCTTTTACTCTTAATAAAACTTGATCTCTATGCATTATGCCTAGCTTAAAGGCATAAAAGAAAGCGCTTTTGGGAGGCAGCCCACATGAATAAAATTTTATTTTGCTTTTGTTGTGTCTTGATGTTGTTACTACAGTAGCATCATCATTGTATCTTTGCTTTTCAATTTTGTGCCAAGTGTAGCCTCTGATTGCAAGAAAGTTCAAAAGTTGTGACGTGCTGTCCAGGAAACAGATTCTGTCCTTGGATAGAAAAATTCGTATAAAATCACCAGATCATCGTTTTGGTCTGAAGTTTTTCGACAGCGTGCTCTATACAATTGTCTTTCGTGCGTCTGTTTTGAGTTTTTTGATTAGAGTTACATAAGTGCCCCGAAAAAATCATTTACTACCTGCTGTTCTGTTTTTCACAGATTATGTCCTGTTTTGCCTTTCCTTCATTTTGCAAACCTTGAGCTTGCTTTTTCTTTGCAAAAACCTTTTGGCAATCTTGAGAAACAGTAGGCCTTCAAGAATATCCTTATTTCCAGCAAGGAACGATTATTTTATTGTGGGTACTAACCTCGCTAATCAGATTATGATGAGTTATGTATGAAGGGAGTTTTCAAGTGTGCGAGGGAAGATGATAAAAAGATTCAAGAGTGTCAAACGCTCAAGCTTGGGGATGCCCCCATGCACCCCCAAGAAATATTCAAGGAGACTCAAGCGTCTAAGCTTGGGGATGCCCCCGTGCATCCCCTTCTCCATCAACATTATCAGTTCGTCTTTCGTTCCACTATATTTTTATCACTTCATGTGTTATGTGCTATGCTTGGAGCGTCTTGCTTTTAGTTTCCTTTTTAGTTTTCTTTAGCGTTTCATAATGAGTCGGAACTCAGCTTTCTTTATGTGGGAGAGAAACACGCCCCACTTCTACCTAGAACATAACATAGAATTTTCATGTCTATCTTTGATGTGTGTGTTCTTTGTCTTTCAATAGCTACTATCATGTTCAGCTCTTAGTTTTCATGCTTATCTTTTTAAAGAGCTTTTTTTTAGTTGGTTGCTTGAACTCTCTTTATTTATCATGATTATCTTATTAAGAGAGTTTGCTTCTGATTGCATGGTTGATATGTCTATGATAAAAATGCTACGTGCATAATGGTGCTTAGTAATTCATGTTTTCTTATGGCTAGTCTCAAATAGCTGGGGGGGTTTCCAATGTGTTATTGGAGTACCAACATGATTTGTTTGCCTATGATGTGGTATGGTTTAGTAATATCTTCCTTCAAGAATTTATTTTGATTGACTTGGCGTATGCTCACGCATATTTAAGACTGTAAAGAAAGTCTGTCAAGCCTTGATGATCTTTTGTTTCTGAGTAGCGATATAACTACCATGCCTGATTCAATGTTGCTTTGTCGCTCTACATGATTATGACCGTCATTGCTCTCTTAGTTGGTCGCTCCCAGTCTTTTGCTAACCTCCACCTGTACTAAGCGGACTGACTACTTGTGCATCCAAATTCTTTTAAACCAGTTATGCCATATGAGTCCACCATACCTTCCTACATGGTATTTACCTGCCATTCCTAACGGAGACTTGCATGTACCATCTAGAAATTATTCAAAAAAAATGCATTTCTGTTTTGTGCCTCTGTTTTAAGTTCATGAGGAAGTAGTAGTTAATTCATGATCTTTTTAAGTTGGACAAGCTTCACCCCGGGATTGCATGTCTAATGTGCAAACCCATAACACGAGAAGGAACTGGCATTGAGTGCGCCCGGCTCAAAATTAATATAACAAACAAACCCTCCTTCACGCTTTGTTCATGAGAAATCAGAAAACTTTGGCAGTGATAAACAAAGGAGATTAAGAGGATGTGATCGTCCTCATTCGGGAGTCGTTCCTCGAAACTTGTCCATCTCAAGAAGTAATTGAGTTATCTGCTAGCATTCGTTGACGAAACATGCATAATCTAAAAATAATAATTATTACCTCTATTTTTAAAACCAAGAGCTCTGGTACATGTTTTGTCTTTGTTTCCGACTACGGGTTTTCAACCTTGCCAACAAAAGCCACGGTTCGAGAGTCTCCACCTTCTTTTAAAAGCACCAACTACTGAGAGCATGATTGTCATTCTGAGTGTAATGTGCATTGTCCCAAAGTAGCATTGTCTTTTGCATGATTATGATATCGTTTATTTTGAAATAATTGTATCTAGTCATCACTTAAACCTTGGAGGTGCCCCTGCATTTATGTTTTGCTTCACTAAAGGGGGCAAGCGAGATATCACTTTATCATATTTGCACACCATGCTCATTGCAAATCTATTTGATGTTTCAATATCATGTTGTAAAACTTTCAGTTCTTTGTGATTTTCTCATGAGGCAACTTAATTACTACAGATTCGTTGTCTCAGTAAGCTTTTGTCATATGACTATGAAAAAGTCTTATATGGTTAATAGCATGTCGCCACAGAAATTATTCTTCTTATCATTTACCTACTCGAGGACGAGCACGAATTAAGCTTGGGGATGTTGATACGTCCAAAACGTATCTATAATTTCTGCTTGCTCCATGCCTCTTTTGGGTGATATTGCTATGATATTTATACACTTCCATACACTTTTGATCATATTTGGACTAACCTATTAACTCAGTGCACCCCAGTGCCAGTTTCTGTTTTCTGCTGTTTTTGTATTTCAGGTTTTCCCGTCACGTAAACTGCCAGAAAAATCCCGAAAAAATTATATAAAAAATCAGCGTTCCAGAAGCTTCCCGGTAGCCAAAGTACAGTTGGAGGGGGGCCACCAGGGCTCCAGGCGCCCTGGTGGTGCGGCCCCCCTCCTGGCCGCGCCGGGGGGCGCCTGGGCCCCCCAGGCCTCCGCTGATGCCCCCCTTTGGCATATATTTATATCGTGTCCCGAAACCCTCGAGACGGGAACCCCTTTTCGCGATCTCATCTATGTTCCACCGCCGCCGCGCTTCCAAGATCGGGAGCACCAGGAGAACTCTTCCCGGCACCCTGCCGGAGGGGAGGATCACCACCGGGAGCCTCTCCACCACTGTGGATGCCTCCCGGATGAGTTGTGAGTAGTCTCCCTTGGACCATGGGTCCATGACCAGTAGCTATGTGATGTTCTCCTCCCGTTCTTGTGCTTCACTAATTAGTCCTCCTGAGCTGCCCTACATGATCGAGGCACATATGTAATCCTTATGCTGTTGCTATGATGAGTTTGCTGGGATCCGATGGATTGTGAGATTATGTTCAGATTTTGTTTGAGTAATATATTTGATTCACCTCTTTTATATTTATGTTCATAAGTAATTCTTGCATGTTCTCCGTTGTTATTTATTGCTTTGGCCAAGTAGTAGGTAGTGACTCCAAGAGGGAACGTTATGCTTGATTGTGGGTTCATGCCCCTCGATGACTAACTTGAGTGACAGAAACATGAGTCTAGGGGATGTGCTGTTGCCACAAGGGGGAAAACAACGGTGCTTGTGCCCGCGGGTGCAAGGATTGTTTACTTTACGCAAAGTTCTTTTAATGCAGTTGTCTGTTCCTTTGAGTTTACACTATGGGTGGGACTCGCAACTTAATACCAGCGAGATGTTCTGGATAGATATCTCAAGGTGGATGATTAGTAGTAGATGCAGATGGATTTCGGTCTACTTGCCTTGGCGTACCGCCCATGCTTTGAACCTCTACCTTTCTTGCAACATAGTTAGCATTGGTTTGCGCACATAATTCTGTCAATTGCCCAGCTGTAATTCATTTACCTCACATAGCTGTTTTATCGTCTTTTGGGAGAGAGACATCACTAGTGAACATCATGGGACCCCGGTCCATATTACCATCACTGATCACATCCGCTATTTACTTTCCGCTTTTACTTACTATTTGCAGCATTACCTATCACTATTTTCATCTGTGTTTGACCCTTTGTAAACGACAAGGCCGGAGGGATTGACAACCTCTCTATACTCGTTGGGAGCAAAGTTATTTGTATCTGTGTGCAGGTCCACGTTGATTGCTAATATCTGGCGCCGTTAGCAGTTGACACCTTCTTGTTGAAACTGGGTGTCTCAGGGGAAATCGATCCTTGGTATCTTTGCCAAGGGAAAACTTCCGCTACACTGCATCTCAAACCTTCCACTTGGGGTAATCAACGAGGGGCGAGAAGCCATCAATGACCCGAGAACGTTTGCTTGTTGTGTTGTATGAGATGCTCCACTTGTGTGCTCCGTGCCCGTTGTGTCTGTTTCGTCCTTTTGTCATGCTCCTCGGTTGCCTCGTCGCCGACCCGTGGGAACCCGGTGACGGGATCACCCCACCTTTCATCTCGTTCGACTCACTCACGCTCTCCGCCACCTTTGCTTTTGCACTGGTCTCTCGACGAGTTACCGGAACCGAGATGCTGTGTTGCATCATTTTCGGATCGTTGCCGTGGCACCCTTTCCTTCCACCACGGTGACAAATACTTCTTATCATCTTCATGTCAACTTCTAATAAAAATTGCATAAAACTTGATCATGTCACCCGCATCATGTTAACAACATTAATATGTTAAATTGTTGTTTCTTAAAATTACTAAACATGCTCATGGGGATTTTCCCGGAATTGTTGTTGTTATTTCCGGCCTCATTTAAAATGTCTAAATAGGTAGTTTGTTTTTGCTTCACCTCTTGCCATGTTAACCAACATTTAACCTTGTCTTGTAAATAAGCGAGAGTCAATTAAATAATTAAAATGTGGTGTTTCATCAATATGCAACTCGTTGCATATTGAGCTCCACTTAACTTGTAGTGTTGTTTGTGCACATTGCCATGCCATGCATAATTAAACCGGACATGCATCATACTTGGATGTGCATCGTACGCCATGTTTATGATATGTGTGTTTACCGTGTTGTTTGCTTCTTTCCGGTTGCTTCTCTTGTTAGCTTCGATTTCGTTCCGGAGTTGTGAGGATTCGCTCGACTTGTTGCTCCGTCTACTTCATGGACTTGTTCTTCTCCCTTGCGGAATCCCAGGAAAGATGATCATACCCTTGGATACCTTTACTACCATTGCCATGCTTAGTTGTCTCGATGCTATCGTTACATGTCGCGCTACCCATCTTTTATTGTCAGCCCTCTCCTTGTTGCCATGAAACCTCTAACCTTTTGACACCTTCCTAGCAAAACCACTGTTTGGCTATGTTACCCGCTTGCTCAGCCCCTCTTATAGCGTTGTTAGTTGCAGGTGAAGATGAAGATCGTTCCAGATGGGAACTTGTTGTTGGTATATCACAATATCTATTATTATTATTAACACACCTATATACTGGGCATGGGTGGAAGGCTTGGCCTTTTGCTCGGTGTTTTGTTCCACTCATGCCACCTTAGGCGCCGATAACCGACATTATGTTCCTTGATTTTGCGTTCCTTACACGATGGGTGGATGGGGACCCCTTGACAGTTCGACTTTGAATAAAACTCCTCCAGCAAGGCCCAACATTGGTTTTAATTTGCTCATAATAACAACTTAAATAATTAATTAATTGCATAGGGGGTCATGTCCCCGGGTTCTTAATTCTACATAACAGGGGGGGCAGTGCTGATGGTGTTGGTCCCAAACTAGAGCCACTTGCGGTGCCACCCAGTTATCTGGGGTCTTCGGTTGCTGTACGTATTGCTCATCCGGTCGTGGCCTGAGACGAGATACGCGCGGCTACTATCAGGGTGTCGGCACGCCGGGAGGTCTTGCTGGACTTGTTTTACCATTGTCGAAATGTCTTGTGCACCGGGATGCCGAGCCTGATCGGATTTCCCTAAGATAAGGGGTGATGATATTATATTTATCACTTCAGCTAATCGTGAGAGCTTGTGATGGGCTAAGTTGGGACACCCCTGCAGGGTTATAATCTTTCGAAAGCCGTGCCCGCGGTTATGTGGCAGATTGGAATTTGTTAATGTCCGGTTGTAGAAAACTTGGCAGAGGATCCGAAGTAAAACACACAACTGTGTGAGTAACCGTGACTGTCTATTTTCACTTTGAGAAGAGAACACAGTGGGGTTATGTTTGATTCGTTTGTAGTTCAGGATCTTTAGCGATCACTACTTTTGCGACCGTTTGCGTAGATTCTCATCTTATTCTTGTACTCGTTAGTTAGCCACCATATTATGCTTAGCCGCTGCTGCAACCTCCACCACTTTACCTCTTCCTACCCTAAAGCTTTGCTAGTCTTGATACCCATGGTTATGGGATTGCTGAGTCCTCGTGGCTCACAGATACTACAACACCAGATGCAGGTTCAGTCAAGAATGATGCAGGAGCTGGTTCAAGAACTTCACTGGGAGTTCCATGAAGAGAGTGGCCGTATGCTTGTGACGTTTTCGACGATCAGTAGTGGTTTCTACTAGGATTCGATCTAGGACCTGTGGCTTTATGTTGTTTTGGTATCTTTCTTTTGGATCTTCACCCGTAGTCGGGTTGTGATGTTTTGAATGATGTTTTGCTTATGTAATGTATTGTGTGAAGTGGCGAGTGTAAGCCAACTATCTCCTTTTGCAATTTAATCCCTCTTTTACATGAGTCGTGCAAAGATACCAAACTTGAGATCATTCTAGAATGGGCTTATACCTTTAAGTCGTGCCTCGACACGTAGGAGGTATAGTCCCATCCTGGGCATTACAAGTTGGTATCAGAGCCTTCTCCGACCTAGAAGCCCCACTGATTGATCGAATCGTTGACGGTTGAGTCTAGACACACACTTAAAAATGTTTTGAGTCCTATATATATCGGAGAGTAGGATTTCTTTTGCTCCTCATCTCTTTTCACTCTGGTGAGGACTCCTGACGATTACTCTTGACTCTTCTACTTTCAAAAATTGCACAAGATTTTTTTTTAGGATCTCGCGAGTATTGTTTGGATTGTTCCGATGTCTTTGTGACGAGAACATTGTTCTCGTTGCCTCCTGTCATTAGGGGTTGTGGCAGTGTCCCGGGGAGTTGAGCTCCGAGGTGTTGTCGTCACAAATCCATCGCGGCAGTACTAGAATACTTAAGACGGCCGACATCGAAAACTCTCCTATGCGGTTAGTGGCAAGATAACCCCGACATCACCCTGTACTGGGGAGGTAGTTCGGGAGTATTGCCATAGCTTGTATAGTAGATGTGTTTCGAAGGTCCGAGGTAAACGGTTTCCGGAGATAACTGGTTATGTGTTGAAGGATGGATACAGCTGGATGTAGGTTTAGAGTTGAGTGCGCGGTGCTTCCCCTGTATCCCCAACACCTGATTGCATAACTGGAAACTTTCGGAAATTAATAGGTGGGTTCATCTAGTAGTTCTAGGCATTCTTCCAACGAGTGCATGATATGAAGTTCGGGGTTCTACATTGAGTGAAGTGGTTTTATGGGCTTGTTCCGATTGGGAGTTGCATCTTAAAGGGTCCTTGGCTATCCTGATCCGGGGATTGCAAAACCCTTTTGTAACACGTTCCATGAGCTTTCAGCACGAATATGTCGGACGAAGCTTCTATCGTGTGTTTGTTCTATCTGCTCCTTGTTCCTTTTATTTACCTTTTCTTCTCCCTAGTGGCTTCTCGACTAGTTGATGTACCTGCGGAATTCATTCGTCCAATTCTCTGTTCGAATGATATTGTGAAGATTATGTTGCAACATATCTATCCTTTGTTCTTGTTTTGATTCTGGTATTCAGGTTGCTTCGATGTCAAATATTGATTCCATATCTTTCCTAATCGGTGTTCTCATATTTCTATGGGAGTGCTAATTCTTTTTGACCATCGAGATTTTCATGTTAATCCTTTTCAACCGGTGTGCCTCCTCTTCAAGTTATTCCATACGGACGCCATTGAGAAAGCTGACGATTTGTCTGTTTCATTCATCTCAAGTTGTCTTTGTTTTCCCCACCCTCCCACCCCTTTTTCTTATGGAGCAAGAAATTCTCAAATGAAGTATCCATTTTATTCATGTGATATTTCTTCATTCATTTCCTTCAATGTTTTTATCCAGTGATTTGTGGTGAAGATGCTCAAGAGCTTCAAGTTCATCGTTCTTTTGTTCTCAAATTCTGCCGGTGGATGTAATTCAAGATTTCGGTGTTGATCTTATCATTTTCCTCATTTCACAATGCTTTCTTATTCCGGTGCACCAATTAATCATTCTCCTCTTGCTATTCATATCCGGAGTGCTCAAGATTCGTGTTTCCATTCTTAATCCGTTCAAGCTATTTTGAGATTGTCATCTTATTCTAGCCATTTAATTCAACCGGTGCAATATCTGTTAAGCAATCTTTTCCTACGGTGATTTCTTTAGTGGACCCTAACCCACAGGTCTTTTCCCAGGATCTTACCTGACTCTTCTTTTCCGGAGAATTTTCTTTTCAAAGTGTGACGTAAGTATGAATCCCATCAGTCACAGTCCTTCTCCAAGATCGCTTTCAATTCTTTTTCATCTTTGGTTCAACCTTTTAATTCTTCATTACGGAGTGCCTATACAATTCATGGTGGTGTATCTCATCGTCATTCTTGGCATTTGAAGACCGGAGAAGAGTTTCTCTTAAATCTTGGCCTGTCTTCTTGAAGATTCGTGGTTCTAGCTTAATACCATCCTCATTATTGTTCCGTTTGTCAGGAATTCTTCTCATACCCGTCCGGAGCATTTCATGAATTCTTTTCTTTGTGTTCCTCCGAAGGCCATCATTTCAGAAGATTCTTCGTTCTCAGTTTTTAACTTCGTCCTCCAAATATTCTTCATTGATGCCTCTTCGTTCGTCTCCATATTCTTACGGTGGTTCTTTCAAGATTACCCTTCCGTTGTTATCGTTTTAATTCATTTGTTCTTTTCATAATCCTACCGGTGCTTTGTTGAAGATTTACCCAAGTTTGTGCGAGATCTCTCTTTAATTCTTTCCAACGAGAATAAGTAGTATGCCAAATCCGTTGCTTGTCATCAATTTAATTGGTGAAGGATATGCATGACATAATTCTTATTCTTATTCCTTCAAGGTGATTTAATTCTTTTGTCTGGAGCTTGTTCATCTTATCATATTCTCGGTTCTAAGTTGTTCATCTTGTTTTCCGGAGCTCCAAGTTATTTCAATTATATCATTTCAAGCTCCATCTAATTCATCGCAGGCCTTGAATCTTATTCTTTTCATCTTTCACTTCTCATGCTTTCATTACCGGAGTTTTCATGGTGGTTCATCATGTTTTAATTCATCCTCGAAGTCTTCATCAAGATTCTTGTTAGAGCTCAAGCATTCTTCATCATGCTTTCCAATTGCAATCCTTTCTACCTTATCTTTTCAGATGGTGTTATGTCATTCTTGTCAATTCCTTCATGTTTCATGATTCACGAGTTATCAAGAATGAGATATTTAAACCCATCATTTTCTTGTTCAGGAGATCTTTCCAACCCTTCAATTTATTCGTTGGAGTTATCTTGGGTTGTATTTCACCTAAAAGTTTTCCCCTAAGGATTGGCTAATTATGGTGCTTATAAATGACCCAAGTTCTTCATTTATCATTCCGGTGAAATAAGTTTTTCATCTCCTTGTTGATCTCAATCCATTCAAATGTTTTCATTAGTGGCTGGTTGTTACCTCATAATTTTGAGATGTTTTCCATAAGCCCACATGAAGCTTATTCGTTTCGTTGTTGATTTTCCATCAACCACATTCAACCCTTCTTCGTAAGGATGCTCTTTCAAATTCATTCGTGGGAGAAGTTGTCATTTTCTTCTCCGTTCTTTTCTTCCAACGATCTAGCATCTATTCTTTTGTTCCGGAGGTATTGTAATATTGATATCTTTGTTCCATCATCTATTTTTGTCAAGAGCATATCCTTTCATTGGCTTATCCATTTAACAGGAGTGTTGTGTCCTCCATTCTAATTCTCTAATATCATCAAGTTTTGCCCATCTTTTTAACCGGAGTGCTGTCTGAAATCTTTCTTACCCCTTGTGCCATTCTTTTAATTGTTCCGGAGGCTGTGTGTTGTTGTTTTCATCAAGTATCATTCCAACTTGGCAAGTTCATGTTCAATTCCTTTGATTTTCAGTCGGAGTGTTGTCCGAATCATGTCGTTCTTATTCCTTGGTTGTACCATTGCGGTTTCATATTCTTTTGGTTCGTAAGCTCTTGTTTCATGTCTTTCAATCTACAAGGTTCTCGTAATGTTCCTTGTTCCTCATTTTACCGGAGTGCTCTTAACTTCGTTAATCTCTGTTGTATTCTTCTTTCATTTTGCTCAACCTCTCAAGGTTCTTTGGTTTCACTCGTTTGTCGAAGAAGCAACTTTGTTTTACCTCTTCCTCTTCCGTTTTTACCCGGTGCTATCTCTAGGATCTCGGGTCGAGATCCTCTGTTAGTGTGGGAGAGTTGTGACGCCCGAAGACCGACGTCCCAGAAGATTCCAGAGATTCCAGATGTTCCGGGGTCTCTCGTGTGTTTCTTTGGTGCTTGTGTTATTTATTTTGCATTGCATCATGTCATCATGCCATCATGTCTTTAATTTTTGCATCTCAACCTAAATAAATTGTGTGGACCTTCGGTCCATTTAAATCGAGGGAAGGATGACTTCTCTTTATAACATATGCCCTCCCGATATTTAGGGAGCTATATTAATAAATATTCCATTTGTTTGGAATTAACCCAACACACTTGCATATATTCCCCATGCCTCTTAATTCAAGTTTCACCGTCAAAAACCTTCCCTATATTTCTTTTCTCGTTTATCGAGGTTCCTCCAAAAATGTGAACATTTTTGGACACTTCAAAATCCTAGTCTTTGATCAAGCCATTTGAATTAAATTCAAAGGAATTTGAATTTAATTTCCAATCCTGCCACTTCTATTTTTCTATGATCAAACTCATTTTTGTGAGTCCAGGGAATTTTACCCTATGCCCATATTCCACCTCTATCCTCTCCTTTTGCCATTCTTTTTTTTAAAACAGCAGACCCCTTTTTATTCTATTTTTTCCAGCCTCCGGGCCTCCTTTGGCCCAAGCCTCCAGGCCCAGCCGGCCAAACCTCTCCTCCTGGCCCATCCGGCCCAATTCCCCTAACCCTAGCCCGACCGTCCTCCCATCGCCCGATCTCCTTTCCCTCGATCTCTCCCCCTGTCCACCGCACCCTCCTTCTCGCTCGACCCCCCCTCTCTGGATCGCCACCATCCCAACCCCGATTTCCCTCGCGCGAGCCCCTCGATCGTCCTCTCCTTGTCCCCATCTCCTCCTCCGCGCATCGAGCCCCGTGCCCGATCTTCCCTCGACCTCCCCCCTTGCGCCGCCAGGCAGAGCAGCGCCCCGCACCAGCTCCCTCCTCCGCCTCTTCCTCGCCAGGACCGGCCAGAAACAACCGCGCCACCAGGGCCGCCGGCCGCCTCGCCCGAGCTGGCCTCGTCCTCCGCCCCTGCTCCGTCCTCGAGCGCCGCCCCAAGCCCGACGCAGCACGCCACCGAGTACCACCACGACACCGCAGCGCCGTTCCTCCCTCCGTCTCCAGACCGAGCCGTCCGCCGCCAAGACGTGTGCCTCGCCTCCAGCCGCACCAGGGCCGGCCAGGAGCGTGCCGTCCACCGCGAGCACCATCGCAGCGCTTTGCTCCGGCCAGCCTCAGCACCCCGCGCCCCGGCGACCTCCCCTGCCTTCCTTCTCATCGCGTCGCCGTCCGCATTTTGCTGCTGCCCGTGAGCCCCTCTGCTCGAGATCCTTGGCCATGTTCATTCGGTAGCTCGCTGCCATAGCCATGACCGAGGCTCCTTGTGTTTTTGTTGTTGTTGGAATCGCAAGACCGCCCAGGTTTTTTTTTGGCCAAGTACCACTACAACCGTGAACGTCTTCGGATCTTCAAGTTCAACTACGTGGATTCGCCAAGTACACCTACGGCAAGTACCACGATGGCCCCGAACATCTACGAACGTGAACAACTACCGTCGCCGAGACCGCAAGTACCTCTACGAACGTGTACCCCTACGTCAACGACGACTCGACAAGTACCCTGTCGGCGAGTACCTCTTCGGAAACGTGATCGACTACTTCCCTCTACGACCGCGAGTACCACTACTTCCACTACGAACTCGAACCCCTCCGAGAACGAGCGTTCCGAAGGTATAACCCCGAGGCGATGACCCGAGAACGTTTGCTTGTTGTGTTGTATGAGATGCTCCACTTGTGTGCTCCGTGCCCGTTGTGCCCGTTTCGTCCTTTTGTCATGCTCCTCGGTTGCCTCGTCGCCGACCCGTGGGAACCCGGTGACGGGGTCACCCCACCTTTCATCTCGTTCGACTCACTCACGCTCTCCGTCACCTTTGCTTTTGCACCGGTCTCTCGACGAGTTACCGGAACCGAGATGTTGCGTTGCATCATTTTCGGATCGTTGTCGTGGCACCCTTTCCTTCCACCACGGTGACAAATACTTCTTATCATCTTCATGTCAACTTTTAATAAAAATTGCATAAAACTTGATCATGTCATCCGCATCATGTTAACAACATTAATATGTTAAATTGTTGTTTCTTAAAATTACTAAACATGCTCATGGGGATTTTCCCGGAATTGTTGTTGTTATTTCCGGCCTCATTTAAAATGTCTAAATAGGTAGTTTGTTTTTGCTTCACCTCTTGCCATGTTAACCAACATTTAACCTTGTCTTGTAAATAAGCGAGGGTCAATTAAATAATTAAAATGTGGTGTTTCATCAATATGCAACTCGTTGCATATTGAGCTCCACTTAACTTGTAGTGTTGTTTGTGCACATTGCCATGCCATGCATAATTAAACCGGACATGCATCATACTTGGATGTGCATCGTACGCCATGTTTATGATATGTGTGTTTACCGTGTTGTTTGCTTCTTTCCGGTTGCTTCTCTTGTTAGCTTCGGTTTCGTTCCGGAGTTGTGAGGATTCGCTCGACTTGTTGCTCCGTCTACTTCATGGACTTGTTCTTCTCCCTTGCGGAATCCCAGGCAAGATGATCATACCCTTGGATACCTTTACTACCATTACCATGCTTAGTTGTCTCGATGCTATCGTTACATGTCGCGCTACCCATCTTTTATTGTCAGCCCTCTCCTTGTTGCCATGAAACCTCTAACCTTTTGACACCTTCCTAGCAAAACCACTATTTGGCTATGTTACCCGCTTGCTCAGCCCCTCTTCTAGCGTTGTTAGTTGCAGGTGAAGATGAAGATCGTTCTAGGTGGGAACTTGTTGTTGGTATATCACAATATCTATTATTATTATTAACACACCTATATACTGGGCATGGGTGGAAGGCTTGGCCTTTTGCTCGGTGTTTTGTTCCACTCATGCCACCTTAGGCGCCGATAACCGACATTATGTTCCTTGATTTTGCGTTCCTTACACGATGGGTGGATGGGGACCCCTTGACAGTTCGACTTTGAATAAAACTCCTCCAGCA
This sequence comes from Secale cereale, assembly GCA_902687465.1. Taxonomy (NCBI): domain Eukaryota; kingdom Viridiplantae; phylum Streptophyta; class Magnoliopsida; order Poales; family Poaceae; genus Secale; species Secale cereale. The sequence goes on from LR738711.1 coordinate 622,208,443, forward strand.
AGGCCCAACATTGGTTTTAATTTGCTCATAATAACAACTTAAATAATTAATTAATTGCATAGGGGGTCATGTCCCCGGGTTCTTAATTCTACATAACAGGGGGGGCAGTGCTGATGGTGTTGGTCCCAAACTAGAGCCACTTGCGGTGCCACCCAGTTATCTGGGGTCTTCGGTTGTTGTACGTATTGCTCATCCGGTCGTGGCCTGAGACGAGATACGCGCGGCTACTATCAGGGTGTCGGCACGCCGGGAGGTCTTGCTGGACTTGTTTTACCATTGTCGAAATGTCTTGTGCACCGGGATGCCGAGCCTGATCGGATTTCCCTAAGATAAGGGGTGATGATATTATATTTATCACTTCAGCTAATCGTGAGAGCTTGTGATGGGCTAAGTTGGGACACCCCTGCAGGGTTATAATCTTTCGAAAGCCGTGCCCGCGGTTATGTGGCAGATTGGAATTTGTTAATGTCCGGTTGTAGAAAACTTGGCAGAGGATCCGAAGTAAAACACACAACTGTGTGAGTAACCGTGAGTGTCTCTTTTCACTTTGAGAAGAGAACACAGTGGGGTTATGTTTGATTCGTTTGTAGTTCAGGATCTTTAGCGATCACTACTTTTGCGACCGTTTGCGTAGATTCTCATCTTATTCTTGTACTCGTTAGTTAGCCACCATATTATGCTTAGCCGCTGCTGCAACCTCCACCACTTTACCTCTTCCTACCCTAAAGCTTTGCTAGTCTTGATACCCATGGTTATGGGATTGCTGAGTCCTCGTGGCTCACAGATACTACAACACCAGATGCAGGTTCAGCCAAGAATGATGCAGGAGCTGGTTCAAGAACTTAACTGGGAGTTCCATGAAGAGAGTGGCCGTATGCTTGTGACGTTTTCGACGATCAGTAGTGGTTTCTACTAGGATTCGATCTAGGACCTGTGGCTTTATGTTGTTTTGGTATCTTTCTTTTGGATCTTCACCCGTAGTCGGGTTGTGATGTTTTGAATGATGTTTTGCTTATGTAATGTATTGTGTGAAGTGGCGAGTGTAAGCCAACTATCTCCTTTTGCAATTTAATCCCTCTTTTACATGAGTCGTGCAAAGATACCAAACTTGAGATCATTCTAGAATGGGCTTATACCTTTAAGTCGTGCCTCGACACGTAGGAGGTATAGTCCCATCCTGGGCATTACACCGGCGCACGATCACGAACGTTCGTGTGCATGCGGTTGCGCCGGGCGCGGCGCGACGATGCAGTTACCTGTTGTGTCGGCCTCTACTCGCGTCCCTCGGCAAGCTCTGCTCGCCGTTAGGCGATGCAGCGCTCTTTTCTCGCCGTTAGACGCCGCGGCGCGCTCTGCTCCCGTCCGTCGGTGCGCTCTGTTCTCGTCCGTCGGCGCGCTCGGCTTGTGGACAAATTTTCCTTGTTTGTTCAGTTGCTTGCTGGAGACAAGTACAAGGTGGTCGGCATCGACCTCTAGTACACCGTCGGTCGTCCCGACATAGATCAGAAGGTTACTGTCGCCCAGTTGTGTGTGCGCCATCATGTCCTCATCTACCAGTACTGCATGGCCACAAAGCCTTGCGACCGTTTGAACAGGTTTGTCAACATCACCGACTACAAGTTCGCCACGGTGGAAACCACCGACAATGTAAAAGCGCTCAAGGTTACGGGCTTCGCCTGCCAGAACCTTGTCAAAATCCGTGAGCACTACAGGGTCTGGGGCAGCACGAAGAAGGACTCCCTGGTTGAACTCGCCTCGGCCATCATCGACCCCTACTACGAAAAGATGAAGCAGGAAGCCCAGAGAACAAGTCTCGTATCCTGGCACAGGGCCTGGATGCGGCAACTGGATGAACCTCACCTTAGGTTCGCGAAAACCGTCTGTGTTATTATCGGTCTTCGCACACATTTTTGATTACAGACCTGTTTGCCGCGTATCACACACATCTTCTTATATTAAACTGTTTTTGTTCTCTTGTCTCAACACAAACAGTTCATCCGAGTGAACCGCATGCCGTATATCGCACACACCTTGATCTGGCTGACCGTTTATTTTGTGTTGCCTAATCACAAACAGTTCATCTGACTGAACCGTATGATGTACATCACACACGCCTTCATATGGCAGCCCATTTTTTTGTTCCTCCTCATCGCAAATTGTTAATTGAACTGAACCGTATGCCCTGCATCGCACACACAACTAAAATCTGAATTGTGTTTGATGCATCCGTCACCGCAAACGTTTTGCGCTTTTTTGACGGGTTTTTGTGCACCCCCGTTTGCGATTATTGCATCGCATACAGTTTCGTCGAATGGTCTCTGATCGTAGTGTCGCGTTAGCAGCATCCTGCAGTAGTGTTGGAGCATGAAATGTTCCCCTGTGGCCTGCAGCAGATGTAGATGATGTACCAGCTGTGGTTGCTTTCTTCCTGGGAGACCTCCTTGGAGCAGTAGGTGCTGGTGTAGCATTCTTCCTGGGAGACCTCCTTGGAGGAGCAGTAGGTGCAATTGTCCTCCTTGGAGGAGCAGTAGGTGCAGTAGCAGCAGGTGCAACTTTCTTCCTGGGAGGAGCAATCCCAACATCTGCTGTAGATGGAGATGGTCTCTTACTTGTTGGTGCAACAACTGTAGATGAAATGGTGGTTGAAGCAGAAGCATGTGACCTGTTTGGCTGCATTTCAAAAACAACACATCTACTACGAATTACAATTGAGACATAACTACAATTAAACAGAGATGCTAAGCTAACCTGATGCTAGTTTTTTCTCATAGCAAGAGCTGGTTTCAAGGGCTTGGAGCACACATTGTATCCGTGCCCTACAAGTTTGCAGTTGCTACAAGTAATGAATGCCATCCTAGATGTATCCCTTGGTGTTGGCTTCTCAAATGGGTTTTTCCTCCTCTTTGTTTGTTGCTTCCCAACTTTGTCTCTGAAAACTGGAGGCTCTATGTCCTGAGTTCTTGTCCTTGGCCACATATTTGGACTAGGGACAGGAAATATGATATGGCCATATGCTTTTTTGTACATTGCCTTCTTGAAAAATCATCAACAAAGTCTTCAGGTTGCAACTTAGCTTTCACAATTGCAGATAGTGCATAATTGCAAGGCATAACAGTCATATCCCATTTCCTACATCCACATGTTCTGTGCAGCAAGTTCACTGAGTAGGTGTCATCTCCACTACTAACTTGGTAAATGTTAGGACCAGCCATCAAAGATTGGCACCACCTTGAGTTGTACTTTGCCTCCTCTAACATCTCAGCATATGTTGGACAAATCTCCCAATTTGATGTCTCTGTCTTAGTTCTGTTGGTGTTAAATTTGACCGTCAATTTTTTTCCTAATTACTTCTATCATGGTCTTTATTGGCTTCCCTCTAACATCTAGGATCATTTTGTTAAACAAATCACTGATGTTGTTCACAACTAGGTCAGTCTTGCAGTTAAAATCCATTGCATGTCTAGGCCATGTATGAACCGGTACCTTATTAAGCCATGCCCAAGCTGCCTTACACTCTATTTTCAAATCATTCATTGCAGCAAGATGTTCATTCTTAGTATAAGAGTAGCTAGCTGCATCCATGTGTTTCTTTAATTCATCACCTCTAAAACCATGTGTTTGGAAATCCTGATATATGTGTCTAAGGCAGAATCTTTGTGGACAATTGGGAAAAACATGGTTTACTGCATTTAAAAGGCCATGTAGACACAATAGGAACTAGAGCTAAGCATTGGGCCATTTGATTTGTTCATAGAGCAATGTGCATATGAAACAATAATAGTACAATATAAATATGAGAAGAGAAGATTACCTTCTGCCTATCAGAAATGATAGTATAATAGCCAAACTTTCCACTTTCTCCACCAAGTGCATCTTTCAGTTGTGTTAAGAACCAGGTCCAATTGTCGGTGTCCTCTTTGTCAACAACTCCAAATGTTATAGGGTATATATTGTTGTTTCCATCCCTTCCTGTTGCAGCAAGGATCTGTTGACCTGTTGACAGCTTGATAAAACAATCATCTACCCCTGCAAAGTGAAAAATCACAAATGTGAGAAGATAGTGTATTTAATGTGACCACATAAACACTTTAGAAGTTACAACATAGTGTACCTATGAATGGCATGCATCCATTTAAAACCCCTTCTTTGCAAGCATTAAGACAGTAGAATAGGGCATGGAACCTTGGGTTCTTGCTTGGGTGCTCTAGCAAATGCTTAGTGGTCACAACACATCTAGTTCCTGGGTTTGTGTCCAAAACTGCGTGCAAATAATCTCTAATCCTAGTGTATTGTCCTCTCTGGTCTCCTTGGACAACCTTCAATGCTTGTTTCCTAGCCCTATAGGCCATATGGGTTGAGATCTCTACTCCATATTTCTTCTTCAAATTCTGCATTATTGTGGTGATTGGTGTGGCAATATCAATTCTCAGCATGTCCTCACCCTGGTGTGCCACCCATTTTCCTGTGACCTTGGTATTCTCTGCTACTGCTGGGCATGTGTGCAGAAAATTGGTCTTTCTTATGCAAAAAGTACTTTCATTTGCAACAACAGAAGCTGTAATGTTGAAAGGGCATTTTACATTAGTTCACAAAACTATGATGTTGCCATTGCAATTCCTACGGAACTCATAGTTCCTATATATTCTGACTTATCTGAGATGTCTGAAGTGCTCCCCTAAATTGGTACATATTAAGGAAACAAAGCTTTCTACAAAACTGCAACTCTTGGTTCTCTCTGTCATCACTGTACCACTTCCTTGGTTATGATTTATATGCTCCGCTCTTCCTTCCATTGGGCAGAATATAAGGTGCTTTCTCAGCTCCATCATCATATTCCTGCCTCAAATCACCTACATCTATCTCCTCATCTGATGATGGTATCCACACATCCTCAAATCTTTGCTCCAAGCTAGAATGTGACCTCTTGGTTGGCCCTTTTCTCTTTTCTTTTTCTTTGGTGGCTCCTGTTGTTGCTCCACATGCTCCTCCTCCTCATGCTCCACCTGCTCCTCCTCATGTTCCACCTGCTCCTCCTCCTCATGCTCCACTTGCTCCTCTTCCTCATCTTCCCCATACACTTCATACACATCAGTGTCTCCTTCAAAATGAAGAAGTGGGTCCTCTCTCTGCCTCCTCAACTCATTAAGCCTGTTAAGAAAGTCCTCATCTGCATCCAGATCAGAATCATCTTCAGTTAAAAGAACTAGTAGCTTTTGCTTAACCATTTGAACATGCTCAGCTGCCTCCTTATGTTTCCTAAATTTCTCAATTTTGGTTCTCCTCTTTAGCTCCATTAGTGTCTCCATCTCATCTTGCTCCCTAGCAATATCTAAGTTTGTGCTCTGCTGTGTGGAAAAGAACTAAAGTGGCTCTGACTGCCTCTATTTATTTGATTTCTCAGGTGATCTAAATAGAACTCCAGAAGGACTGACTTCATGGACAAGTTTTTCTCCTAATTCACTCAAAGGAACCTGCTCCTCATACACATGGCCTGAATTCAAATCTGCAGGTCTTGGATCAGTGGCCCTAATCACTGTCAAATTCACTACATTTTGCTCCTTATTAGTAATATGGTCAAGCATTTCATCCACCTTGTGATCATCAAAAATTTCTTCCAATCCTACAATACCAACACCAGGCTCTCTCACAAAGTAAATGTAATCATTCAGCCCATATCCCTCTGTCTCTATTAATGCTACCAAATTGTGATATGTGATGTCTGAAATGCAGATTGATCTCTCCAAGTTGTCTCTGTCATGGAAGTGCATTCTAACTTCCCAAACAGCATCATCCAAACTAGATAACAAGATAATACAATAATTCTAATTAAACATTGCACAATTACTATTAAAAAAAGTTCACAATAATATGCTCTAATTAACACTGCATATTAACAGAAAGTACTACATTTTGCTCTTATTGGCACTGCTCTAATTAACAATGCATAACTACAAAAGAAGCTACTCTAATGTGCTCTAATTTGCTCTGTATTGGCACTGCTCTAATCAACAGTTCACATTGCTAAATATCAACTAAAAAGAAATTAATATGACATTACAAACTAATATGAGTCTATGACAGTAGGCTATTCCCCTACCCCCTCCCCCCAAATCAAAATAACCACACATACACAGCCCCAACTTGAAGAACCTTAACCCTAGAATTTGTACAAATGATAAGAAACTGGGTTTCTGAAGATGGAAACTTACTAGACGTTGCCGAATGACGAGCCCCACATGTGGCTTTTCGTCGGATCGGCCTTCACAGACCAGGCCCAAGATCTAGCCACCGCGAACTCGAGCGAGTGCTGGGGGTTGGGGTTGGGGCTGCTGTCCGAAGGGGCGCCGGGGTTTGAGCTGCCGCAGAGATCCGCCTCCGGTGGCATGTGGTCTCCACCGCCGGCAGGCACCCCGCAGTCGCTGCCGCCACTCACCGTCGCCATGTCCGAGAGGAGAGGGTGCGGGAGAGGGAAAGAGATGGAGAAGAGCTAGCGGGGAGGGACCGCTCAAGTGGGTTCTAGCTTGAGCCGGCCCGCGCACGACGTCTGACGGCGTGTAACGGCTCAAACGGATGGACGGTTATGCAACGTCGACAAAAGCGGGTCCCACCCGTCATAATCACACTTAAAACGACCGAACCGAGCGATTTGTGGTTTCTACAAAAAAATAGCCTGTGAATTAGTGTTTTTTGTCACAAAACTGTAGACTTGTGATTTCTGCAAGACTGTGCTTCAATGTCGATGTTTTCTGCAATTCACTCCATCCAGAGATATTCACATCAGCAACAAAGTTGTCTACATTTCATGTGAACGATGTGGTTTGTTGAGGCTGCCGTTTCGGGGGTGTTGATTCTGAGCGAGTCCTGGTGGTGACGATGACAGACACTTGATGGTCATTTGCGGAGGGCATGATCAGCGCAAGTCCTGCATATTTTTCTTGCGAAGCTTATCATAGTCGGAGTTGTCGATTGTTCGCGTGTGAAGCCATCCGTTAGCATGTGGCCAGATTGGCTGGTGGTACCCATGTTGTGTGGGTTAGTTGTATTTGTTTTAGCCCGGCTTTCCTCGGGCAATTCTCACTATCTTCTTAGTAAATGAAAATGGAAGTCTTTGGCCTCGTTTCAAAATAAATAAAAAACATCAACAACAAATAACATCCTTGGGCCGGCACCTGATGATGCTGTCTTGGGCTTGCAGCCCTTCAGGTGGCATCAATTGCCAAACAAAGAAGAGATTAGTAGGAATCGAAACGCCGAGGATTGACCAAAGGGCGGCACTGGGCGCCGGTGCGCCGGCCGAATCGTTCAGCCGGTCGAGCCCCAGCCATTGGATATGAGCCCCGCAGCCTTTGGATCTGATAAAAAAAACGCCCCAACAGCTTCTTCCTCGCGTGGTCAGGCTAGATCTACATCTCTTGCTCGGGGGAGCGCGGCGCGGCAGCTCCTGCCCCCTCCGGTGGCCATCCTCGTCGCCGGGCCCCACCCCTCGCCGGCCTTCCTCATCGCCGGTCCCCCGCCCTCGCCGGCCGTCCTCGTCGCCGGTCCTCACCATCCCGGCCGTCCTCGTCGTCGCCTCAACCCATGCAACAGCTCTACCTGCGGCTGCAGCTCTCGGCGGTGATGGTTGTAGCTCCGCCGCCGCCCTCGCCGTTGATGCTGGCTGTAGGGGATTGCATCAACGACGGCCGCCAGTTAATCAACGCCGTTTGAATGGATGTAGCAAAAAAATCACCGGTAGTAGCAAAAAACAACTACGGTTGCAGCAAAAATCTTCTCGCCGCCGTCGCGAGGTCGCAGCTCCGCCTAGATGGACGTAGCAAAAACCTTCGGCGGTAGTAGCAAAATCCTATTATGGTTGCAGCAAATCGTCGTCGACGTCGCTCATCCCCCGCTTGCGAACAAAAAAGATCGAGCGCCCAGGGAGATGCCCAGTGCTGCAACCTATGACGAAAAAAGCTACAACTAGCGATAGGAAAAGCTTCAACAGGCTACGAAAAAAGCTTCAACCAGTATACGACTGGAGCTATGGATAAGAAAAGTTACAACCGGTGACAGAGAAAGCTTCATCTGGTGATGAAAAAAGCTTCATCAAATTATAAAAAAAGTTTCAACCGTGGAAACAAAGCCATGGACGAAAATTACAACCAGTGACAGAAAAAGCTTCATCTAGTGATGAAAAAAGCTTCATCCGACTATAAAAAAAGTTTCAACCGTGGAAACGAAGCCATGGACGAAAAACGAAAAGTTGCAACCGACAGTTATAAAAGTTACAACCGCATTGAAAAAAGTTTCAAACTCCTTATCTCAGCTGCGACCCCGCGATGACGATGACGCCGTTTTGCTGCAACCGTAGTAGATTTTTGCTACCACCGGCGATTGAATTTGCTACAACCGTTTTCAGCAAAAAAATCGCCGTGGGTGTGTAGTCTGCCATGGCTGGTTGCAGCTCCGACGTGGCCGGGTCCGGCGAGGTAGGCAGAGCTCCGATGCATGCGAGGTAGGCGTCGCCGTGGTAGCACCCCGTCGCCCTGGTTGCAGCATCTCCCGTGGTCACCGCCCCTCGCTCACCGGCGAGATGGGATGGTCACCGTGCAAATCCATGGCAGCTTCGAGCGGGGAGCGAAGGCGTGGTGCTGCGACCGGGGGCGCGGGGAGGGGGGAGGGGGAAGGGATGGTGAAGGGGTGGGGAGGAGGGGGCAGAAGAAGAGGGCGGCGCGCGCCCCGGCGAGCTGTGGGGGCGCGAGATGAAGGAGACGCGAGGAAGAGGGAGACCGGCCCAATGTTCCGCCGGTGCCCCGGCTCCAAACGTTTCCCTCGACTAAATCACAACAACGAAATTGCGGTCATTTTTTCATATATACATGGAGTGTCAGGTCATAGCATTGCTGAAGCGGACTAAAATTCAGGAGAATGGATGAGAACAGAAATGATGTAAAGTCAGGTCTCGGTTTAAAATGGGCATAAGAAAGTACTCCCTCCGTCCGGAAACCGGAAATACTTGTCGGAGGAATGGATGTATCTAGATATATTTTAGTTCTAGATACATCCATTTTTATCCATTTCTTCGACAAGTATTTTGGGACGGAGGGAGTAGTATTTCAGTAGAGCTGTATCGGAATGCACAAAGGCTTAGTAACTGCAATACTAATTTACTCAAAGGAAGAGCTGCACAATTTACTGAAGTAAGAGCTGCTCAATTTTGTCGTTAGAACAAACTGTAATAGGATCGGGGAATTATATGTTGATGTGTACATCTTCACAATTATAACTCTATGAAACAATGCACAAAGGAGTAGCAGCTACTTACAATATATTATACTCAAGGAAGAACTGGTCAATTATGTCATCAGAACAAACTGTAAAAGGGTAAATCTTGAACGGGGTGCATAGTACCTTCCAAAGCCTATTAACATCAAGATGTAATAAGGCAAAAGAAAAATGATTGTAACTATCTTCTAATTGTTCAAACATTTGAGAAAGCTTAGAGAATCCGTCATGCTGCCTTTTTCTCCAATGTTCTCTTTTCCTTCTTTTACCTGCAAAAATGAAGCATGTTCCACAAACTGGCAAAATCAGTGTTGTTATCAACAGACTTCCGTATTATAAGAGGTATTCTGGAAGTATTTATGCTAACTAAATTCAGAAAAGACCAAAAGCATAATAATTTAGCAGCCCTGTATAAGACTCGTTTCAATCCTCATGGTGCATCTCAAAGCCCTGCAATCGAAACTGAAACATCACTCCGCACTGAAATCTCTAAACACCAGTTGATCTAACTAATCGAGCAAGTAGCAGTCCTGCACTGAAACCCCTAAACACCAGTTCAGTTATCCATATTATACACATCCCTGCTACTACAAATTCTGAAAAATGAGAAACTGGACCCTCAGCAATAACTGACATAAAGGCTAAACCAGAGCAATCAACCATTACTTCTGTCGTGGCCCAAAATTTCTAATAGAATCACATCTAAGAATATCAATTGGAAGGAGAGAAAGGAACTCTAGGAATTCATGGTGGCAGATAAAGCAAATAAAATAATATTGTTCAGGAAACAAGATAATATCGGGGACACGAAAGGTTGTTCCGAGATGTTCCAGACAATCTAACAGTTAGACAGCACACACAAAAAAAGGTTGAATCAAAGAGAAACTAAAAACCAGATTACAATATAAACGGGTTACCTTTTTTGCTTAGGCAAAGGCCGACATGAACATTAGAAACCAAATTGAACTTATCTTTTTCTGTGTAGTAAAAAACTGAACAAGTGTCTGTGTTTTCCATCAAAAGAAAAAAATGCTAGGAGAGTAATATGCTTATGGCAGAATTAACATTGATAGCAAAAGAAGATACATACTGGAAATGTTGGACTGAATTTAGCCATGGGAAACATTCAAAAATTGGTGAGCATTGACAGCCAACCAAGCAAATGAAGGAATATCCCCGCCAAAATCAAGAACGGTAAATTAGCATCTATAAGTATATAAAAACAAACATTCCGCTTGGAAGAGTGTTATCTCAGTATGATATAAATAACTGGGACTAAAGAAGGTAACCATGTAGAATGTCACACCTAAGGGCATTTTCTTAAGTACGTCTCTAGTAATACAACTCACTATTGATTGATTTAACTAAGGTATTCTACAGTTGGGTATTTATAAAGGAAAATCACTATGCTTTTTTACCAGCGAATAGAGAGCAAAGTGCCATAAAGGACACCGCGCTACGCCACTACCATAGCTTCCAAAACATGTACAAAGACTGAAATAAGCGGACACATCCTGCTCACACGCAAGCATGAAATATAAGCAGCATGAAGCTGAACAATACACAACGCCCTGCCAGATCTAGAAAAGCATTTTAGCTAGACAAAAAGCAAGCAAACCTCGAGGAGCAGAACAAAGATGCAACAAAGCAGGAGATCGAGACTGTTAAGCTTCATGCACTAGCCAACGCAACCAAAAGTCCGAACTGATGGAAAGGGCTAGACAATCCACATATACTGTAACAGAGACGTAGCAACAGTGCAACACAAGAGATCGTAGAACCTACTATTACATGGATATGAAGTGGTCAGAGCACCAGCATGCTATGGAACAGAGAACAGACAGGTAAAAGAAGAGTTGTTCCGTAGACAAATAAAAGAACAGTCCATTTACGTGAGTTGGAGAGGAGAAGGAGGCTAGCAGAGCAGCCAAGATGGAAGAGCATACCAAGGACGAGCAGAACCGAATGCAAAAATGAAATGCATAAACCAAATAGAGATCAATTTTCACCTGAACCAGTAGATACACTCCTAAAGGTATGCATCCTAGTAGGTCCTATAAAAATCACAAGAAATCAGAGGATGGAACTTGACTGCCTTCTATATCATTTGGAGCTAGAGAAATTGCGATGAACCACTAATCCCTGCTAAAACTAACTATCATTCCCCTATGATGTATGGATATCTTAGAAAGTGGAGCAAAGCACCTCTCAGTTTTGTTTCATCGTGGGAAAGCTGTCATCCATGCGCATCAGTGATTTCTCACGTGTTCTGCATAACGAAAACATATACATATAAGTATATAAGATCGCCATCAGTCCTCATGTAAGGCACTTTTCAGGTTACCACTGTCCACTGTAAGGCAATAGAAGCCATTCTCTTAATGTTCATGCAAATAATTAATTGTCCAAAATGGAAGTAGCTGATTAACATCATATAGCTGACCAATTACAAATAGCTGAAAAACAGTACTAACTCAGGACATTTAGCTACCACATAGTATGGTAAGAACAGGATAACATGATAAAGATAAACTGCTAAATGCGTATAAGTTGAATCAGAGAGCAACGTAATACATGGGCATTCGAAAACAGAAGGTAAATTCTACAATGAGATTCTGTCATGGAAACTGATCAAATTAACAATATGGGCTTCCAAGGTATCATATGATATGTATGAAGCTAAATTCAAGTGTCTGGTTATAAACTTTCCAAAACTTCCAGTTCTACTGATCCGCTTAATCTCCCAAGGGTAAAAACAAGCAATCCAGAGCACGCAATCGCAAATGAACGATATTGCAGTAACCCTATATAATCTAGTATTCAACAGGCATAATGATCACCCTCCTGCTGCAAGCCTTTATCTACAGCTCTAAATTCCCTAGAAGCAGTAAGAATAAACCAGTTCCTGGAAGCAGCAAGACCAAACAAAATATAAGGAGGTTTTGACTGCACTGACATTTCATGAAATAGCTTGCATGGGAAAAATCACCCCATCTGAACATTGGAAGGCAAGAACCTGCAGGAATGGGAATGCAGACCCAACAATAAACTCATTGTTGAATTGTAGAAGAGTACCAATGGAAAAAGACCTTTTTCACCATCATAGGCAAGCTTAGATGCATAAGCATGTTGCAGTTTGTCAATGAATTTTCAATTTTGTACCAACGACTTCTCCAACCACTGCCCTATCATCTTCATACCTTAGATGTATACCTGCATTCAATTAATAGAGGAGCAATGACATCAAATGGTGACACAAGGAACTAAAAAAACAAAGTAAACAAGGATAGATGCATACAAAATAATGAAGAAAGAATTCATCTATGGTCTTTCAAGGAAACTTTGAAAAGATTTGTAACAAGCTACTGAAGTTACAGAAACAGAATAGATAACCCGTGGGGATTGAGGGTAAGAGAAATACAGTCATTGGTGTGTGCATACGCATAAAAATGCCTACCATTTATAGATCTATATGAAAAAAAAATGTATGAGTGATAGTGATAGGGACACACACGAAAGCTGTGACTCGATTCTAAATGGCACGAGTTTCCAATTTAAAGCAGGTGTTACTTCCATAGCAAAGAACTTTACTTTCAGATACGGTTATTATAAATCAATGATCCAGGGGTACGCAAATGGTCCTCCCGCAATCTACATATCACAATTTAGCAAAAAAAAATTCAAAAAAATTTGTGGTTGAACCATAATTTCAGAACATAACACCAATCAGTGTGCATTACAGCCACCTTCGGCATTGGAAATCAAGAGAAACAGTACAAAACAAGATAAATAATAAGCAACGCCAATAAACTGATCTTCAACTGAATGTTTTGTTAATCGGTCTGTACCAAGCATCAATGATATCTACACTCCTAGCACAACTGATAAAACAGAACCATCCTTTGGGCCTGCTTATTAGTTTTACGCTAAAAGAGAACTTATTAGGCCGACAAACAGTGCAATGTGATTTCTTAGGTACTTAGCAACCTCTCATAGATTAATAAGAAGCACTTCAGTAACGAAGTCAATGTGTACCTTTTGGCAAGTTAATACAATGTTCCATGAGCAGCTACAATTATTAATCAAGTAAGCACAAGGCTGAGCTCTTGCAAACAGGATACACTGTCACTGGCAGCATGTGAATATTCCATGAGCAGCTACAACTATTGTGTGAGGTAATCAACTAATACACATACTCAGCCATTCTGATTATGAAATATATATATCTCGAGATCTAAACTTACACATGCATATAGAAATATATGTCTAACCTATAAAATGTACGCACTAGCTACTATTCTTGGGGTGTCACCAGTAGCAAAACCCACACCCCAAATTGTAAAATCTGATGTCAGCAGCAAGATTGCTGCACAAACAAACTGCCTGAATCTAATGAATAAAGACTGGAGCATCCTAAGCGCATACAACATGATCTATGACCATAGTTTTTTTCCAAAGCATATGAATCAAATTAACTAACTAATTTGGCCAACGGCTCTCGCCATCTTCTGAAGTTAATCACAGGAGATGGTTGCGTAGAGCAAAAATCCAAATCACATCAGCAAAGAAAAGCTATTTCCATGAAGTGCAGTAGAAGCAGTTAGGAGAGGATGCTGCAATTTCCAAACAAAGTATAAATAGATATGTGATACACTGATACACATGAAATAAATCATTATATCTCAGACCACACTAAAGTAGAAAGAATCAAAGATATGGACATAATAAAACTAAACTTCGATTATATAAATATGCATCAACAGAGTAGCCATTCAGTTCATAATTTACACGGGAAAGGAACAAACAACTGCATCGCTTGCCGGTTCGCTAGTGTTGTACAACGACAAATGCCAATACCTTGTTCTCCAGGACCTACTCATGGTAGCATTGGATGCACTCGCCGTCACTTGATGCGTGCGGAGCTCCCCAAGCCACACCCATGGTCACCTCTCCTGCCGCCTATGTAGCTCGCTGCACCAAGCACCGCGCTCACCGGTGCTATCCGTCGACCCGCATTGGTCGAGGCACCACCAGTACGCTCGATTTCGCATGGGTCTCCTTTTCCTTGTCTAAATCCCATCTGGAAGCTTCCCTACAGAGAGAGCATCACTGCTGTAGATACATGGATGGAAGCAAGACTAATAAATAAAAATAATAGAGCAGATAGTTTATTTAGTATAGCACTTTTTTTCTTTTTAAAGGATATAGAACAGCAGTTAGGACCAATAGAACTCCATTTTGCCGATCAGGTGTTTGAGCTGATATACCAAGTTGAACTATCCATGTTTAGGGTCGTCCCATCAGGGCATTTGAAAAACTGCTATGAAGAAGAGTTAACTTCTTTAATCAACCCTGTAGAGCGATGTATTTATCAAGGAACGGAACAACATTCAGAGTCGTATGAATATGCAGAAAACTACAAAAATACACAGGCAGTCAAGTTGTTGTAAAGCAAAACTCGGTTTGGGAAGGACAACTTCAATGATTCAGTAAGGTTGCAGGAGTTTAGTTATCTGCCCAAAAGAGTGAACTAATATGCAGTATAAAGGCAAACTTATGGATAGGAAGGCCCATTCTGAAAATCATACAATTGAAAGGAGGGAAACACATCAAGCAAAGGAACAAAGATCTCCTTTATAGAGGGGGAAGAAGCTGCAGGACAAATCGATCCCCTACTTGACGAGGAAAGAGCAAGGTACCAAACAAACTAAGAAAGGCAACAAAAAAACTTTCTATGACTCTTGTCAGGTCAGAGAGCATCTCCTGAGCAGGAACGAAAATCCCATTTTGCAGAAACTTATCCGAGGTACCCAACAAACTTAAAAGGTTAGAAAAAATCCTATATGGAAGCCTAGATAGATCTAAGCATCTGGTCGACTGAAATAAACAAATAAAAATTGCTCATAGACTGTGGCCCTATCACCCTGCATAATCGGAGCATAAACTGGGCCCTATCACCCTGCATAATCGGAGCATAAACTGGGCCCTATCACCCTGCATCCCGGAGCCTCCGCTAGCATGCTCGTTTTCGCCGGGGTCTCCCTCCAAATCTCAGTCGGCGGCCGAGCACCACGGAAGGACGAGCCCCCTGCAGAAAGAGATAAGACGGAGATCAGCAATGGAGGGAGGCGGTGGCGGGGCTGCACACGGGTAGCCTCTTCTATACCTTGCGCTCTCGCCTGCTTCCTTGGCGAGGACTACCTCGGCCAGCTCCTGGAGTCCAGCCGTCGCCGTCGCCGCCACCCAGGGTGCCGGTCCCGTCACCTCTTTTTTTTTTCCGAATACGCAACTTTCCATTGATAGATAGAAGGAGTAGAATAAGTACAAAGGGGTACAATACATGACACGGACACATGCATGCATGAACATGGTGTCCGGAGCAGAGAGAAGGGGATGCTCGGCCCGAACGGAGGATACATCACAACTAGACCTACCAAACCCGAACCAAGCGGCAATGCCGAACCTACACAGGAACTCCAACATCTACCAAGCCAGAATCGAGGACACCGTGAGCTCGCAAGATAACGCCTTCAAGAAGGAAGACGACGCCGGGACGTCATCGCTATCCGGTCCGAGGGGACGTCGCCTTTCCCTGCAGCCGGGCGAGCTATCTCCCAAAGCCGACGTCGTTTGCATCTTCCTCCTTCACGTGAGAGTAGAGAAGCAAGGGAGGGAGGATGAGAAGCGGCCGATGCGGGAGGGGCGCAGCGACCGTGGGATCGTATGAAAGGGGGTTAGGTTTCGTGTCGGCTGACCAGGGAGAGAGATCGAGGAGGGAGAGAGGGGTGCGGGCGTGCGGGCGAGTGGATTGGGCGAGGCCTGCCCCACGCTCCCACAAACGACGTGATGCGCATGCGTCGCGTGGGGAGAGGGCGAACCCGCACCTAGAATCATCTCGCCCAGCCAAAACACGCGCTGCAAGAGCCCACCAGTCATTGGTCATCCGAAGTCATTATGTAGTAAAAACTAGCAGTGAAACAACCAACTAACATCCAACGCCTTGAATGAAGTCAAAACTCGGACTTACCTGGATCGAATGGCAGGGAACACAGGACATCGGGGGAGCTTCGTGAGAATGAGCTGTCCCGGAACCTTATAGGTTTAAATAAATAATTCTTTTCATTATCATATTTGGGTTATACAAGGCCCAAGAGCTCGAGATGAGTAAGATAATGATGAAATCTGATGCGTTGCAACTGGTCCAAGCTATCAAAACATCAAAGTATGACTCGTCTCCAAATGGAGTGCTCTTTAGGGAGATTAAAACTTTTGTTTCTTTGAATTTTAGTTCCTTTCAAATTGAACATTTCCCTCGGACCTGTAATAATGTCGCAGATGCTCTTGCATTGTTCGGGTCGAAGATGAGGCATGTACCCCAGCCATATGGTCGGGTGTTGTCCCTACCTTTGCCCAGGGTTTTGTTGCGAGGGATCTTGCTCGGCAAGTTGAGTAATGGAATGAAAGTTTCCAGTTCAAAAAAAAAGTGTACCTCAGCAATTTTTTTATTTTTTATTTCCTACAAGTTGTCTAATTCAGCTCTGGTCATCGCTTTCATATTCAGTAAGTGGCGCATTAGTGTAAGCCCATAAAGAGTAGCCTTATTAGGGGCCAATTCGATCTAACTTTCACATATACATCATAGTCCACACAACTCTCGGTCTGGTAGGTAGCTAGTTCTTGACAGAGAAGAAAGAAGAAGAAGAAGGAAAAGAAAGTCGTTGTGCCGTCTGTGATCCACTGGATGGCGTTTCCGTCTGGCTTCTCTGCTGAAAGGGCATGTCCCTTCCTATGTGGTTTTGGTGATTGATGACAATGTGTTTGCAGACTAATTCTGTGTGCCAAGTATTTCAGATATGAATCCAGAGGCACGAGACGATCTTCTACCCTCCGAGTTATCAGCTCAAGATGTGTTGTCTTCCTAGGCTTGTGTTTTGGTGGACTTGAGTCGTAGGAGACATCGTACTATCAAGGGGGGTCCGCATTGAAAAGGCCAGGGTGGAATCATCACGTACACTCTATTTTTGCACCCTCATCATCTCTCTTTCCTTGGGGATCTCCACATCTCTCTATGGTGATTCTGTCTGTTGGACGCGGTAGTACCGTAGCCAGGGCGGTAGTACCGCCTATACGCTCTAAGCGGTAGTACCGCTGAAGAGTCACGGTAGTAACGCTTGGGCATATGCACGGCAGTACCACTGCGGATACACTCCACCTCCGTGTCGATTCGGGACGAGTATTTCTCGTGTCGGGTTCTACGGTAGTAACATCGGTAGTACCGCTTATAAGCGATAGTACCGCTGCCACCACCGCGGCTACTACCGCTCCTACCCTTTGTGCCTCGTCCCTAACACAAGGCGGTAGTACCGCTGGGGGTCGCGGTAGTACCGCTGGCACCAGCCCGCTCGGCCCAGCGGTAGTACCGCTCTGTGCGGGCGGATAAGAGTGTAACGGTTCACTCTTCTCCTCCACTATATAAAGGGTTCTTCTTCCTCTTGAAGAACCACCTCTTCTCCCCCAAGCTCCATTGTTGCTCCAAAAGCTCATTTTCGCCCGATCTCTCTCCCTAGCCAATCAAACTTGTTGATTTTCTAGTGATTGGTTGAGAAGGCCCAGATCTACACTTCCACCAAAAGAAATTTGATTCCCCCCACTAATCCCTTGCGGATCTTGTTACTCTTGGGTGTTTGAGCACCCTAGACGGTTGAGGTCACCTCGGAGCCATATCCATTGTGGTGAAGCTCCGTGGATTCGTTGGGAACCTCCAATTCAGTTGTGGAGAGAGCCCCAACCTTGCTTATAAAGATTCGGTCGCCGCCTTCAAGGGCACCAATAGTGGAATCACGGCACCTCGCATTGTGTGAGGGCGTGAGGAGAATACGGTGGCCCTAGTGGCTTCTTGGGGAGCATTGTGCCTCCACACCGCTCCAACGGAGACGTACTTCCCTTCAAAGGGAAGAAACTTCGGTAACACATCCTCGTCTTCACCGGCTCCACTTTTGGTTATCTCTATCCTTTACTTGTGCAAGCTTTAGTGTGTTAGTATCTTGTGCTTACTTGCTTACTTATCTTTGTTGCATCATATAGGTTGCTCACCTAGTTGCATATCTATACAACCAATATTGTTGCTAAGTTTAATTTGGTAAAGAAAAGCTAAAAATTGTTAGTTGCCTATTCACCCCCTTCTAGTCAACCATATCGATCCTTTCAATTGGTATCAGAGCCTCGTCTCTTTTTAAGGACTTTACCGTTCAAAGAGTATGGGTGACAACGTAGTCGAGCCGGAGGGACACTTCGGTGGAACTTCGTCCTTGCCTACGTCCGATGGGGGAACCTCGGTCTCTTGTGAGGAGTTCAATGTGGCTATGGACACATTGAAAGACTCACTGGCGACCGAGGTCAAAGGCATGTTCAAAGAATTTCTTGACGGACTTAAATTACCCACCGCACCGTTGGAAGTGGTTCGTCCCGCTACCAACTTGTCGGATGCTATTCCCGACAAGGGAGAAGCTAGTAGTGAGCAAGTCCCGGTGACTAAGAAGGGGAGTGGGATTTTTGCTCACTCCGCGCCTCCCATCAATTATGGAGGACCCGTTCCTACTCCGCATTTAAATTCGGTTGGACCTCCTTCTAAGTTTATAAAAAATTCTGATTTTGCCACTTGGACCTTTCGTTTTAAACGTCATTTAAATCATTGTTCTACTAATCTTTGGAGAATCATTGAGCAAGGTTTCTACCCACATGATCCTTACAACTTAACTCCAAGAGAAGGTGCGGATCATCAATTCAACGAGTCCGTTCTTTGCATTCTTCAAGAGGTTATCCCTCCGAAAGACATTGCACATCTTTGCCCCTTCTCCGTGGCCAAGGAAGCATGGGAGCATTTTGGTTCCTTGTACAAGGGAAGCACAAGCATTCAACGCTCAAACTATGAAGTTGTGCAAGATGAAGTCGATGACTTTGCCATGATCGAAGATGAAGATCCCCGTGAACTTTATCGAAGATTAACCACTCTTGCCGTTTCACTTCGAGATCATGGGAGCAAGGATACGGATGACAATTGGATCAAGCGCAAATTTCTCAAGGCCATGATGCCTTATCACAAGGCCATGTCCTCCGTCATCCGCCAAAGACCGAACTTCCATACTTTGTCATCAAGTGAAGTGTTGGATGAGTTCGTTGCCATGAGGATCTTGGATAAGACCGCCGACAATGCAGTGTTGCGAGCTCAACGATCAAAGAAGACCAATCTTGCATTGAAGGACAAAGTGTGGAAGAGGAGGATGAAGAGGATGAAGATGAGTGTTGCCCCGAAGACACCAAATATGCCTATCATGAGCACATGGCTCTTGCCTCAAGGCAATTTTGGGGCAACAAGAAGAACTCAAGGCCCAACTTCAACAAGAACAATTCAAGTGGTCTTAAGGGCAAGCAACGAGTGAGGACATGCTACAATTGTGGCAATGTGAGTCACTTTGTTGTAGATTGCCCATATGAGAAAAGAGAAGACAATGGAGGCAAGCTTAACCGAAAGGACAAGGCCAAGTCTTATCCCAACAAGAAAAACTTGAACAAGAAGACTCCTCCCAAAGGATTGGTGGCCCAAGAAGAATACGATGATGATGATGATGAAGAAGAAGATGAGGAGATGGTCACTATGGCCACCATTGCTATTGCAACAACTCCATGATCATCCCTCTTCGACTCACCAAATGAGAACATCATCGCCAGGTGCCTCATGGCTAAGGCCACCAACAAGGTAACCCCCAACATAAATTCTACCATCATCTATAATCCTTCATTGATGGATTGTATTGATGAGAGTGAGGGGCGAAGGAGAAGGAAAATGAATTTGAGTTGTTTATGAGTAAACTCAAGGGCAAACCCCAAGAAGCACTTCGTTGCTCTCTTGGAACATCTCGGTGAAGCCAATGACATGATCGAGGCTCACGAGGAGACCATTTCTAAAATGGAGGGTCATAGTCGAGACTATGCCGATGAGATATCGGATCTCTCTAATGCTCTTGAGGAAGAGCGTGGTCTTCGTTTGGCTCTTGAGGAGTCACACGACGATGATCGTGCAAAATTAAAGATAGATCTTGATCATGCTTTAGTTGTCTCTCGTGTGCTCAAGTCCGAGAAGGCAAAACTTGTGGTTGACCATGCTAGAGTCAAGGAGGAGTTTGTTACGCTTGACAAGGCTCACAAGGTCTTGAAGAGTGTACATACTAGCATCAAAGAGTCTCATGATCAACTTCAAGTTTCGCTAACCAAGGAGAAAGCTACCTTTCCTCGCATGGTTTTAATTGATAATACAAATGCTACTAACCCATGTTGCGAGCATGTGCATCTTGTTGAAGAGAATGCCAAGTTGAAGAAGCAACTTGAGAAAGGCCTTGTGTCTTGTATACAATGTGAGAAGAACCTCAGCGATCTTTTGAGCAATCAAAAGGAAGTTCTGGCGAAGGAAGGAATTGGGTTTGCTCCCAAGCCCAAGAAGAAGAAGAATGACAAGACCAAGCAACCTCCTCCTCTCAAGCAAACCTTTGTAAAAGAGGGAGAGGGTGCTCATAAGAAGAAGAACATTGTGAAGAGTGGTGGAGTCAAGAAAAACAGTGTCATGCCATCCAACAAAGCCGGCGACTTTAACCCTTCTTATGTTTTATGTTGTGCTAGTGATGGACATGTTTTTGCTAAATTTGTTGGTTCTTCTTATGAGTACATTGCATGGTCTATTTGAGTTCCTAAGACCCTTGTTACTAACCTCAAAGGACCCATTACAAAATGGGTACCTAAATCCAAGCATTGATCTCTTGTAGGAGTTTGCTTCCGGTGGGGGATCATGGTTGCTCGATAGTGGAGCCACAAATCATATGACCGGAAGCAAAGACTTGGTGGTGGACCTGCACCAAGGTTCATCTATGGCCACCAATGTCGAATGGGGTGATGCTTCATCTTCTAAGGTATTGGGGCTTGGCAAGGTTGTTGTTTCTCATGATCTCAGGATCGAGAAAGTCATGCTTGTTGAGTCCCTTGCATACAATTTACTTTCTGTTCGTCAACTTGCACTCATGGGCTTTACCACATTCTTTGATATTGATACCGTGGCCCTCTTGTGGAGTACGACGCTTAAAGTAGCCTATGTTGGGCATGTCGAAAACGGTCTCTGTGTGGTTAACTTCTCGGAGCAACCCACTAAGACCGCGACTTGCCTAATGGCTAAAGTTGATGTGGGTTGGCTTTGGCATCGTCGGCTAGCCCATGTCAATACGAGATCTTTGCAAAGTCTCCTCAAGGGGGACCATGTCCGTGGACTAACAAATGTTAGTTTTTGATATGTCTCCAACATATCTACTTTTCCAAACCCTTTTGCCCTTGTTTTGGACTCTAACTTGCATGATTTGAATGGAACTAACCCGGACTAACGCTGTTTTCAGCAGAATTGTCATGGTGTTGTTTTTGTGCAGAAATAAAAAGTTCTCAGGATGACCTGAAAATCCATGGAGAATTATTTTGGAATATATAAAAAATACCTGCGGAAAGATCTACGTCAGGGGGCCCACACCCTGTCCACGAGGGTGGGGGGCGCGCCCCTGCCTCGTGGACCCCCTGACGCTCCACCGACGTATCTCTGGACCCCATATATTCACTTTCAGGGAAAAAATCACAGAGGAAGAATTATCGCGTTTTACGATACGGAGCCGCCGCCAAGCCCTAATCTCTCTCGGGAGGGCTGATCTGGAGTCCGTTCGGGGCTTCGGAGAGTGGATCGTCCCCATCGTCATCAACAACCTTCCTCCATCACCAATTCCATGATGCTCACCGCCGTGCGTGAGTAATTCCATTGTAGGCTTGCTGGACGGTGATGGGTTGGATGAGATTTATCATGTAATCGAGTTAGTTTTGTTAGGGTTTGATCCCTAGTATCCACTATGTTTTGAGATTGATGTTGCTATGACTTTGCTATGCTTAATGCTTGTCACTAGGGCCCGAGTGCCATGATTTCAGATCTGAACCTATTATGTTTTCATGAATATATGTGTGTTCTTGATCCTATCTTGCAAGTCTATAGTCACCCACTATGTGTTATGATCCGGCAACCCCGAAGTGACAATATCGGGACCACTCCCGGTGATGACCATAGTTTGAGGAGTTCATGTATTCACTATGTGTTAATGCTTTGGTCCGGTACTCTATTAAAAGGAGGCCTTAATATCCCTTAGTTTCCAATAGGACCCCGCTGCCACGGGAGGGTAGGACAAAAGATGTCATGCAAGTTCTTTTCCATAAGCACGTATGACTATATACGGAATACATGCCTACATTACATTGATGAACTGGAGCTAGTTTTGTGTCACCCTAGGTTATAACTTTTACATGATGAATTACATCCAACATAATTCCCCATCACCGATCCAATGCCTACGAGCATTTCACATATTGCTTGTTGCTTATTTACTTTTTCGCTGCTACTATTATAAAAACTACAAAAACATTACCGTTACTTTTATTACCGCTACCGCTACTATCATATTACTTTGCTACTAAACTAACTTGCTGCAAATACTAAGTTTCCAGGTGTGGTTGAATTGACAACTCAGCTGCTAATACATAAGAGTATTCTTAGACTCCCCTTGTGTCGAATCAATAAATTGGGTTGAATACTATACCCTCGAAAACTGTTGCGATCCCCTACACTTGTGGGTTATCAAGACTATTTTCTAGCGCCGTTGTCGGGGAGCATAGCTCTATTCTTGAGGCCACTTGGGATTTATATCTATTGATCACTATGAAGAATTTGAAGGACTCGAAAACCAAGATCTTACCCTCAACTACGAGGGGAGGTAAGGAACTGTCATCTAGCTCTGCACTTGATTCATCATCTGTTATGGGTAAATTTGTGACACCTACTCCTGCTATTGAATCTGATATGTCATATGTTCTTGATGATGCCACTTCTGCTATGTATGATGAAACTACTTCTATGCTTGATAATACTGTGCCACTAGGTGAATTTCTAGATGAACAAATTGCTAGGGTTAGGGAGAATGCAAATATTGAAACTGATAATATTTATGAAAGTGATGATGAAGCTTCTCCCCCTAGATATGAATTGCCTGTTGTTCCTGAGAGTTATGTTATGGATGAAGAAACTGCTAGAGACTTTCTTGCTTGCAATGATAGATATGATCTTAAGAAATTATTAGCTAAGATGAAAGAAAAGTCCTTGAATGCTAGAATGAAACATGACCCTGCTTTTGCTACTTCACCTATCTTTGTTACTGGTAAGGATTATGAATTCTCTGTTGATCCTGAGTTAATTACTTTGGTTGAATCTGATCCTTTCCATGGCTATGAGTCTGAAACTGTTGTGGCACATCTTAATAAGTTGAATGATATAGCCACCCTGTTTACCAATGATGAAAAGATTCGCTATTACTATATCCTTAAGTTGTCTCCATTCTCGTTAAAGGGTGATGCTAAGACTTGGTTTAATTCTCTTGATCCTGGATGTGTGCGTAGTCCCCAGGATATGATGTATTACTTCTGTGCTAAATATTTTCCCGCTCATAAGAAACAAGCTGCCTTACGGGAAATTTATAACTTTGTGCAAATTGAAGAAGAGAGTCTCCCACAAGCTTGGGGGAGGCTTCTCTAATTACTTAATGCTTTGCCTAATCATCCTCTTGAGAGGAATGATATACTTGATGTCTTTTATAATGGACTAACCGATGCTTCCAGAGACCACCTGGATAGTTGTGATGGTTGTGTTTTCAGGGAAAGAATAGTTGATGAAGCTGAATTACTATTGAATAATATGCTGTCCAATGAAAATAATTGGACACTTCCTGAACCTGCCCCTAAGCCAACTCCGAAGAAAAGAGGTGTTCTATTTTTCAGTCCTGAAGATATGCAAGAGGCAAAGAAATCTATGAAAGAAAAAGGTATTAAAGCTGAAGATGTTAAGAATTTGCCACCTATTGAAGAAATACATGGTATTGATAACCCGACACAGGTAGTAAAGGTAAATTCTCTTTATAGACTTGCTGAAGGTGATATTCCTCGTTATAAGTCTACTAGCCAATACTTAGATGAGTTTGACAATTTTATTGTGAAACAAGAAAATTTCAATGCTTATGTTGGTAGACAATTGCAACATAATGCTTATATGATTGAACGCTTGAGTGATTATCTGTCTAGAGTTAAAGGTGAACTGAAACTCATTAGTATACATGCTTCTATGGTTACCACTCAAGTAGAACAAGTACTTAAGGCTCAGAATGATTTACTCAATGAATTAAATGGTAAGAATAATGACTATGTTGTTAGAGTAGCAACTAGAGGTGGTAAAATGACTCAGGAACCTCTGTATCCTGAAGGCCACCCTAAGAGAATTGAGCAAGATTCTCAGAGAGCTAATTTAGATGCACCTAGTTCTTTTAAGAAGAAGAAAAAGAGAAATGATAGGACTTTGCATGCTTCTAGTGAACATGTAGCTGACACACCTGAAAATCCCAATGATATATCTGTTTCTGATGCTGAGACACAATCTGGTAATGAACATGAACCTAGTGATAATGTTAATGATGATGTTCATGATGATGCTCAACCTAGCAATGATAATGATGTAGAGATTGAACCTGCTGTTGATCTTGATAACCCACAATCAAAGAATCAACGTTATGATAAGAGAGACTTTGTTGCTAGGAAGCACGGTAGGGAAAGAGAACCATGGGTTCAGAAACCCATGCCTTTTCCTCCGAAACCATCCAAGAAAAAAGGATGATGAGGATTTTGAGCGCTTTGCTGAAATGATTAGACCTATCTTTTTGCGTATGCGTTTGACTGATGTGCTTAAAACAAACCCTTATGCTAAGTATATGAAAGATATTGTTACCAATAAAAGAAAGATACCCGAAGTAGAAATTTCCACCATGCTTGCCAATTACACTTTTAAAGATGGAATACCTAAGAAACTAGGAGATCCAGGAGTACCCACTATACCTTGCTCCATTAAAGGAAACTATGTTAAAACTGCTTTATGTGATCTTGGAGCCGGTGTTAGTGTTATGCCTCTCTCTTTATATCGTAGACTTGACTTGAGTAAGTTGACACCTACCGAAATATCTTTGCAAATGGCTGATAAATCAACTGCCATACCTGTCGGTATTTGTGAGGATGTGCCTGTTGTGGTTGCAAATGTTACTATTCTAACGGACTTTGTTATACTTGATATTCCCGAGGACGATAGTATGTCTATTATCCTTGGTAGACCCTTTTTGAATACTGTAGGGGCTGTTATAATTGCAACAAGGGCAATGTCACTTTTCATGTCAATGGTAATGAGCATACGGTACACTTTCCGAGGAAACAACCTCAGGTCCATAGTATCAATTATATTGGAAAAATTTCAACTAATACTATTTGAGGTTTTGAATTTCCTCTCCCTACTGTCAAGAAGACATATGACATTCTTATTGTTGGGGACATACATATCCCCATTGAGGTAACCTAGTGTTATTCTAAAATTCTCCGGTTTCATGTTATTCGGAAAGAGTTTATTAACAAGACCTGATCAACCTTGTTAATGGGTTCCTTTTGATGAGCATGAGATGGGTGAATCTAGATAGCACAACCTTCTGTATCCTCCTTTTACTTTCTGTTAATTAGGATAAATAAAGCAAAAATAGTATTTTCTGTCTGTTTCCAGACTTATTCGTGCAATAAAAAATACCCCGAAAATAAAAGTTCTCAAAATGCTTAGAAAATTTAATATGATTTTTTCTAGAATATTTGAGAATATGTGGCACAGAAAACACCACGAGGGGAGCCAACACCTGGCCACGAGGGTCCAGGGCGCGCCCCCTGCCTCGTGGGCCCCACGTGGCCCCCCTCCACTTATTCCTGCACCCATACTCTTCTTCTTCCTCCCAAAAAAATCACCAACCAGCTCAAGCACGAGTTCTAGCTCTTCTTGCTGCTATTTTCGATCTCCTTGCTCAAAGCATCATTCACCAAACTATTTGGGGAGATTGTTCCTTGGTATGTGACTCCTCCATTGGTCCAATTAGTTTTTGTTCTAGTGCTTTATTTGTTGCAAAAAAAATGCTGATGTGGTGACCTTGTTCTTGAGCTTGCATGTCAAATTTCGTTGGTCCCAAGTAGTTCTAATGCATGATATAGTCTCTAGGCACTTGTAGGAGTTGTTGCTATCAATCTTGTTGAGTTTGCTTAACTTTTATTTTGAGTTACTAAAAATTTCAGAAAATTTCAGAAAATGCATAGGAAAATCTTCCAAGGTGGTTCTTCAAGAAAGCAAGAAACGAGGTTCACCTTTCATGAGCCGGACGATGAACTACCGAGGGAAGCGGAAGTGCGGCCTTGTGAATGGCCGTCAGACGACTTTATGGTTCAGGTTGGCATCAAGGAGGAATTTGACGCATATGTACGCAACGCTGACCTCGAGGGCTTCATACAAGATAAGTGCCCTCAATACCGTGGCTTAACTGATACCTTTGTGAGAAGGTTTACATTTTCATCTACATGCAATTCTCACACTGTCCTGTTTGACCTTTATGATAAATCTTACTCCATGGACTTAGAGGATTTTAATGATGCTTGTAAGCTCCCGCAATGGGGCAGTATAGGTGATCCTCGCAAATCTGAATATAGAGATTTCCTTGCTAGTATCACTGTGGGGGAATCTAGAGAAATCACACAGGCTACCATAGGGAGTATTCATTTTCTTGCTATTCATTACTTTGCTCTCTTTATTAGTAGATGCATAAACGGTAAAGATGAGATTTGCCACATGTGTGTCCCTGATCTTAGTGTTCTTAAGAGTGATGTACTAGGTGGTAGACAATATAACTTGGGAGCCATTGTTGCACGTAGGCTACATCATAATGGTTTACAAGGAGATTTATTTGGTGGGATTTATGCTACTCGCATAGCCCGCCGTCTTGGTGTGCTTGTCCATGAAAATGATGAACCTTTACCGCCTGCTCATTTGGATTACAATGCTATGACTAGTCACCGGTTTATAGAGAGGGATGAACAATCCCTCAAATATCGACTAATCTTTAACAAGCGTCATGTCGTCCCTATTACTCTTCCTGCTCCTACTTTGTTTGACTTTCAGGAAAAAGGGAGATATACTATAACCAGGGAGGAGGCAAATGAGTATCATAATATGATGGAAGCAGCCCGCCTTCGAGCTGCAGCTCAGCAGGCGGTAGCTGCTGCATCTCAGTACAACCCCAACTACAACTTTGGGTATCAGCCAGGCCAATATTGGCCATAGGCCAACTTAGGCCAAAAAACCTAAGCTTGGGGGAGTACGTGTTTCTCACCGACTTTACATTCATGCTTACACACTTATTCTAGTTGTCGGTGCTCGCACTCTTTCATTGTACCATCCATGCTTAGTTTCAATTCTTTTTCTTAGTCTTTTTCTCGTGTGTTAGAAAACCTCAAGAAAAACAAAAAATATTAGCTGCATCTCTTAGTTAGTTTACTTTCCTTGCTTGTAGTAGTAATTAAAAGAAAACCCAAAAATATTTCTCGTTCTTCTTTTTGCTTGTTGGGAGCTTTCCCGTGTAAATAGTTTCTTTTCTTTTCTTTGGGGGTCAAGAGTAGAAGACCATGATTAAAATGCTTAGTGGCTCTCATATGCTTTATAGTTGATTTAACCTTGAGCCATATTACCTTGTCTTCTCTCTTGTATTAAATGCTTGCAGATTCCAGCTTAGTCCAATGCACGTGCACTATTATTATTATCCACACCGTTCGGTCGTGCGAGTGAAAGGCAATAAGGATGATATATGATGAACTAAATGAGATGAGAAAAACTGGTATGAACTCGACCTCTCTTGTTTTTGTAAATATGATAGTTCATCGTTCCTGATTCAGCTTGTTATGAATGAAACATGCTTGCAACGACAATTAGAGATCATAGCTGCTTATGCCATGCTTAATTAGCTAAGAGTTTATAATGGTCTATCTTGCGTGCCAACATGATATTAAAATGGTTGTGATGTAGTATGATGGGGTGGTATCCTCCTTTGAACGATTCAAGTGGTCTGACTTGGCACATGTTCACGCATGTAGTTGAAACAAACCAACATAGCCTCCACGACATTTATGTTCATGGCAATTTATATCCTACTCATGCTTGCATTCATTGTTGATTAATTTTAATGCATGTTCATGACCGTTGTCGCTCTCTAGCTGGTCGCTTCCCAGTCTCTTTCTAGCCTTCACCTGTACTAAGCGGGAATACTGCTTGTGCATCCACTTCCATAAACCCCAAAGTTATTCCATATGAGTCCACCATACCTTCCTATATGCGGTATTTACCTGCCGTTCCAAGTAAATTTGTATGTGCCAAACTCTAAACCTTCAAATTAAATTCTGTTTTGTATGCTCGAACAGCTCATGTATCAACTAGGGTTGTCTATATCTTCCATGCTAGGTGGGTTATTCTCTCGATGAGTGGACTTCGCTCATCATTCGCAAGAAAATGGCTGGTAACCGGGATGCCCGGTCCTATGCTCAAAATCATAATAATTAAACAAAACTCCCCCAGGGCTGTTGCTGGTTTGGACGGTACCCGTTGTTGGTGGTTGGGGGAGTATAAACTTTACCATTCTGTTTGGGAACCGCCTATAATGTGCGTAGTATGGAAGATATCGAGATTCTTGGTTGTTATGTTGACAATGAAAGTATACCGCTCAAAATGTTATTCATCTCCTTTTAAAAATCGAGCCCTGTCACCTCTACAAATCCCTGCTTCCCTCTGCGAAGGGCCTATCTATTTACTTTTATGCTGAGTCATCATCCTCTTATAAAAGAGCACCAGTAGGAGAGCACCTCTGTCATTTGCATGTATTACTATTAATTTGCATTGAGTATGATCATGACTGGATCTCTTTTACCATGAATTACAATGTCTAGTCAGTCCTTGATCTTCAAAGGTGCTCTGCATTTATGTTTTGCTGTCTCAGAAAGGTCTAGCGAGATACCATCTTGTTATATCATATCATGATTGTTTTGAGAAAGTGTTGTCATCTGAGGTTTATTATTATTGCTCGCTAGTTGATTATGCCATTGATGTGAGTAGACATGTGTAAGTGCATCTCGTGCCACCCCTAGTTGGTTTTGGAGTATTGATGACAAACCTGGTTGAGGGACTAATGTGTTTGTGAGAATTGCAGGATAACACAGGTAGTAGTCCCTCATTGATTCGGTTTACCTACCGGAGATGACCCCTAAAAATGTATGAAGACATTGACATCAGTGGTGGTATATGAAAATAATCATATTGAAGACTATGACAAGAGAAGACATTGTGTGAAGACTATGGAGAACGAGGACTTAGATGTTTCATTGTTTCCTTTTCTTCTTTGTTGAGTCATAGGAACCACCGCACTGTTAAGTGGGGTCCAAGTGATCTAAGTCGGAGTGACTGAAGTGATGCTCAACCAAATCCTATGTCTTCGTGCAAAGACTATGAGAGCAAATCTTATCCAGAGTCGGATGAGTCAGCCTTACTTGTAGCCCAAGTAAAGTTGCCGTGTGAGTGTTTGAAATCTGACTGTTGGAACACGTGTCAGTTCCTTAGTGACCCAGGGTCACTTCGGACAAATCAGGTCGGGTTGCCCAGTGGCTATAAATAGCCCACCCCCTACACCATAAATGGGTGGCTGCTCAGAGTTATTACCCGGCTTTTGTCGTTTGAGAGCAACCCACCTCCGAAGCTTTTGAAGAGAGAAATCCTTGCGAGGACAAAGCCCAAACACCCAGAGCCAAAGAGTGTTAGGCATCACTGAAGTCTTTCTATCTGTGTGACCTGAAGACTTATTACACTTGAGGACTGTGTTTCCTCCAGCCGGTTAGGCGTCGCGTTCTGAGCATCCAAGAGTCATTGTGGATCACCGATGAACGAAGTCTGTGAAGGTTTGGAAGTCTACCTTGAAGACTTACCAGAGTGATTGGGCGAGGACTAGGTGTCCTTAGCTCAAGGGGAATAAGGTGAAGACGCGGTCTTCTGAGTTAAATCTCAGCCTCCCTAACCAGACGTACAGTTGTCACAGGAACTGGAACTGGTCTAACAAATCACTGTCCTCCTCGAGCTATTGGTTCTATCCTTTCCTTCCCTTTACTTACTGTCCTATGTTGTGAAGTCATTGCCTGCTTGCCTTATCTGATTGACTTCACTGAGTATCTACTTGTCGTGATTGGCTTCATTCCTTCTTCCATCATGATCCCTACTGCCTAGCTGCTATTAGTCTTCGTGCCTTCACTTCATTGAATACATGACTATGGCTTGTCTAGTGTAGTCTACTTTCCGCTGCGTACTAATAGGATTGAGTTTATCTTTTGTCTTCAAAAATACCATGTTTTGAAGCATTTCATAAAAATCGCCTATTCACCCCCCTCTAGTCGATATACAACACTTTCAATTGGTATCAGAGCAAGGTACTCCCTTGTTCTGTGTGATTCGGTTTAACCACCTGGAGTTTTAGCTATGTCGACTGCAAGGATAATCAAAGTCTCCGCTGCGTGCCCCGTCTTCGATGGCACCGAATATCCCTACTGGAAGAACAAGATGCGCATGCACCTTGAAGCCATTGACGTGGACCTCTCGTTTGTCGTCAAGAACGGCGTTCCCAAGACTGGTGAAGGTATCACTCCTGCTGATGTCAAGAGGCTCGTCCAACTGGATTCAACGGCCAAGGACATCATCTGTGGTCATCTGACCAAAGGACAATATGGTCGTGTAAGTGCTCTGGACACGTCAAAGGAAGTCTGGGACTGGCTCTCAAAGGTCAATGAAGGAGTCTCTACCCAGAGAGATCAAAGGATTAGCGTCCTTCGCAATCTCTTCAATCGCTTCAAGAGACATGACAATGAGAATGTCCAGCACACATTCGATCGTTTCACTGACATCACAAATGAGCTTCAAGCACTTGGTGCCACTGGAATCACCAAGCATGAAATCGTCAAGACTCTTCTGAGATCACTCGACAGCTCATTTGATATCCTTGCCCTGATGATTCAGGAACGCCCTGACTTCAAGACTCTCGATCCGTCTGATATACTTGAGAGGCTCAACACACATGAGTTCCAGCTATCTAAGAAACGTGACATCTATGGTCCCAACTATGGCCGATCTCGCGCCTTAAAGGCAAAGGCTGTTTCTTCATCTGAAGAAGAATCTGACTGCAGTTCTGATGATCCTGAAGACATTGGAAAGGAGCTTGCCATGCTTGTGAAGAAGTTCTAGAAATTCACTAGGAAGAAAGGCTTCAAAAAGTCTTCACGATCTAGCTCAAGAAATGATGAAGCTTCTACCCATGACTACAAGAAGAGAACATGTCATAAGTGCAAGAAACCTGGTCACTACATCTCTGAGTGTCCTCAGTGGGACAATGAGAAGAAGAAGAAGAAGAAGAAGAGCAAGGAATATCATTCTGATGACAAGAAAAAGAAGAAATACTCAAAGTCTTCTTCCAAGTCTTCATCAAAGTATTCATCACACAAGAAGAATTCATCTGGCAAGACTCGCGCATTTGTTGGCAAGGAGATGGATTCTGAGGAGGAGTCTGCTTCTGAAGAGGCGGAGGTGGAGTCGGAGGAGGAGTCTGATTCTGGTGCTGCGAGTCTGGCTCTAGCCACTGCATATGTGGGCAAGTCCATCTTCAACACTGAAGACAATGGCCCCGTCCCCAACATTGATGATGAGGATGACGACTCTGCTCCCACCTACTGCTTCATGGCACGCGGTGCTAAGGTAAAATCACGCGATGCTTACTTTCAAACATCCAGTGAAGATGACTCTGATTGTGAATCAAAACCTAGCTACAAGACACTTGCTAAATTTGCCACTGAACAGCAGAAAGCCATGGAACATATTCAAAAATTGTTAGACAAAAGCGATGACTTGTTGGACGCGGAAATGACTCGTTCTCAGTCCTTAATTGAAGACATAAAAAATCTTCATGTTAAGTACAAGGAGCTTGAAGGTCTTTATGAATCGCTCTCAAAAACTCATGAAAAGCTTTCCCACGATTACATTTAAAGGAAACGAGAACTTGAGAAATTGAAAGCGGCTCATGAAGACATTCAAAAAGAAAATGAGTCACTCCGCGCACAACTGATCAGCTCCACTCACGAAGAGTTTGAACCACCATGTCTAAAATGCATTGAGCGTGATAATGCTACATCTGTTGCTGTATGTTCTACTGCTGCCACTGTTGCAATATATTCAACTACTGATGTGGTAACTAACCCCTCTGCTGAGGATACCACTACTATTGCTGATGAAAACGCTAGGTTGAAGACTTTGCTTGAAACAGGGATGTACAAAAGCCTCAAAGGGCATCGGACTCTATGTGATGTCCTCAAAAAGCAGATACTGAACCGAAACCCTAGGAAAGAGGGTGTTGGGTTCGACAGGAAAATGAATGTTGATGGTTCATACTGGAAGCCTGAGCAGTATCCCAAAACCACATGGGTTGCTACAAAGGAACCTTCAGTGGATCCATCTACCCTATCTGGCTTCACTTGTGCTAATCCTGTTATCATTGATGAATCCTTTGATGCAAACTATAAACTGTTTAAGAATCAAAATGGTGAAGTGTTTGCCAGGTATATTGGTACTAACTGCAGGAACGGGCCACCTATGAAGAAGATCTGGGTACCCAAAGGTGGTCTTGAGAAACTTCCAGCAAAAGTTATCATGACACCTCTTGGGAAGAAGACAAACCCCAGACCAAAGGCTTCATATGGTCCTAAGGCTTCATACAGACGAAGGACTCACCTGAGTCACCCTAATGCGGATGTTTTGCAGGGAAACCATACTCAGACCCATGAATATGAGCGTGTTTCTTCAAACCGCTATATTCATAAAACAAAGATTTTTTCTGCCTATTCTTATGAGTATTATTCTCCTCCTGCAAGATTATTTGCTAGGGCTCCAAAGCCAAAATTCTCAGATGCTTCTCTTAGACTCATTGCTTCTAAGCCACCCCTGAAAATGTGGGTGGTTAAGAAGAACTAACTTTCTCTTGCAGGGAAAGGTCTCCAGCCGAAAATCAAAAGCTTCTGATGCTATTGCTGGGGACCTAAAACACTTGTAGGGCACAAGATCAAATGCCCAAATGACTTACTGCTCACACTGCTCTTGAATCACTTGCTAAACATATTATCAGTCCTAATCTTCGTCTGAGCTTTCATAATCCACTTATACATCAAATGTTTATGCTTCATAATGGCTTTTGGTGAAGCCTATCCTCCTAACTGCATTGTAGGGAGTGACAGCAAAGTCTTCAGAATGGATTGTGGATAGCGGATGCACAAATCATATGACTGGTGATCGGAATCTTCTCATGGACTCAACCTTACGTCCATCTAACAAGAGTCACATCACGTTTGCTGATACTGGTAAAATCAAAGTGTTGGGTCTAGGTAGAGTTGCAATCTCAAGAGATCAGCACATGGATAAAGTCATGCTTGTTGAATCTCTTGGCTTCAACTTAATGTCTGTCTCAATGCTTTGTGACTTAAACATGATTGTGATCTTTGGCAAATTTCGTTGCCTTGTACTAATGGAATCTGATAAGTCTGTAGTATTTGAAGGATACAGAAAAGGTGATATGTATATGGTAGATTTCTCAGCTGGACCACAGATGGCCGTATGTCTTCTAGCAAAAGCTTCAGAGTGCTGGCTCTGGCATCGGAGGCTAGGACATGCTGGCATGAGGAACTTGCACACTCTCGCAAAGAAGAAGCATGTCATAGGCATCGAGGAAGTCAAGTTCAAGAAAGATCATCTATGTGGTGCCTGTGAAGCTGGGAAGATGACTAGAGCCAAGCACCCCTCGAAGACAATCATGACCACTTCCAAACCCTTCGAGCTGCTTCACATGGACTTATTCGGCCCTACTCACTACTCCACATTCTCTACCACAGCCTGTCTATATGGCTTCGTCATTGTTGATGATTTTCAAGATACACATGGGTGCACATAATACTCTACAAGACTGAAGTGCAAGGTGTATTCAGACGCTTCGCCAACCGTGCCATGAACAACTATGGCGTCAAGATCAAGCATATCAGAAGTGACAATGGCACTGAGTTCAAGAACACTGGCCTTGATCTTTATCTGGATGAAATGGGAATCACTCATGAATTCTTAGCCCCGTATACACCTCAGCAAAATGGGATCGTTGAGCGCAAGAACATAACTCTAATTGAGATGGCTCGAACGATGCTCGATGAATACAAGACACCAAGAAGGTTTTGGCCCGAAGCTATTGATACTGCATGACATATCATCAACCGTGTTTATCTTCACAAGCTTCTGCAGAAAACATCCTATGAACTACTCACTGGAAAGAAGCCTAACGTAAGTTACTTCAGAGTATTTGGAGCTAAGTGCTGGATCAAGGATCCTCATCACAAGTCAAAATTTGCACCGAAAGCACATGAAGGCTTCATGCTCGGATATGGAAAGGACTCACACTCCTACAGAGTCTTCAACATCTTTCTCTATAAAACTGTTGAAACTGTGGATGTGCGGTTTGATGAGACAAATGGTTCACAAAGAGAGACCCTACCAACTGTGCTAGATGAAGCTTCACCAAATGAATCTATCAAGCTAATGGGAACCGGTGAGATCATGCCTTCTGAAGCACAACCTGACGAGGAACTCATCATCTCTGCTCCAAATCAACCTGACGACAATGCTCAGCCTGAAGACAACACTCCTAACGATGACAATGTACAGCAAGAGAAAAACCTTCGTCCAGCTCATCCTCGTGTTGCAAATGAAGTACAAGTTGAAAAGATAATTGATAGCATAAATGCTCCTGGCCCACTTACTCGCTCAAGAGCAACACAGCTTGCAATTTCTGTGGGCACTTTGCCTTTGTCTCAATATCTGAACCCAAGAAAGTTGTTGAAGCTTTTATGGAACCTGAATGGATTCAAGCAATGCAAGAAGAGCTTCAACAGTTTGAGCTGAACAATGTGTGGGAACTTGTCAAGCGTCCTGATCCTCACAAGCACAACATAATAGGCACAAAATGGATCTATCGCAACAAGCAAGATGAGCATGGTCAAGTGGTCAGAAACAAAGCTCGTCTCGTTGCTCAAGGATACACTCAAGTCGAAGGGATTGACTTCGATGAAACATTTGCTCCGGTGGCTAGACTTGAAGCTATTCGTATACTGCTAGCCTATGCAAATCATCACAACATACTTCTATATCAAATGGATGTAAAGAGTGCCTTTCTCAATGGAAGGATTGAAGAAGAAGTGTACGTTACACAACCACCTGGCTTTGAAGATCCAAAACGTCCTGATATGGTATACAAACTCAACAAGGCACTGTATGGCCTCAAACAAGCGCCTCGTGCTTGGTATGACACACTCACCTAGATCCCACACCCTTCACGAAGACATATGATGATGAACTATTTGTCTGCCAAATCTATGTGGACGACATTATCTTCGGCTGCACGGACAAAAAATACAGTGATGAGTTTGGTCACATGATGCAAGAGCAATATCAAATGTCCATGATGGGTGAGCTGAAGTTCTTCCTTGATCTTCAAATTCGTCAGCAAAGCAACGACATCTTCATATCTCAAGAGA
The DNA here is from genome assembly GCA_902687465.1 of Secale cereale. NCBI lineage: Eukaryota > Viridiplantae > Streptophyta > Magnoliopsida > Poales > Poaceae > Secale > Secale cereale. The sequence goes on from LR738711.1 coordinate 622,244,365, forward strand.
AGTACCTTAAAGATTGCCTGAAAAAGTTTGGAATGCAAGACTGCAAAGGGTACTCGACGCCAATGCGTGCTAAACACCATCTGGGTCCCGATGCCAATGGTAAAGAGTTTGATCAACACGTATACCGCTCCATGATTGGTTCTTTACTTTATTTATGTGCATCTAGGCCAGATATTATGCTTAGTGTTTGCATGTGTGCTCGATATAAAGCGGCACCAAAGGAGTCGCATCACTTAGCTGTGAAGCGAATACTTCGATATTTGGCTTACACCCCAACACTAGGATTATGGTATCCAAAGGGCTCAGAGTTTGATCTAGTTGGATTCTCAGATGCTGATTATGCTGGTGACAAAGTTGATCGCAAGTCTACCTTAGGCACATGTCACTTTCTAGGACGATCTCTTGTCTGTTGGTCTTCAAAGAAGCAGAACTGTGTATCACTCTCCACTGCTGAATCTGAATACATTGCTGCTGGATCTTGCTGCGCTTAGCTTCTCTGGATGAAGCAAACGCTCAAGGACTATGGCGTCCATCTGAAGCATGTGCCACTCTACTGTGATAATGAAAGCGTTATCAAGATTGCCAACAACCCAGTTCAACACTCGAAGACAAAGCACATTGAAATTCGTCATCACTTTCTCATAGCTCATGTCATGAAGGAAGATATTGATATCATACACGTCAACACTGAAGAGCAACTGGCAGATATCTTCACAAAGCCCTTGGAGGAGAAAAGGTTTTGCAAGTTGCGGTGTGAGCTAAATATCTTAGAATCCTCAAATGTCCTGTAATCAGGCACACATCCTAACACTTATGCATATTGATGACTTAGATGTGCAACACACGAAGTAAAGTATATCTTCAATCAATGAAGACTTACATTCTAAGTGTGAATACATTAACAAGGAATTTGACTTCGGAGCACCACGAGAATTGTGCGCCGTGTCTGGGTCTAATACTTCCTATACGGTGGGTAACGCCACCACCAAATTCTTGTTTGAAGTGTTTCTCGTGGCATTACATTTGCAAAGTCTTCGCACTTGGTTTATCTTCATATAGGACATATATATATATATAGAGTTGTGTTCTGTCCTCAACAACTTTCACTTATAGCTATGTCTTCATATTTGAATCCTTTGAACTAAGTGAATGTGATCGGACCCTAACCTCTTTATGCTTTCTCATCTCACACTCTGTCTGTCCAAATCATATGCATTCTGTTGAATCTGTCGAATATCTTCTCTGCATCCTTGTCAGTAGAAGATACAAAGACAAACTTTAAATCTGATTTTAATGCTCCATCCTTTATGCCTGAAACCCGGAGAAGCCGAACGACCACTCCGACAGTCGTGGTGTACGTGGGATCGTGGGACAACTCCCAATGCGTTACATGACCGCCACGTGTCCCTCGTATGTGAACCGCCAGGGGCACCTGCATAATTGTGCTACGCTGTCTCCCATGCTTATAAATGCACGTCCCATCACGGTCAAAAATTTCTTCCACCACCTCTCCACCTCGACCAACCCTAGCGCCTCCGCTAGCTCCCGACGATGTCGGCGACGAAGCGCTTCGCTGCCACAACCTCGTCGACGCCGTCCTCGCGCCGGCCGCGGACATCTTCTACTCCACCATCGCCGTAGCTGTCATCCGTTGCTAAGTTAGGGCACAAAAGATCGAACTGCTGGGCATCCAAGTCCTCTCCGTCTAAGGAGTTCATCGTGTGGTAAATAAAACTTGCCTTTTACCATCTTCTTGATCCATAAAGATTCATCTCTTTCACCACAAGAGGTTTCTGCCTACACAAATATATAGATCTATCTGCATCTCATATCTTGCCTAGTACATTCACATATGCTTCAAACATAGTTAGATTCCTCACTTGTACCTATTCGTGGATTCATACAAATCTAGAACCAACTCTCATCATATGAGTGAATGTCTTCGCGCTATGAGGTCAAAGTCTTCAAAACTGTTTTATCTTCAAAAACTTCTGAGAATGCATATGACCTCTTCCCCTTCCCTCGCATCTCTAATGCTGTCACAGGTACATGTCCGTGGGAGAATCCCTCGGTTCTCATAGTCTGCATTCATTTGTAGAATTTTTGCAGCGTCACATTCACTCCCCTGAAGACAGTTCCTGTCTGACCAGCAGACCGAAGCACTTGCCAGTTTTGAAGCCATTCAGTTTGAAGCCCTTCAGATTGAAGCCAATGGCAACTGACAAGACAGTTAGAAAGGGTGGCAGATAGCGCCGTGGCAACACCTCCATTGATTTGCCTCCTGATCTCACTGAGATGTACAAGACTGGTCCAGAGGAGGATTATAATCAGAGGAAGACACGAATCCAATGGATTCGAAGTTATTGGGCTGAACAGTGGTTCAAGTACAGGTTCGCGACCCAAGAGTACGCTGAAAAGAACGCCATCAAGCATCCATGGAGAGATATCACTTATAAAAATATTCCCCCCAAGACTCGTGCTGAAGCCATTGCTCAAGGCTTCTATCCTTGCATGGTCAGAGGGACTCAACCTACTGATGCTAATTCAAGTTCTCTGCTCTGGTGTCACGACGACAATTTGTTCAAGCGCAATCTTCAATATGCCAAGAACTCAGCCAAAGAGAACAAGAAGAATTGGGGGTTGGACTTCAATCCTGGACCCTCTACGCCCCGCGCTGATGGCTTGCGCGAAGCTGAACCAAACCTGGTCGGGCCCTTCTACAACTTAGAAGGCCTCATCAGTCACATCAGGGTTCAAGGGGCAGATGTGGATCAACCTGTAGATGAAGCTGATTCTGAAGAAGCGCCTGCAACCCCGAAGCCCAAGAAGAAGAAATCCAAGGCTTCGAAGACAACTCCACCAATTGCTTCTAGAGTGAAGCCTTTGGCCACTGCTCCACCAGCACCAAGTGTGCAATCTGAGGAACACTCTCGCATCTCCAAGAGCAGACAGCTGAGGAGGAAGCCATCACGCAACCCCAGTCCAGCTCTCACTCCTGACGTTGTTCTGAAGACTGCCAATGAAGCCCTTGATCTCTCGAGCGATGAGGATCTTGGTGACGATGCTCTGGAGCAACTGATCAAGAGCAAGCAAGATGCTGAAATCTTCAATGATTTGCTGCTCTTTGACGTGGAAGTGCTCAATAATTTCATTGATGAATGGTTTGACACCCCAAACCTCAGCTTCGACGATCTTCAACTTCCAGTTGGCCTCAGCGTCTCCCTCCATGGCGCCATTGCTTCTGAGCTAGCTCTGGCTCAGAGAATTGTTGAGCTGAAGCAAAAGATCGATTATGAAAAGGCTCAGTTCAAGAAGCATATGGACAAGCTCAGCGTTCAAGAGATTCAATACTTCAAAGTTATGATGCATGAGCTCAAGGAAGCCTTTCGCCAGAGGCGTGATGAAGCTAAAGGTTCTCGTGAGCGGATCAAGGACTTGGCTGCCAAATGTGTTCAAGCTTTCAATGAAGCTGAAAAGCGCAAGGCCCTTGGGCGTCCTGGCATTGACCCAAGAATGGCTGCCAAGAAGAAGAAGAAGCAACCTGTGCCCGAAGCTGAAGAATCAAAGCAGGAAATGCCTAGCATAGTCTTCCCTGCCAGTATGACCGGCACGAAGCCTAAGGCCACTCCAACTGCTTCGGAACTTAAGAAGACAAAGGTGGCTGAAGCAAAAGCTCGCAAGCGCAAGAAAACTACTGATGAAGCTCCACCCACCAAGAAGCACAAGACAAAGAAGGATAAGGCTGCTTCCAAAGAGCCTATCTTTGTCGAGCCCATCTCAGTTGCTCGCCCTGCATCTGTCCACAGAGAACGTCGCATGACAGTCCATGAGCCTGCTCCCATAGAGGCTGAAGACACTCCAGCTGCTGACCCCATCACAGTTGAAGACATTGGTCCTCATGACAATGTTGAAGATGATGAAGTCATTCGTCAGATCGAGTACAACATCGAATCTTCGCCTGTTCATACGAACAACAAACGCATCAGCATTGGCCGTCCTTTGACGCCAATTGCACAGGATGACTCGTGGGCTGATCACCCACAGGATACACCAGTCACACCTCAGCCAACTCAAGACACCAGTTCGGTGTTTGAAGATGAAGACTTTGAGGCCCAACAACCTCCATTCCCTCAGGCGTCGCCGGCTTTTCGCAGGCTTCGCAAAGGACCAAGGCCTCAAGTCGTCGCCCCAAGTGTTCCAGAAGGAGTAGAGCAACCATCTGTACTTGACGCTGCTCCTACTGTGAACCCCTCAGAATCTGAAGCCAAAGTGGCCGAAGATATTTCGTCTGCATCAGCCGAAGAAGAACCACCCCAAGCGAAAGATGAACATACTGCCACACCCCCTGTTCTCGAGGAGAACGTGTCTGACCCTCCAGCTCCTAAAATGGAGGTTACAAACACAGAGGATGCCACCACCAACACTGAAGCCAATGACGTGGTCATGGCTGAAGCTAATGTGGCACCTGAAGACATAGTGGTGCCTGAAGTGATGGCGCCTGAAGACATCACTGCACCTGAAGCAAATCTGCAGCCTGAAGCTAATGCCTCTACTCCTGTTTCGCCTCCTAGGCCCCATACAATTGAGCAAGCATTCAATCAGGATGATCAGCTCATTTTTGTCCGGTGGCCCATTCTGACTCCACCACCTACTACTGGACCGCATGTTGCTGGTCCTTAGTTTGATCATCATGTTGAGCACATGCCTCAAGTTCAGAAGCCTAAGCCAAGACTGCCAAGGTTTCCAGGTATTGCAACCTCTCAAGGGTCATTCAATGCCAATAGCTTCACTGTGCACAACACCTTCTTTGACAGCGCCAAGAACCCATATTCCAAGCCAAGAATATCATCAGATAGGTTCTGGAGCCATCAGCAGCGCAGTTATTACTCAAGAGTACTCTATGATCAAGGGAGCATTTCCCCTCATATGCGTCTTGATACTGAAGCTATTGCTGGTCTGCCCTGTCTGGAGGAAGCTCTTGATTGTTTCCATGATGCTGGTCTGCTAAATTTTGTAACTGACAAGGAGCATTGGAATGAAGAGCTGCTTCTGCAATTCTATGCAACCCTCCACATTCGAGGCTACAGCAGGGATCCGAAGACATGGGTCCTTGAGTGGATGATAGGCAATGTCCATCATGAAGCCAAAGCCTTTGATCTCATTGAGCTTACTGGCCTGCCCACTCCAGGAGATCTGTATGAACCTGGCTGTCAATTACACAATGAAGCCTTGGAGAGTATCTTTCAAAAGCGCAAGCCCAACATGAGCCAAATGCTAAGCACGATGAAGCCTCTGCCAAGTGATGCTGAATATCCTAAGGAATTCTTTGTTGAAGACCTAGAGTACCTGTCCCGCACCATCTATCATATCATCAGGCGTACTCTATGGCCTGTCAAAGGACATTCTTCATCAGCCAAGCTTGAAGGCACCATGAAGACTTTGGTCTTCTATATCTTCAATGGCATCAACTTCAATGATCAAGATTTCTTCATTAGGCAATTAGCTATGTCTGGATCTGATCTGTTTGGTCTGAAATTCTATGCCCCATGGATTATGCGCGTCATCAAGCTGCATTCAGCTATCACCTATCAGCCCTCTGCTCGCAACCATCATATCCTCTTGCCTGAGGTTGATATGTCAGCTGAAGCTATATACCAAGAGCCTGCCAAAGAGCCTGTTAGTCTTCACAACGCTGATCACCAGAGCTTCACTCAACAGATTGAAGGAGTTCCAGCAGTCTCACGCATTTATCCTCTGGTTGGCCGTACTCGTCTACCTCGACACACTGAAACCGAAGCTACTGAGAGCACCATCGCCCATAGGCCTCAGAAGCAATCTTGTGTTCTCAATAACCGAGAGCTTCTGGTTGCCCTCCATCAGAAACAGGATAAGCATCACTACTGGCTCAAGCGTCAGATGCAAAGCCTCTTGGTGGATGTAAATCACATTCGCAATCTTGCCACCAAGAATGCCTTTTTTGCTCATGAAACCCGTCGGAGGTCTTGGAAGAGTTTGACCTTGCTGAGTGCTGAAGCGGATCTTCAAGACGATGGCTTCACAAAGAGATTCAAGTTTGACAACACTCCTCCAAGGAATGTTGTTATGCGTCGAACTCCATCTCTTGAAGATTTTGAATACTCCTCCTCCGCTGCAACAATTGACGCCAGGGTGATCGATGATCAAGATGATGCTACTTCACCGCCTCCTACATCAGCGCGCATCGACACTGTACCAACTACCTCTGCACCGCCAAACACCAACGTCGACCCTGCATCCTCTCCTGCTCCAACTGGGAACGAGTAGAGGCTCTATGTCTTCAAACCTTTTTGGTCCTTACTGACAAAAGGGGGAGAAGCATATGAGTTGATAGTCTTCAAGCGGGTCCATATGGGCGGGTGCTTTATATTTTGCCTAGTGTTTACAACTCTCATTTTTGCTACTTGGTTCTTTGAGTTGTAACACTTAAACTGATGGTCGTCTGCTACGTTTTTATGCTACTCTATAATGCGATGATAAATTCCGCATCTGCTACCGTATATTCCGCTCTTAGTCATTATTGCAGACGTCTATTTTTCATTATGCATATCATTATATTCGACATATCAATTGTGCATGATGAATTGTCTTCATAAGTTGAAGAGGATCTCCACAAGTACAACCTGCATGTGCATTTGCATTCAAAGGCAAATCAACTATATGCACATCTTCAGGGGGAGCCTTTTGCTACTTACGAAGACAATACCTTTATCCTTTACAATTTCACATATCTTTATCCCCGTTGAAAACTTCAACCAGTTTGTCATCAATCACCAAAAAGGGGGAGATTGTAAGTGCATCTAGTGCCACCCCTAGTTGGTTTTGGAGTATTGACGACAAACCTGGTTGAGGGACTAATGTGTTTGTGAGAATTGCAGGATAACACAGGTAGTAGTCCCTCATTGATTCGGTTTACCTACCGGAGATGACCCCTAAAAATGTATGAAGACATTGACATCAGTGGTGGTATATGAAGATAATCATATTGAAGACTATGACAAGAGAAGACATTGTGTGAAGACTATGGAGAACGAAGACTTATCTACTTTTCCAAACCCTTTTGCACTTGTTTTGGACTCTAACTTGCATGATTTGAATGGTACTAACCCGGATTGACGCTGTTTTCAGCAGAATTGCCATGGTGTTGTTTTTGTGCAGAAATAAAAAGTTCTCGGAATGACCTGAAAATCCACGGAGAATTATTTTGGAATATATAAAAAATACCTGCGGAAAGATCTACGTCAGGGGCCCCACACCCTGTCCATGAGGGTGGGGGCGCACCCCCTCCCCGTGGGCGCGCCCCCTGCCTTGTGGGCCCCCTGACGCTCCGCCAACGTATCTCCGGACCCCATATATTCACTTTCAGGGAAAAAATCACAGAGGAAGAATTATCGCGTTTTATGATATGGAGCCGCCGCCAAGCCCTAATCTCTCTTGGGAGGGCTGATCTGGAGTCCGTTCGGGGCTCCAGAGAGTGGAGATCGTCGCCATCGTCATCATCAACCTTCCTCCATCACCAATTCCATGATGCTCACCGCCGTGCATGAGTAATTCCATCGTAGGCTTGCTGGACGGTGATGGGTTGGATGAGATTTATCATGTAATTGAGTTAGTTTTGTTAGGTTTGATCCCTAGTATCCACTTTGTTCTGAGATTGATGTTGCTATGACTTTGCTATGCTTAATGCTTGTCACTAGGGCCCGAGTGCCATGATTTCAGATCTAAACCTATTATGTTTTCATGAATATATGTGTGTTCTTGATCATATCTTGCAAGTCTATAGTCACCTACTATGTGTTATGATCCGGCAACCCCGAAGTGACAATAATTGGGACCACTCCCGATGATGACCGTAGTTTGAGGAGTTCATGTATTCACTATGTGTTAATGCTTTGGTTCGGTACTCTATTAAAAGGAGGCCTTAATATCCCTTAGTTTCCAATAGGACCCCGCTGCCACGGGAGGGTAGGACAAAAGATGTCATGCAAGTTCTTTTCCATAAGCACGTATGACTATATTTGGAATACATGCCTACATTACATTGATGAACTGGAGCTAGTTCTATGTCACCCTAGGTTATAACTTTTACATGATGAATTACATCCGACATAATTCCCGATCACCGATCCAATGCCTACGAGCTTTTCACATATTGCTTGTTGCTTATTTACTTTTCCACTGCTACTATTACAAAAACTACAAAAACACTACCGTTACTTTTATTACTACTACCGCTACTATCATATTACTTTGCTACTAAACTACCTTGCTGCAGATACTAAGTTTCCAGGTGTGGTTGAATTGACAACTCAGCTACTAATACTTAAGAGTATTCTTTGGCTCCCCTTGTGTCGAATCAAAAAATTGGGTTGAATACTCTACCCTCGAAAACTGTTGCGATCCCCTACACTTGTGGGTTATCAGTTTTGCCAAAGATTGTGCTTGCAGTGCCTGTAGTGAAGGAAAGTTACATGAGAAGGCTCACCCTCCCACGACTATCATCTGCTCAAAAAGACCATTAGAGATCTTTCACATGGATCTCTTTGGGCCTCCATCCTTTGATAGTCTTGGGGGTAGAAAGTATTGCTTGGTGATTGTAGATAATTATTCAAGATACACCTAGGTATACTTCTTCAAGAGGAAGAGTGAGACCCAACAAACCGTCATCAACTTTGCAAATGAAGCTCAACGACAACATGATGCAAAGATCTTGATGATTCAAAGTGAGAACGGCATCGAGTTCAAGAACTACACCTTGGATGAGTTTCTTAGTGATGAGGGGATCAAGCATCAATATGCCGCACCATATACCCCTCAACAAAATGGTGTGGCGGAGAGAAAGAACCAGACATTGATGGACGCGGCGAGGACCATGATGGCGGAGTTCAAGTATCCGTACAACTTTTGGGGCGAAGCCATCAACACCGCTTGTCATGCATCCAATCGGCTCTATCTCCGCAAAGGATTGAACAAGACTCCATAGGAGATACTTACCGGTAACAAGCCCAATCTCAGGTACTTCTATGTGTTCGGTTGGAAGTGTTTCATACTCAAGAAAGGTGCTCGTTTGTCTAAATTTGAAGCTAGAGCTCATGAGGGCATCTTTGTTGGTTATGCTACAAACTCTCATGCTTATCGTGTCCTCAACAAGTCCAATGTACTCATTGAGGAGACGTGTAACGTAGATTTTGATGAGAATAACGGCTCCCAAGTGGAGCAAAGTGGTACTTGTGATGTAGGTGATGAAATTCCTCCCCAAGCCATAAGAAGAATGGGTGTTGGTTATATCCTACCATTGAGGAACCCCTTGTGGCCGAAGGAGAAGGACAATGTTACACTCAAGTGGAACCATCACCAACCCAAGACCCACACACTTCCGAAGAACAAAGTGAAGGCCCTCAACCGGATGAACAAGGCCAAGTGCAAGATCAACCTCAAGATGGTGGTGAGCCACCAAGTGATGCACAAGGCCAATTTCCCTCTCCCGAGCATGTTCAAGATCAAGAGCAAGCTCAAGATCAAGATCAAGCTCATGACGACGCTCAAGATGATCAACTCTTAGCTCCTCAATTATCTCTTGAAGAGCAATTGGAGCGTCGTGCTGCCAAAGTTGCTTCCAGGCTTGCTTCGAGAGAGCATCACATGGAGAATATTCTTGGAAGCATCACAAAGGGGGTAAGCACTCGTAGACAATTAGCAAACTATTGTGCTCATCAAGCTTTTGTCTCTTATGTTGAACCTCAAAAGGTCTATGAGGCACTCGAAGACCCCGATTGGCTCCATGCCATGCATGAAGAACTCCATAACTTCGAGCGCAACAAAGTGTGGCGTCTGGTGCCAAGGCCGAAGGAGAACTATAATTTCATTGGAACCATGTGGATCTTTAAGAACAAGCAAGATGCTCAAGGAATTGGCATCTGTAACAAGGCGCGTTTGGTGGCTCAAGGCTACTCCCAAGTCGAGGGTATCGACTACGGTGAAACCTTTGCCCCCGTCGCTTGCCTTGAATCTATTCATTTGTTGCTTGCCTATGCTTCTCATCATAACTTTAAATTGCAACAAATGGATGTGAAAAGTGCCTTTATTAATGGTCCTCTTAATGAGTTGGTGTATGTCAAACAACCCCCGGGGTTTGAGGATCCTAAATTCCCCAATCACGTGTATCAACTCGATAAGGCGCTCTACGGTCTTAAACAAGCCTCACGTGCGTAGTATGAGCATCTTACCGAGTTGTTGCAAGATCATGGGTTTGAAATTGGGAAAATCGACCCCACTCTTTTTACTAAGAAGGTCAAAGGGGAGTTGTTTGTATGCCAACTATATGTTGATGATATTATCTTTGGTTCACCTAACAAAGCTTTCAATGATGAGTTTGCCGCACTCATGACCGCGCTATTTGAGATGTCCATGATGGGAGAGTTGAAGTTCTTCCTTGGGTTCGAGATCAAACGAAGAAGAGGAGGACTCTTCATCAAACAAGCCAAATACACTCAAGACATGCTCAGAGGTTCAATCTAAGTGATGTCAAGCCGGCTACTACTCCAATGCCTACCAAGTGCCAACTTGACATTGATCCCAATGGTAAAGCGGTGGATCAAAAGGTATATCGTTCTATGATTGGATCCTTACTTTACCTTTGTGCATCTAGACCGGATATCATGTCGAGTGTGGGAATGTGTGCATGGTTTCAAGCCTCACCTAAGGAAAGTCACTTTGTGGCATTCAAGCGAATCTTTCGATATTTGGCTCATACCCCAAACTTTGGCTTATGGTACCCAAGAGGAGCAAACTTCAACCTTGTAGGGTTCTCGGATTCGGATTGGGCGGGAGACAAAGTGGATAGGAAGTCAACTTCCGGAGGTTGCCAATTTCTTGGTTGCTCTTTGGTGAGTTGGTCTTCCAAGAAGCAAAGTTGTGTATCTCTCTCTTCCACCGAAGCTGAGTATGTGGCGGCCGGCAGTTGTTGTGCTCAACTTCTATGGATGAGGCAAACTTTAAAGGATTACGGTGTCACGTGTGATAAAGTGCCTCTTTGGTGTGACAACAAAAGTGCCATCAAGATTTCTCTCAACCCGGTGCAACACTTCAAGACGAAGCATATTGAGATTCGGTATCACTTCATCCGGGAGCATATTCGGTGAGGGGAAATTGATCTTCATTATGTCAACACACATGATAACCTTGCAAATATCTTCACGAAGCCTTTGGATGAAGCAAGATTTCGCGAGTTAAGGCATGAGCTAAATATCATAGATTTGAGCAATGTAGATAGAAGTTGTGCACACCTCCCATTCACACCGTGTTATCTTGTTTAGATGTAGGCATGGATATAGGGGGAGTGTTGTTCTCTCAATGAAATTTCTCCCCCCCTGTTATGCACAGATCGACCAAATCTTTCACATTCACCATTGTTGTTGGTACAAAATGTGCTTCAAAGATGAGTAGTGGTCATGGGCTCAAGGTTAAAATCTTCGCGGTGCCATACCACTTCACTCACACATAGGTGGCCTCGGCCATCGCCATCTCGTTCGAGAGATGTGTGTTTGTTGTCGTGTTTTTCTCTTTGTTCGTGTTGTTGTGTCTGTGTTTTTCCCTCTGTTTTCATGTGTTTTCTTCTTGTTGCTGTGTGTTCTCACTAAAAGGCGTTTGGGAGCAAAATGTCAGCTTAGAGACTCTTTTTCTGAGTTGGGCGGTACTACCGCTGTAGCGCACGGTACTACCGCTGGAGCACACGGTACTACCGCTTACTAACCTAAGCGGTACTACCGCCCGCTCAAAGCGGTACTACCACTGGAGCGCGAGGTTGCGGGGTTAATAGGGGGCCGGGGTGTTTTCTTCCCTTACCCACACCCATTCACCCCCATCTCTCGTTCTCCTCTCCACGAAGAACCTGCGTCGAGGTCGTCGGTGGGGTGCCTCCTCCGGGCCGTGTTTCAACTTTTCCTTCGGTGGGATCGATCCCCACCCCTTCCTCAAGCCATGGATGCCGGTATTGCCCCCCGTTTCCTTCTTATTGCTTCTAGTTTTTAGATCTAGGTTTTTAGGGGCAATGGGCATACATTCCGTGATTTTTGGCCAAATCAAGGCTTGAGTAGGATGGTGAACTCCTCTATACTGCTAGGATTGAACTTTTATAGGATTATTTTTGATTTTAGCCTCTCCGGTAGTACCGGATCTGACATGGTGTGTTGGGAACTGTTGTTTCTCCGCCTGGAGTGGTACTACCACTCCATCGGAGTGGTACTACCACTGACAACGGTACTACCGCTTCCCATATGCGGTACTACCTCTGTGAGCGGTACTACCGCCTGATATATGCGGTACTACAGCGGAGAGGCCATCCTCCATCATAATCCTATCAAATTTTGATTATGTTTTTCTCTTCGTCTCGTGTCTTATGCTGGTTCGTTCTCTGTGTCTTTGTGTGTGTGTGTGTGTGTGTGTGTGTGTGTGTGTGTGTGTGTGTGTTTGTCTCCATGAGATGGACCAACGGAACACCCTGCTCGTTGCATCAACCCCGGACGCACTAGTTCAAAGCGCTATCGCACCTCTGAGGCAGCAGGTGGGTCTGCAAGTGGTTTTGTAGGGGTTCCTTCGTCCAGTGCACCACCGTCTCAGTCTCAACAGTCGTCCAAGAGTACTGCAAAGAAGCCAGCTAAGAAGGCCAAGACTGTCACTGAGATGTCAAACAGGGAGTTCTGGGAGAGGCGTCGGCGCAATCCCTATGAGCATGAGCAAGAGCCCACCCTTGTCAACCGGTCGTTCTGGAACCGCTTTCAGTATGCAACCTACTTTGATGTGATCAAGGCCAAGAAGAATCTCTTTGTTGATGTGCGCTTAATTGACATTGCTCATTTAGAGAAGGACATGGCTTACTTTGGCGAAGCCCTAGAGATGTGTAACCAGCTGAACATTGCCCACATCATGTCATTCAACAAGGACTTTGATGCTGATCTGGTGGCTCAGTTCTATGCCATTGTCCATCTTGGCACCGATGCAGAAAGGACTTTGACGTGGATGACTAATGGCAGGCGTCTGGCAGTTAAGTGGAAAGCTTTCATGGAGCTTCTTGGTGTTGAAGATCTTGGACTAGAGAATTCGGTCGACTTTCGACCTGATCATAGTGCTACCTCCACTCACAAGCAGAACCTTTGGCCATACTGCACTAAGAAGGTCAACCCTAAGACTCTGAAGGAGACGTATGAGCTGCCTATGTTTCTGGATATTCTTCATCGCATCTTCAGGGAGACACTCTTTCCTCCCATTGGGAACCATGATATGGTCCACTCATATCTAGTGGACATGCTACTTTTCTGCCAGCATCAGAAGGAACGGAACACTGGAGAAACATTGGATATCTCTCATGTCATGTGGTCTGAACTGTTGTCTGCCATCTCAGAGCATAAGTGTCTCATCTATGCTCCATATATCATGATCCTCATTGAGAAGGCTTGGGAGCACACCTACAATGGATACCCTCTACAGACTGGCGAGTTGGTCTCTCACGAGGTCAAGAGGCTTAGGAGGAAGGATCTCTGGAACACTCCAGTCACTCAGCCTGACATCCCGGCTGGTGCTGATGATTCTGAGGCAGAGGCCGGTCAGGATGATGATGATGATGAGTATATGCCTTCTGGAGCTAAGCCCTGTCGGGCAAAGAAGCTTAAAAAGAAGATGAATAAGATGTTCTGCATGGAGTCTCATGGTCAGTACATGGCCCATGTTTCTGAGAAGAAGTCCGGGATTCGTCACAAGGAGCTTATGCGTTAGCTTGGTGCCACAGTTGCTAGCAGATCTGAGGGCCGGATCACCGATGAGGACGACTGGGTTCGACAGCATTGCCACTGTACTGACTCTGACCCCGAGCAGCCCCCAGCCGATGACGGAGGTGCAGATGACCATGCAGCGGTGTGATGATGTTGTGCCTTTCTCAGCCCCTTTTCGGTGTTTCGATGCCAAAGGGGGAGAGGTGATTTGCGTATTGCAAGTGTGTCTGTGTCTTGTGCGTTTTAGGTGTTTCATCTTTCGTTGTCTTTCTGATTTGGTTTATGCTCGTGAGACCCAGTCACTATTTCCTTGTGTGAGACCTATGCTATCTTAATTATGTCGAATACTCTAGTAGGTTATGCTTAATTCCTGTTCTATCCTTTTGCACCTACTATGTCACCCGCTTATGTATCCTCATTGTTAGATGTTAGGGGGAGCATTGATCCCACAGTGTGTGCCTTGCATTCCACAAGCAACTCTTTTATAGGCACACATCTAAGGGGAGCTCGTCTATATTTTGTAGTCTGTGGGGTTTGTTTACTCCTCGCGTGTCATTATATTATGTGCAAATCCCATGTTGTCATCAATCCACCAAAAAGGGGGAGACTAAAAGGGCATGTCCCTTCCTATGTGGTTTTGGTGATTGATGACAATGTGTTTGCGGACTAATCGTGTGTGCCAAGTATTTCATATATAAATCCAGAGGCACGAGACGATCTTCTACCCTCCGAGTTATCAGATCAAGACGTGTTGTCTTCCTAGGCTTATGTTTTGGTGGGCTTGAGTCGTAGGAGACACCGTACTATCAAGGGAGGGTCCGCATTGGAAAGGCCAGGGTGGAATCATCACGTACACTCTATTTTTGCACCCTCATCATCTCTCCTTTGCTTGGGGATCTCCACATCTCTCTATGGTGATTCTGTCTCTTGGGCGTGGTAGTACCGTAGCGAGGGCAGTAGTACCACCTATACGCTCTAAGCGGTAGTACCGCTGAAGAGTCACGGTAGTACCGCTTGGGCATATGCGCTGCAGTACCGCCGCGGCTACACTCCACCTCTGCGTCGATTCGGGAGGAGTATTTCTCGTGTCGGGTTCTACAGTAGTAGCAACGATAGTAGCACTTATAAGCTGTAGTACCACTGCCACCACCACGGCTACTACCGCTCCTACCCTCTGTGCCTCGTCCCTAACACAGGGCGGTAGTACGGTTGGGGGTCGCGGTAGTACCGCTGGCACCAGCGGTAGTACCGCTCGGCCCAACGGTAGTACCGCTCTGTGCGGGCAGATAAGAGTGTAACGGTTCACTCTTCTCCTCCACTATATAAAGGGTTCTTCTTCCTCTTGAAGAACCACCTCTTCTCCCCCAAGCTCCATTGTTGCTCCAAAAGCTCATTTTCGCCCGGTCTCTCTCCCTAGCCAATCAAACTTGTTGATTTTCTAGAGATTGGTTGAGAAGGCCGAGATCTACACTTCCACCAAGAAAAATTTGATTCCCCCCACTAATCCCTTGCGGATCTTGTTACTCTTGGGTGTTTGAGCACCCTAGATGGTTGAGGTCACCTCGGAGCCATATCCATGTTGGTGAAGCTCCGTGGTTTCATTGGGGGCCTCCAATTCAGTTGTGGAGAGAGCCCCAACCTTGTTTGTAAAGGTTCGGTCGCCGCCTTCAAGGGCACCAATAGTGGAATCACGGCATCCCACATTGTGTGAGGCGTGAGGAGAATACGGTGGCCCTAGTGGCTTCTTGGGGAGCATTGTGCCTCCACACCGCTCCAACGGAGACGTACTTCCCTTCAAAGTGAAGAAACTTCGGTAACACATCCTCGTCTTCACCGGCTCCACTTTCAGTTATCTCTATCATTTACTTGTGCAAGCTTTAGTGTGTTAGTATCTTGTGCTTGCTTGCTTACTTATCTTTGTTGCATCATATAGGTTGCTCACCTAGTTGCATATCTAGACAACCTATATTGTTGCTAAGTTTAATTTGGTCAAGAAATGCTAAAAATTGTTTGTTGCCTATTCACCCCCCTCTAGTCAACCATATCGATCCTTTCATATGCTTTATGTAGGTTGAGTAGGTGAGGTCTTGTGTGCCTTGCTGTCGTTCACCTAGTCATCCCTGATGTAGCACATGTTGAGTTGGGTTAGTCTAGGTGGACAAACGATTATGCGTACCTTCCCTGGAATGGCTGTCATGGTAGCACTTTTTGGTTGCCATGGCAGCGTTTTCTCCTTTATGCCCACTGCATTGGCAGCCATGGCAGCATTTGGCGATGCGGCTTCAGTTGGGGTCCTAACGTCCCCTCCTCCTTGAGACCTGACTTGCCCCCAAGTCCGGAGCTCCGAGAAACGGTCATAGGTGGTGACGGCGTCTTCCCAGGTGGCATCGGAGATAGAAGGATCTGACCAATGCACGAGGATTTATTCCCAGCAACCTGTCGGTGTGCGATGCCACCTCTTGTCCATTAGCTCGACTCGCTTGAGTGATGATGTTGGAGGAATGGGAAGCTTTGTAGTCATCGGGGTTCCCTACTTGAGAAACTGGCGTAATTGAGAAACATGGAACAATGGGTGTACCTTGGAGCCAGGGGAAGCTCGAGCTTGTATGCCACTGGGTTGATGACGCGTTTCATCATGAAGGGCCCAAAGTATCAAAAGGAGAACTTGTGATTGGCTTGTCGTTCACCAGATGTTTGTACATACGGTTGTAGCTTGACGAAGACCTCATCGTTCACTTGGAATGTCCGCTATGTCTGTTTCTTATCTGCTTGCATCTTCATAATGTTGCGTGCCCAGTGTAGGTTGATCTTCAGAACATGTTGCATGTCTCTACGTTCCACCTACCAATCTTGAAGGTCCGGGTAACACATGTAGATGCTGCTTCGATGCCCCAGTGACGAGGTTCGTGGCCATATAAAGCAGCAAACGGTGAAGTCTTGATGGCCGAGTGAAAAATGGAATTGTACCAGAATTCAACGAGAGATAAGTACTGGCTCCACTTACTTGGGCGGGCATGTATGAAACATCTTAAATAGATCTCGAGGCATTGATTAACACGTTCAGATTAGCCATCTGTTTGGGGGTGATAGGGAGTGCACATATTGAGTTCTGTGTCAATTGTCTTGAACAACTCTTGCCAAAATTTGCTGGTAAATACCGGGCCACGATCAGATATGATTGTTGCTGGTAGACCATGGAATATACGTTGTCCAAGTAAGAATGTGCAACTTTAGCTGCAGTGAAGGGATGACTCAATGCAAGGAAATCGGTGTATTTGGTGAACTTGTGCACGACCACTAATATGAAATTATATCTGCCTGATTGGGGAAGGCCGTAGATGAAATCCATGGTCACCACTTTCCAGGCGCCATGAGGGACTAGCAATGGTTCGAGTAGTTCTCGATATGGAATCCATTCTGGCTTGGCTTGCTGGCACGATTGTACGTACTGCCGTACTTGCTCCTTCATCTTAGCCCAGGCAAAGGATTTTCCGATGCGTCTATAAGTAATTGGAATCCTCGAGTGTCCCCCTATTGTGCTGTCATGAAAAGCAGCAAGTATTTTTTGTTGCAGACCAGGTGCACCTCTCGGCCAAATATGACCACAGAATCGAAGTATACCCTTCTCCAGAGTGAATCTCTTCTTTGGGTCAGGGCGTTTCACTAACTATGATATGATCTTGGTGTTGGGAAACGTAGCATGCAATTTTAAAAAATTCCTATGCTCACGCAAGATCTATCTAGAAGATGCATAACAACGAGAGGGGAAGAGTGTGTCCACATACCCTCGTAGACCGAAAGCGGAAGCATTTGTTAACGCAGTTGATGTAGTCGAACTTCTTCTCGTTCCAACCAATCAAGCACCGAATGCACGGCACCTCCAAGTTCTGCACATGATAATCTCGATGACGTCCCTCGTTTCTTTGATCCAGCAAGGTGTCGAGGAAGTAGATGAGTTTCGTCAGCATGACGGCGTGGCGACGGTGATGGTGATGTGATCCGCGCGGGGCTTCGCTTAAGCACTACGAGAATATGATCGGAGACGTAAACTGTGGAGGGGGCACCGCACACTGCTAACAATTGTTGGTGTGTGTTCTAGGTGCCCCCTCCCCACGTAAATATAGGTGGGAGGGGGAGGAGGACAGCCATGGGGTGCCCAAGTAGGAGGAATCCTACTTGGGGGCCTTGTCCAATTCGGCCACCCCTTCCTTATTTAGTGGAGGTGGAAGGAAAGAGAGGGGGGAGAGAAGTAAAAGGGGGAGGCCGAATCCTTCCCTTTCCTTCTCCCTCCCCTCCTTCCTCCTTCTCCCTTTTAGGCTCTTAAGGGGGGCTCACCAGCCCACTAGGGGCTGGTATGTCCCTCTCTTGGCCCAATAGGACCATAACTTGGTCGGGGGGGGGGGGGTGCCCGGAACCCCTTCCTGTGACCCAGTGTCACCTGGAACACTTCCGATGTCCAAATACCATCGTCCTATATATCAATCTTTACCTCTCGGCCATTCCGAGACTCCTCGTCATGTCTGTGATCTAATCCGAGACACCGTACAACATTTGGTCACCAAATCACATAACTCATATAATACAAATCGTCATCGAATGTTAAGCGTGCCGACCCTATGGGTTCGAGAACTATGTAGACATGACCGAGACACCTCTCCGGTCAATAACCAATAGCAGAACCTGGATGCTCATATTGGCTCCTACATATTATACGAATATCTTTAACGGTCGAACCGTTATGACAACATATGTTATTCCCTTTGTCATCGGTATTTACTTGCCCGAGATTCGATCGTCGGTATATTCATTCCTAGTTCAATCTCGTTAACGACAAGTCTCTTTACTCGTTTCGTAATACATCATCCCGTGACTAACTCATTAGTCATTTGCTTGCAAGGCTTATTATTATGTGTATTACCGAGAGGGCCTAGAGATACCTCTCCGATACTCGGAGTGACAAATCCTAATCTCGATCTATGCCAACCCAACAAACACCTCCGGAGATACCTGTAGAGCATCTTTATAATCACCTAGTTATGTTGTGACATTTGATAGCACACAAGGCATTCCTCCAGTATCCGGGAGTTGCATAATCTCATAGTCGGAGGAATATGTGTTTGACATGAAGAAAGCAATAGCAGTAAAACTGAACAATCATTATGCTAAGCAAATAGATGGGTCTTTTCCATCACATCATTCTCCTAATGATGTGATCGCGTTCATCAAATGACAACACATGTCCATGGTTAGGAAACTTAACCATCTTTGATTAACGAGCTACTCTAGTAGAGGCTTACTAGGGACACAATGTTTTGTCTATGTATCCACACATGTATCAAGTTTCCGGTTAATACAATTCTAGCATGAATAATAAACATTTATCATGATATAAGGAAATATAAAATAACAACTTTATTATTTCCTCCAGGGCATATTTCCTTCAGTCTCCCACTTGCACTAGAGTCAATAATCTAGTTCACATCGTCATGTGATTAACACCAATAGTTCACATCTCCATGTGATTAACACCCATAGTTCACATCGCCATGTGACCAACATCCAAAGGGTTTACTAGAGTCAATAATCTAGTTCACATCACCATGTGATTAACACCCAAAGAGTACGAAGGTGTGATCATGTTTTGCTTGTGAGAAAAGTTTAGTCAATAGGTCTGTCACATTCAGATCCGTATGTATTTTGCAAATTTCTATGTTTACAATGTCTGCACGGAGCTACTCTAGCTAATTCCTCCCACTTTCAATATGTATCCAGATTGAGACTCTGAGTCATCTGGATCAGTGTTAAAGCTTGCATCGACGTAACCCTTTACGACAAACTCTTTATGACCTCCATAATTGAGAAACATTTCCTTAGTCCTCTTATGTAACTAAGGATAGTTTTGACCATTGTCCAGTGATCCACTCATGGATCACTATCGTACCCCCTTGCCAAACTCATGGCAAGGTACACAATAGGTCTGGTACACATCATGGCATACTTTATAGAACCTATGGATGAGGCATATGGAATGACTTTCATTCTCTCTCTATCTTCTGCCGTGGTCGGGTTTTGAGTCTTACTCAACTTCATACCTTACAACTCAGGCAAGAACTCCTTCTTTGACTGATCCATTTTGAACTCCTTCAAAATCTACTCATCGAAAGTCTTATCGAGCGCCTTGATCTATCTCTATAGATCTTGATGCCCAATATGTAAGCAGCTTCACCGAGGTCTTTCTTTGAAAAACTCCTTTCAAACACTCCTTTATGCTTTCCAGAAAATTCTACATCATGTCTGATTAACAATATGTCATTCACATATACTTACCAGAAAGGCTGTAGTGCTCCCAGTCACTTTCTTGGAAATACAGGCTTCACCGCAAGTCTGTATAAAACTATATGCTTTGATCAACTCACCAAAGCGTATATTCCAACTCCGAGATGCTTGCACCAGTCCATAGATGGATCGCTGGAGCTTGCACATTTTGTTAGCAGATTTAGGATTGACAAAACCTTCTGGTTGCATCATATACAACTCTTCTTTAATAAATCAATTTATGGAATGCCGTTTTGTTATCCATTTGCCAGACTTCATAAAATGCGGCAATTGTTAACATGATTCAGACAGACTTAAGCATCGATACAAGTGAGAAAATCTCATCGTAGTCAACACCTTGAACTTGTCGAAAACCTTTTGCGACAATTCAAGCTTTGTAGATAGTAAGACTACCATCAATGTTCATTTTCCTCTTGAAGATCCATTTATTCTCAATGGCTTGTCGATCATCGGGCAAGTCCACCAAAGTACACACTTTGTTCTTATACATGGATCATATCTCAGATTTCATGGCCTCAAGCCATTTATCAGAATCTGGGCTCATCATAGCTTCTTCATGGTTTGTAGGTTTGTCATGGTCTAGTAACATGACTTCCAAACAGGATTATCGTACCACTCTGGTGCGGATTGTGCTATGGTTGACCTACGTGGTTCGGTAGTAACTTCATCTGAAGTTTCATGATCATCATCATTAGCTTCCTCTCTAGATGGTGTAGGCATCACGGGAACAGTTTTTTGTGATGAGCTACTTTCCAATTCGAGAGAATGTACAATTACCTCATCAAGTTCTACTTTCCTCCCACTCACTTCTTTTGAGAGAAACTCCTTCTCTAGAAATGATCCATTCTTGGCAACAAAGATCTTGCCTTCGGATCTGTGGTAGAAGGTGTACCCAACAGTTTCTTTTGGGTATCCTATGAATACGCACTTCGCCGATTTGGGTTCGAGCTTATCTGGCTGAAGCTTTTTCACATAAGCATCGCAACCCCAAACTTTAAGAAATGACATCTTAGGTTTCTTGCCAAACCATTGTTCATACGGCGTCGTCTCAACAGATTTAGACGGTGCCCTATTTAACGTGAATGCAACTGTCTCTAATGCATAACCCCAAAATGATAGTGGTAAATCGGTAAGAAACATCATAGATCGCACCATATCTAATAAAGTACGGTTACGACGTTCGGACACACCATTACACTATGGTGTTCTAGGTGGCGTTAGTCATGAAACTATTCCACATTGTTTTAAATGAAGGCCAAACTCGTAACTCAAATATTCGCCTCCACGATCAGATCGTAGAAACTTTATTTTCTTGTTACGATGATTCTCTACTTCATTCTGAAATTCTTTGAACTTTTCAAATATTTCAGACTTGTGTTTCATCAAGTAGATATACCCATATGTGCTCAAATCATCTATGAAGGTCAAAAAATAATGATACCCGCCGCGAGCTTCAACACTCATAGGACCGCATACATCGGTATGTATTATTTCCAATAAGTCATTAGCTCGCTCCATTGTTCCCGAGAGTTTTAGTCATCTTGCCCATGAGTCATGGTTGGCAAGTATCAAATGATTCATAATCAAGTGATTCCAAAAGCCCATCTGCATGGAGTTTCTTCATGCGCTTTACACCAATATGACCTAAACGGCAGTGCCACAAGTATGTTGGACTATCATTATCAACTCTGCATCTTTTGGTTTCAATATTATGAATATGTGTATTACTACGATCGAGATTCAATAAACCATTCACCTTGGGTGTATGACCATAGTAGGTTTATTCATGTAAACAGAATAACAATTATTCTATGACTTAAATGAATAACTGTATTGTAATAAACATGATCCAATCTTGTTCATGCTCAACGCAAACACCAAATAACATTTATTTAGGTTTAACACTAATCCCGAAAGTATAGGGAGTGTGCGATGATGATCATATCAATTTTGGAACCACTTCCAACACACATCGTTACCTCACCCTCAACTAGTCTCCGTTTATTCTGCAACTCCTGTTTCAAGTTACTAATCTTAGCAACCGAACAAGTATCAAATACCCAAGGGCTACTATGAGTACTAGTAAGGTACACATCAATAACATGTATATCAAATATACCTTTGTTCACTTTGCCATCCTTCTTATCCGCCAAGTATTTGGGGTAGTTCCGCTTCCAGTGACCATTTCCTTTGCAATAGAAGCACTTAGTTTCAGGCTTGAGTCTAGCTTTGGGATTCTTCTCGGGAGTGACAACTTGCTTGCCATTCTTCTTGAAGTTCCCATTCTTTTCCTTTGCCCTTTTCTTGAAACTAGTGGTCTTATTAACCATCAACAATTGATTCTCTTTCTTGATTTCTACCTTCGTTGATTTCAGCATCACGAAGAGCTCGAGAATTGTTTTTGTCATCCCTTGCATATTATAGTTCATCACGAAGTTCCAGTAACTTGCTGATAGTGACTAGAGAACTCTGTCAATCACTTTCTTATCTGGAAGATTAACTCCCACTTGATTCAAGTGATTGTAGTACTCGTACATTCTGAGCACATGCTCACTGGTTGAGTTATTCTCCTCCATCTTGTAGGCAAAGTACTTGTCAGAGGTCTCATACCTCTCGACACGAGCATGAGTCTGAAATACTAATTTCAACTCTTAGAACATCTCATATGCTCTGTGGCGCTCAAAACGTTTTTGAAGTCCCGGTTCTAAGTCGTAAAGCATGGCACATTAAACTATCAAGTTGTCATCATACCGAGCTTGTCAAACATTCATAACATCTTCATCTGCTCTTGCAATAGGTCTGTCACCTCACGGTGCATCAAGGACATAATTCTTCTGTGTAGCAATGAGGAAAATCCTTAGATCACGGGCCCAGTCTATATCATTGCTACTATCATCTTTCAATTTTTTCTAGGAACATATCAAAAAAATATGAGCTATATCGTGAGTTATTGATCTACAACATAGATATGCAAAAACTATCAGGACTAAGTTCATGATAAACTAAGTTCAATTAATCATATTACTAAAGTACTCCCACTTAGATAGACATCCCTCAAGTCATCTAAATGATCACGTGATCCAAATCAACTAAACCATGTCCGATCATCACGTGAGATGGAGTAGTTTTCAATGGTGAACATCTAATGTCGATCATATCTACTATATGATTCACGCTCGACCTTTCGGTCTCCAGTGTTCCGAGGCCATGTATGTACATGCTAGGCTCGTCAAGTTTAACCTGAGTATTCCGCATGTGCAAAACTGTCTTGCACCCGTTGTATTTGAACGTAGAGCTTATCACACCCGACCATCACATGGTGTCTCAGCACGACTGTGACGCCCCCGATTTGACAATACACTAATCATGCACGCAAATGTGTATGACCAAGATCAGGGACTCACGGGAAGATATCACAACACAACTCTAAAAGTAAAATAAGTTATACAAGCATCATAATACAAGCCAGGGGCCTCGAGGGCTCGAATACAAGTGCTCGATCATGAACGAGTCAGCGGAAGCAACAATATCTGAGTACATACATAAATTTAAACAAGTTGCCATAAGATGGCTAGCACAAACTGGGATACAGATCGAAAGAGGCGCGAGCCTCCTGCCTGGGATCATCCTAAACTACTCTTGGTCGTCGGCGGCATGAACGTAGTAGTAGGCACCTCTTATGTAGTAGGAGTCATCATTGGTGGCGTCTGGCTCTTGGGCTCCGTCATCTGGTTGCATCATCCGAGAAGAGAGGATAAAAGGGGGAAAAGGGGGGGGAGCAAAGCAACCGTGAGTACTCATCCAAAGTACCCACAAGCAAGGATCTATACTACATATGCCATGGTAACAATGATATGTGTAGTATCTGTGGACCGAACTTTAGAATGCCAGAATAAGAGGGGGGGGGGGGTAGCTAATCCTATCGAAGACTACGCTTCTCGCAACCTCCATCTTGCAGTAGTAGAAGAGAGTAGATGGTAAGTTCATGAAGGAACAAAGTATAGCATAATCCTACCCGGCGATCCTCCCCATGCCGCCCTATGGGAAAGCAATCACCGGGTTGTCTCTGGAACTTGTCTGTGTGTGTTTTATTAAGTATCTGGTTCTAGTTGTCATGAGGTCGGAGTACAACTCCGGGTCGTCCTTTTATCGAGGGACACGGCTATGCGAATAGATAAACTTGCTTGGAGGGGTGCACCACATTACCCAACACGCTCAATCCCCTTTGGCCGGACACACTTTCTAGGTCATGCCCGGCCTCGGAAGATCAACACGTGCCAACCCTACTGATACGTCTCTAACGTATCTATAATTTTTGATTGTTCCATGCTAGTATTTATGAAGTCTTGGATGTTTAATGGGCTTTATCATTCACTTTTATATCTTTTTTGGGACTAACCTACTAACCCAAAGGCCCAGTCCAGATTGCTATTTTTTTTTGCCTATTTCAGGGTTTTGCAGAAAAATAATATCAAACGGAGTCCAAACGGAATGAAACCTTCGCGAGAGATATTTTTGGAGAAAATCACGCCACATGAACTTGAGAACCACGTCAGGGGAGCCTCGAGTGGCCCTCGAGGGTGGGGGGCGTGCCCCACTTCCCAGGGCGTGCCCCCTGCCTCGAGGCCCACTCGAGCGTCCCCCGGTGCCCTCCTTCTTCCTATATAAGTCCACGTACCCCAGAAACTCCGTGAAGAGAGAGAAAACCCTAATTCCACTGCCGTAGCTTCTGTTCCCGTGGAGATCCCATCTTGGAGCCTGTTTCGAAGCTCCACCGTAGGGGGATCCATAACGGAGGCCTTCATCATCATCATCATCGCCCTCACCATGAGTTGTGAGTAGTTTACCACAAACCTTCGGGTCCATAGCTAGTATCTAGATGGCTTCTTCTCTCTCTCGGATGTCAATACAAAGTTCTCCTCGGACTTCGAGGAGATCTATTCGATGTAATCTCTTTTTGCGGTGTGTTTGTCGAGATCCGATGAATTGTGAGTTTATGATCAAGGTTATCTATGAAAGATATTTGGTTCTTCTCTGAACTTTTTATGTGTGCTCATAATATCCTTGCAAGTCTCTTCGAATTATTGGTTTGGTTTGGCCTACTAGATCTATAGTTCTTGCAATGGGAGAAGTGCTTGGCTTTGGGTTCAATCTTGCAGTGTCCTTTCCCAGTGATAGTAGGGGCAGCAAGGCACGCATTGTATTGTTGCCTTCGAGGATAAAAGATGGGGTTTACATCATATTGCTTGAGTTTATCCCTCTACATCATGTCATCTTGCTTAAGGCATTACTCTGTTTGTATGAACTCAATACACTAGATGCATGCTGGATAGCGGTCGATGTGTGGAGTAATAGTAGTAAATGCAGGCAGGAGTCGGTCTACTTGTCTCGGATGTGATGCCTATATACAATGATCATGCCTAGATAGTCTCATAATTATTCGCTTTTCTATCAATTGCTCGACAGTAATTTGTTTACCCGCTGTAGAATATCGCTATCATGAGAGAAGCCACTAGAGAAAACTATGCCCCCGGGTCTATTCTCAACATATCAATCTACATCTACTTTACTTTTACCATTTTTATTTGCTGTTTTATTAAACTAAAAATACCAAAAATATAAATTATCATCTCTATCAGATCTCACTTTCGTAAGTGACCGTAAAGGGATTGCCAACCCCTTATCGTGTTGGCTGCAAAGTTCTTATTTGTTTGTGCAGGTGCGAGGGACTCGCGCGTGGTCTCCTACTGGATTGATACCTTGGTTCTCAAAAACTGAGGGAAATACTTACGCTATTGTGCTGCATCTCCCTTTCCTCTTCGAGGGAATACAGCGCAAGCTCAAGAGGTAGCAAGAAGAATTTTGGCGCCGTTGCCGGGGAGGCTTACGCCAAAGTCATATACCAAGTACCTATCACAAACCCTTATCCTTCGCATTACATTTTTTTGCCTCTCGTTTTCCTCTTCCCCACTTCACCCTTGCTGTTTTATTTGCCCTTCTTCCGCCGTGTGTTTATCATTCGCTTGCTTCTTGTTTGCTCGTGTACTGCTTGCTTGCTTGTCGCTATGGCTCTCCCTATTAGTGTTGACCCTCACCTCAAGAGGCTGGATGAGATTGAAAATAATGTTAGACATTTTATGACTATACAATTTGAGCATAATGACTTTTTCAGAAGTGAGCTTAAAGAACAGAAAAAATTTATGGAGTATATGATTAAAGACCTTGACGATATGTCTAAGGAATTTTATGGCTTGAAATCTCAGTTTGCTCATCTTGAGAACTTAATTGCCCAAATTTCGGATAAACAGTCCACCTTGATTAATAAGATGGCTGCTAAACTGGAAGAGCATGAAAATAAAGATGAAGATCTGAAAGTTATTGATGTGTCTCCTATTAGATCCTTGTTTTCTAGTATTAATCTTGATGAAAATAGGATTGGAGATGATTCTGCTTTAAGGTGTCCCAATGATTCGAAGTTTTTAGATCTTGATGTTAAAATTGCTAAAAGTGGGAATGAAGAGATTGAAACTTTGCATAGTGATGAACCCACTACTTTGGATTTCAAGGGATTCAATTATGATAATTGCTCTTTAATTGATTGTATTTCCTTGTTGCAATCCGTGCTAAATTCTCCGCATTCTTATAGTCAAAATAAAGCTTTCACTAAACATATAGTTGATGCTTTGATGCAATCTTATGAAGAAAAACTTGAGTTGGAAGTTTCTATACCTAGAAAGCTTTATGATGAGTGGGAACCTACTATAAAAATAAAGATAAAAGATCATGAATGCTATGCTTTGTGTGATTTGGGTGCTAGTGTCTCCACTATCCCAAACACTTTGTGTGATTTGCTAGGGTTCCATGAGCTTGATGATTGTTCTTTAAATTTGCATCTTGCGGATTCCACTATTAAGAAACCTATGGGAAGAATTAATGATGTTCTTATTGTTGCCAATAGGAATTATGTGCCCATAGATTTGATTGTTCTTGATATAGATTGCAATCCTTCATGTCCTATTATTCTTGGTAGACCTTTCCTTAGAACGATTGGTGCAATTATTGATATGAAGGAAGAAAATATTAGATTCCAATTTCCATTAAGGAAAGACACGGAACACTTTCCTAGAAATAAAATCAAATTACCATATGAATCTATCATGAGAGCCACTTATGGATTGCCTTCCAAATATGGCAATACCTAGATCTATCTTGTATCGTGCCTAGCTAGGGGCGTAAAACGTTAGCGCTTGTTGGGAGGCAACCCAATTTTTTTGTTTTTTTGTTTTTGTTGCTGTTAGAGAATACATATTGCATCTAGCCTCTGATTATATGTGGTTTCATGTTTTGTTTAGTGTTTGTGCCAAGTAGAACCTTTGGGAAGACTTGAGTGAAGTTTATGTGATCTTGCTGTGAAAAACAGAATCTTTAGCGCTCGCTAAAGTAGTCATGGGATTTTACTCGAGCATGCTTTTTAGTTGATTCTTTTCGAAGATGATTGGTACACAAATTTCTCAAATTTACCAATTTAGTTTGAATTTTTTGAGGTTCCATAAGTAGGCGAACCCTGCAGATTACTACAGACTGTTCTGTCTTTGACAGATTCTGTTTTTCGTGCGTTGTTTGCTTATTCCGATGCATCTATGAGTAGTATTGGAGGATATGAACCATAGAGAAGTTGGAGTACAGTAGGTTTAACATCAATATAAACAAAGAATGAATTCATTACTGCACCTTTGAGTAGTGGTTTGCTTTCTTATACTAACAGAGCTCACGAGAATTTTTGTCTAAGTTTTGTGTTGTGAAGTTTTCAAGTTTTGAGTATTGCTTTGATGGACTATGGAACAAGGAGTAGCAAAGGCCTAAGCTTGGGTATGCCCATGGCACCCCAAGTAAATTCAACATAATCGAAAGCCTGAGCTTG
The DNA here is from genome assembly GCA_902687465.1 of Secale cereale. NCBI lineage: Eukaryota > Viridiplantae > Streptophyta > Magnoliopsida > Poales > Poaceae > Secale > Secale cereale. The sequence continues at coordinate 622,272,424 of LR738711.1, forward strand.
GGGATGCCCCAGGAAGGCATCCCCTCTTTCGTCTTCATCCATCGGTAACTATACTTGGAGCTATATTTTTATTCGCAACATGTTATGTGTTTTGCTTGGAGTGTCCTGTATAATTTGAGTCTTTGCTTGTTAGTTTTCCACAATCATCCTTGCTGGACACACCTATTTGAGAGAGTTAAATATGGCCTATAAATTGTTAGAACACTCTATGTGCTTCACTTATATCTTTTGAGTTGAATAGCTTTTGCTCTAATGCTTCACTTATATCTTTTAGAGCACGGTGGTGGTAATATTTTGTAGAAATTGTTGAACTCTCATGCTTCACTTATATCCTTTCGAGAGTCTATAAAAACAGCATGGTAATGTGCTTAGGCTAAAGAACTAGTCTTCACATGATAGACATCCAATGTCAATGTAGTAAAAATATTTCACACCAAGTGCATTGAATATGATGAGATGTTGGATGCTTGATAATTGTTTTGAGACATGAGGATGGTGATATTAGAGTCATGCTAGTGGAGTTATTATGAAATTGAGAAATACTTGTGTTAAGGTTAGTGATTCCCGTATCATGCACATATGGTGAACCGCTATGTGACGAAGTTAGAGCATGAGGTATTTGTAGAGTGCCAACCTTTGTGTGGAGGTCGGGGGCGCGCGATGGTTAACTCCTACCAATCTCCCCCCTAGGAGCAAGCGTTGATTGCTTTGTTTTGATGACTCGTAGATTTTCGCAATAAGTATATGAGTTCTTATGACTAATGTTGAGTCCATGGATTATACACACTCTCATCCTTCCACCATTGCTAGCCTCTCTTGTACCGCGCAACTTTCGCCGGTGCCATAAACCCACTATATATCCTTCCTCAAAACAGCCACCATATTGTTCCTCAAAACAGCCACCATACCTACCTATCATGGCATTTCCATAGCCATTCCGAGATATATTGCCATGCAACTTTCCACCGTTCCGTTTATATGACATGCATCATATTGTCATATTCCCATGCATGATCATGTAGTTGGAATCGTATTTGTGGCAAAGCCACCATGCATAACTTCATACATGTCACTCTTGTTTCATTGCACATACCGGTACACCGCCGGAGGCATTCATATAGAGTCATACTTTGTTGTTATAGTATCCAGTTGTAATATCGTGTTGTAATGAAAGTGTGATGATCATCATTATTAGAGCATTGTCCGATGGGAGGAAAGGCTAAATCTATAAAGTCCCTCCGCAAAAAAAGGAAAAAAAGAAAGGCCAAAGAAAAAAAAAGGCCCAAAAAAAAGAAAAAGAAGAAGAAAGAAAAAAAAGAAAAAAAGGGGGACAATTGCTACTATGTTTTTCCACACTCGTGCCTCAAAGTAGCACCATGTTCTTCATTGTAGAGAGTCTCATGCTTAGTCACTTTCATATGCTAGTGGGAATTTTTCGTTATAGAACTTGGCTTGTATATTCCAACGATGGGCTTCCTCAAATGCCCTAGGTCTTCGTGAGCAAGCAAGTTGGATGCACACCCACTAGTTTCTTTTGTTGAGCTTTCATTCATATTTAGCTCTAGTGCATCCGTTGCATGGCAATCCCTACTCACTCACATTGATATCTATTGATGGGCATCTCCATAGCCCGTTAATACGCCTAGTCGATGTGAGACTATCTCCCTCCTTTTTGTCTTCTCCACAACCACCTCTATTCCACCCATAGTGCTATATCCATGGCTCACGCTCATGTATTGCGTGAAAGTTGAAAGGTTTGAAAAGATAGAGTATGAAAACAAATGCTTGGCTGAAATCGGGGTTGTGCATGATGTGAATATTTTGTGTGATGAAGAGGGAGCATAGCCATACTATATGATTTTGTAGGGATAACTTTCTTTAGCCATAGTATTTTGAGAAGACATGATTGCTTTGTTAATATTGCTTGAAGTATTGTTATTTCTTATGTCAATATAGACTTTTATCTTGAATCTTTCAGATCTGAACATTCATGCCACAGTTAAGAGAATTACATTGAAAAACTATATTGGTTAGCATTCCACATCAAAACTTATTTCTTTATCATTTACCTACTCGAGGACGAGCAGGAATTAAGCTTGGGGATGCTTGATACGTCTCTAACGTATCTATAATTTTTGATTGTTCCATGCTAGTATTTATGAAGTCTTGGATGTTTAATGGGCTTTATCATTCACTTTTATATCATTTTTGGGACTAACCTACTAACCCAAAGGCCCAGTTCAGATTGATGTTTTTTTTGCCTATTTCAAGGTTTTGCAGAAAAATAATATCAAACGGAGTCCAAACGGAATGAAACCTTCACGAGAGATAATTTTGGAGAAAATCACGCCAGATGAACTTGAGAACCACGTTAGGGGAGCCTCGAGTGGCCCTCGAGGGTGGGGGGCGCCCCCGTTCCCAGGGCATGCCCCCTACCTCGAGGCCCACTCGAGCGTCCCTCGGTGCCCTCCTTCTTCCTATATAAGTCCACGTACCCCAGAAACTCCATGAACAGAGAGAAAACCCTAATTCCACCGCCGTAGCTTCTGTTCCCGTGGAGATCCCATCTTGGAGCCTATTCCGGAGCTCCACCGGAGGGGGATCCATCACGGAGGCCTTCATCATCATCATCATCGCCCTCACCATGAGTTGTGAGTAGTTTACCACAGACCTTCGGGTCCATAGCTAGTATCTAGATGGCTTCTTCTCTCTCTCCGGATGTCAATACAAAGTTCTCCTCGGTCTTCGAGGAGAACTATTCGATGTAATCTCTTTTTGCGGTGTGTTTGTCGAGATCCAATGAATTGTGAGTTTATGATCAAGGTTATCTATGAAAGATATTTTGTTCTTCTCTGAACTTTTTATGTGTGCTCATAATATCCTTGCAAGTCTCTTCGAATTATTGGTTTGGTTTGGCCTACTAGATCTATAGTTCTTGCAATGGGAGAAGTGCTTGGCTTTGGGTTCAATCTTGCGGTGTCCTTTCCCAGTGACAGTAGGGGCAGGAAGGCACGCATTGTATTGTTGCCATCGAGGATAAAAAGATGGGGTTTACATCATATTGCTTGAGTTTATCCCTCTACATCATGTCATCTTGCTTAAGGTGTTACTCTGTTCGTATGAACTCAATACACTAGATGCATGCTGGATAGAGGTCGATGTGTGGAGTAATAGTAGTAGATGCAGGCAGGAGTCGGTCTACTTGTCTCGGACGTGATGCCTATATACAATGATCATGCCTAGATAGTCTCATAATTATTCGCTTTTCTATCAATTGCTCGACAGTAATTTGTTTACCCGTCGTAGAATATCGCTATCATGAGAGAAGCCACTAGAGAAAACTATGGCCCCCGGGTCTATTCTCAACATATCAATCTACATCTACTTTACTTTTACCGTTTTTATTTGCTGTTTTATTAAACTAAAAATACCAAAAATATAAACTATCATGTCTATCAGATCTCACTTTCGTAAGTGACCGTAAAGGGATTGACAACCCCTTATCGCGTTGGATGCGAAGTTCTTATTTGTTTGTGCAGGTGCGAGGGACTCGCGCGTGGTCTCCTACTAGATTGATACCTTGGTTCTCAAAAACTGAGGGAAATACTTACGCTATTGCGCTGCATCTCCCTTTCCTCTTCGAGAGAATACAACGCAAGCTCAAGAGGTAGCACCTACCTAGGCACAGCAGAGAGGTCAGCACGCCAGTCTAAATCCTAAGCGCGTAGGGGTCTGGGCCCATCGCCCATTGCACACCTGGACGTTGCGTACGCGGCCGATGAGCAGACCTAGCAACCTCCATTTCAAAGGAAGTTATGTTACGCGGTCCAACCCGGCGCGCGTCATTGAGTCGCTGACATCAAGAAGGCTTCGGCTGATACCATGACGTAGAGTGCCCATAACAGTTCCCGTGTAGTTGGTTAGTGCGTATAGGCCAGTGGCCAGACTCAGATCAAATATCCAAACTCATTAAGTGTGTTATTATGAATCAACCACAGACAACAACCAGGGACCACGCCACCTCTCTCCTCGGTGTCTCAACCTGCCCTGTCGCTCCACCACAAAGAATCACTCGAGGGCCGTCGGGAACCCAGGGCCACGACTACCTGGATGGAACCACCTGTTCTTTCACCCCCAATCCGTGAATCACTTGCGAGTACTCTACGAGCTGACCTGACTTTAGTCACATCATGTATCATGTAAAGTATGTATTTAGTATATACCCATGATCACCACCCGAAGTGACAAAACTAGTTTTATGCATTATATGTCACGTCTCGAACATTTTATTTTTAATGTCTGAAATTTTTTATCGTTTGACCTTAATTCAAAATTTGAATTTGAACCGGTTTTGAACCAATGCGAGGTTAACAACAGTAACCGAGGTGACGTGGCATCATTACCAGAGGGTTACTGTAGCTTGATTACCCGGGCATCACAATTCTCCTCCACTACAAGAAATCTCGTCCCGAGATTTAGGAGGTGGAGTAAGGGGAAATATCTGGTTACAAAATTCTAACGAATCTTCTCGGTCTTGGTTGCTCTTCTCGAAGAGGTCAATCCATTACGTTGATGTCTTCAGTCCTCTGCTTTAGGTCACCATGATGATGTCGTCATCCTTTCCTTGGGGTCTCCATCGTACTTATGAATAGGAAAGAGGTAGCTTGACAATGATAGAATGCTACATGGGTAATCGTCGGGGGTTATCCCACGTATGAACACATAAGTATCTCTCGATTTGAATGAATAAAACACGCTGAGAGCAAAGTAATATGGAACAATAAGAAGTTTCAAATGGATAGACAATCGTTCGATGTCTGAAACAAGGTGTGAAAGGGGTAAAGAGCAACGAGAATAAGTATTGTGTCTGATACTAGAATAGATCATTAGGATGGTGGCTCGCGAATTTCACACGAAGCCAAGCGTGAGGAATAACCTTGGAAACAGGGGGTGTACACGAGAGTCAGGTTTTGATCCTGTGGAGCTGTAGGTTATGGGCCCACAATGTGGGTTGAACGTAGGAAGGGCGGTGACGTCTTGCACGATCACGTAAGTAATGCATGTCAGAGGATAGCATGCCAGTTATGTCGGCAACAACATCGGTACCAAGGGCGAGGGACGAAGATAACCATTTTTCTACTCGGTGAATGAGGCGGACCAATAGGCAAAGTTCTAGTCCATCGGTGCTTACCGGAATGTCATCAACAATAATAGGGTCTTACTGACAGGGTTGTACAACTGGTGTGTTACATAAGCAGAGAATTATTACTGCTTAGATTATATGTAGATCACAAGAAAGGTTAAACAAACCAACGGAAAGGAAAATGTGTTTAAACACAAATAATGGGAGTATATCCTTCTCAATGATAAGCAGGGCATGATATACGTGACAGGAGATCAAAGACATGACCATTTGGATAAAAGGGTTAATAAGAATCATGATATGTACCCATACACGATGTTTGGATAACTGATCAAGAAACATTTAGCATTGTGTTTCAAATGTTCCTTGTGAGAATCGGGATACCACAAACATGCTTCGAGATAGCATTGACATGGTCTTCAAGCAAATGTCAGAGTTTGGATACACCAGAATCCATCGGGAACAACTTATAGAATAAGTCTTACAATTTCCTCATGGAATAATGGCTGACTTTGCTAAAAAGGAAACTACAACAATAGGTCCTCCGACCAGGTGTTCTAGGCATGGCATCACCTTGTTATAACTTTGGGGAATATGTTCCAACCATCATATCTGACCGAGATTCAGATCTGATTGGTGTCAGGATACCTCGGACTCAGGATGCCTGGGAAGAAAAGGTGCAACTCAATTTTACGAGATGACATTGTAAGATTCTCGGAAAATGAACTATGTAAGCGAGTTCCGAAACAAGAGTTCATCATTAAACCAAGGAGAGGATGGGGAGGTGGTTGATGGACTCAGCGGCAACTCATCGAGATTTCCAAAAGGATGGATTTCCACAGTTATGTAAACAAGGAGATAACATTTGTCACATCAAATGATATGATGATGTATGCTCGAGGAAAACATGCACAATTAAACATTGGTTGAAAGGTGCACCCGAAATATGGGCTGAGGGAGCATAATCAAGGTTAGAATGGTGATTCAATAACCAACAAACTAAGAATGAACTATCAACCATTAAATTCAACACAATAGGGTTGCTAGAAGTACAGAATCCAAGCAGCACCGTTCCCCTATTGGTGTCTCAGTTAGAATTAACACGGGGGCCAAGAAAGAATGGTGATGGTGTGAAGTATCATAATACAAGAATTATTAAGAGGTGGAGCAATTCTCACAACATTCTTGATGTAAAAGATGGTAATACTTCAAGGTAGAACATAATACAAGCTGGAAAGCAAGTTGCATCCATATCATGAACAAGTTTGTGATGAAAGGAAGGTAAGGATGTTGTCAATGGTAACACAAATTACCAAGGGACGAGGATGACGCTTATCATCATGAATTCGATTGATATCTTGGAACGAGTCAAAATGTTGATGATGGTTACGATAAATTTTGTGGAGAGGCTGCACAAAGAAGCAATCGAACAGCGAGTCCATGAAGCAAAAGGATTGATGCAGCAAAAGATTACTAGAACCACGGTACGACACCAACTTGGAACCACGGTACGTCACCAACTTAAAATTTAGCATGATAATGATATAGCCGATCAGGCTAGGAATGACGTGATCAAGTATAAACTCACAAGTAAAGAAGATTACTAAGAGTTGTTTAATCGCGATGCGGACTCGATTCAGTTATCGGTGTCCTTGAGTGTCAAACAACTCAGAACCCGAGAAAAAATGGAGTCAGTGAGAATGTAGTACTTGATGAAGAACTCATAAGAAGCTATGCATTCTCGTGATATTCTCGAGACACCAGGGGGTAATACTCGACGTCAGATCAAAGTAGAGGTTGGACTGGGGTATTGCTCTGCAGAAGACAAGTGCTTAAACTTGCACGAGAAAAAGGTATTTAAAGGAGAATATGGTCGGAACCACGATTGCAAAAGGCCAGATCCCAAATATAAGATGAACTTATATCAAGGGGATAATTATTTCTATAAGAAGCTTTCATGGTAAGATCTGCATCATGTCCATGGGCATGAACACAAAGTTCAAGGTCGACTCCCACTTCTCCAAATGCATAACCTTTCATTCACTTCTTGTTTCGAAAATGGCATTAGTGTTGAAAGTTTTACCTGGTGAAATACCAGATGAGTATGACCCGTAATAACTTTCCGGTTCACATAGATTTATAGGGGATAGGTTCAACGCATCTTAGGAGCATATACCACAAGCTTCAAGATAAAATATCACCAGCTCAAAAGTAGAGGATGGTTGGCCAATCAGAGAATAGGGTTTACCAATGTCATTATGTATCAGGGAAAGAACTTCTCGAGGTTTTTGTAAACGAATGTCACTGTCGGATGACAAATTCAAACAAAGGATCTCACGGTCCATAACGGAGCTGATGTGAGCATCGATACTCAACAAGAAGAAGAAAGGATGCAATGAGATCAGATTATAGAAACAACTGACTGATTCAAGCTCGAATGCAATGGAATTATGATTTCCAAATCACGGATCAGAAGCAGATGCTCTGATAAAGGATGGATAAGTTGAATAGACTTATTGGTACAATCAACGGCAATATGATTGGTCGAGAACCAGCTCATGTTCAAAATGACGCCTGAGTCGGAAGGATGAATTCTAGGATCGAGGATTGCGAGCATTCGCAACATGTTGAATCAATGGACTCAAAATGATAATGACAAATGATGTCAATAAGATTACTAGACTTATGGGGTTAACCATAATGTAAGCAAGCAAGAATTTCAAGAGCAATAGGTTGCTCAGGATTTTCCGAAGGTTGAATGATATTTCAGAGACTTGTGAAACACATGAATGGGGATGAGCGGATACTCGGTAAGTGCGAGGAATTATCCACATGGGTATTCATGTGGCAAAGAACTGCCAAGCAGTGGCACAATCGATATACGGAATATAGGAAGATGTTTCAGGGTATCTTGTAATAACAAGAGCAACAGAGAATTGATTGTATGAATGACAAGTGTAAGTCGTTATCCACATGGATATATCGGTGGTTAGGAATTGCAAAGGCGGAGGCCAGAAGAATCTCGGTAAAACATTGAATATTATCTCCAGAATCTTCCGATGAAGTAGGCGACCATCTTGAATGAAGGGGCTCTCCGGGAGAAAGTATTTTCGAGAACCTAAAGTTAGATTTTAACAAAATCATTTAACCCGAATAGAAGAGAGATCAGAGTCCCAGAGCATAGATGAGGAATAAAAGATCCTAATACCACCCAATGGCGACATGGGCCCATAAGCCACACAACCGTGTTAATAAGAGTTTTTCAATGACTAGACTTAACTTCGACCAAGGAGTTGGAAAGGTGGATTCCTACAGGAAGACGACTCTGATACCAACTTGTGACGCCCCCAATTTGACCGTACACTAATCATGCACGCAAATGTGTACGACCAAGATCAGGGACTCATGGGAAGATATCACAACACAACTCTAAAAGTAAAATAAGTCATAGAAGCATCATAATACAAGCCAGGGGTCTCGAGGGCTCGAATACAAGTGCTCGATCATAGACGAGTCAGCGGAAGCAAAAATATCTCTGTACAGACATAAAGTTAAACAAGCACAAACTGGGATACAGATCAGTAGAGGCGCATGCCTCCTGCTCAGGATCCTCCTAAACTACTCTTGGTCGTCGGCGTCATGAACGTAGTAGTAGGCACCTCCTATGTAGTAGGAGTCGTCATCAGTGGCGTCTGGCTCCTGGGCTCCATCATCTGGTTGCATCATCTGAGAAAAAGGGACAAAAGGGGGAGCAAAGCAACCGTGAGTACTCATCCAAAGTACCCGCAAGCAAGGATCCATACTACATATGCAATGGTAACAATGATATGTGTAATATCCGTGGGCTGAACTACAGAATTCCAGAATAAGAGGGGGGGGGGGTAGCTAATCCTATCGAAGACTACGCTTCTGGCAACCTCCATCTTGCAGTAGTAGAAGAGAGTAGATGGTAATCTCACGAAGGAACAAAGTATATCATAATCCTACGCGGCGATCCTCCCTTCGTCGCCCTGTGGGAAAGCGATCACCGGATTGTCTCTGGAACTTGTTTGGGTGTGTTTTATTAAGTATCCGGTTCTAGTTTTCATGAGGTCAGAGTGCAACTCCGGATCGTCCTTTTACCGAGGGACACGGCTATTCGAATAGATAAACTTCCCTACAGGGGTGCATCACATTACCCAACACGCTCGATCCCCTCTGGTCGGACACACTTTCCTGGGTCATGCCCGGCCTCGGAATATCAACACGTCGCAACCCTACCTAGGCACAACAGAGAGTACAGCACGCCGGTCTAAATCCTAAGCGCGCAGGGGTCTGGGCCCATCGCCCATTGCACACCTGCACGTTGCGTATGCGGCCGGTGAGCAGACCTAGCAACCTCCATTTCAAAGGAAGTTCCGTTACGCGGTCCAACCCGGCGAGCATCGCTTAGTCGCTGACGTCAAGAAGGCTTCGGCTGATACCACGACATCGAGTGCCCATAACTGTTCCTGCGTAGTTGGTTAGTGCGTATAGGCCAGTGGCCAGACTCATATCAAATATCCAAACTCGTTAAGCGTGTTATTATGAATCAACCGCGGACAAGGACCAGGGACTAGGCCACCACTCTACTCGGTGCCTCAACCTGCCCTGTCGCTCCGCCACAAAGAATCACTTGGGGCCCGTCGGGAACACATGTCCACCATTACCTGGATGGAACCACCTGTCCTTTTTGCCCCCAATCCGTGAATCACTTGCGGGTACTCTATGAGCCGAGCCGACTTTAGTCACATCATGTATCATGTAAAGTATGTATTTAGTATATACCCGTGATCACCACCCGACATGATCATGGCCCGATAGTATAGCATGGCAGACAGACAAGGATGTAGGGCCACTGATGGAATACTAGCCTCCTATACTAAGCATTTAGGATAGCAGGTAAAGGTATCAACAGTTGTAGCAACAATGACATGCTATGCAGCAGAATAGGATTAATCAAAAGCAGTAACATGCTACACTACTCTAATGCAAGCAGTAGAGAGAAGGAATAGACGATATCAGGTTGATCTGGGGGGCTTGCCTAGAAGCTCTACAGATGAAAGGAATCTTCGGAAGCGTAGCCGTAGTCGAACACCGAAGCATCAACAGTCTCGGGGTCTATCGCGGTATCGGAGTCTACTGAAAAGAAGCAACGAAGGGGAAACAAATAACTAACAGAGCAAACAATAGCATCACAAAGCATGACAAGGCAAACCGTTGTGCTAGGGTGACCTAACGCAGTGCTAGCCGATATAGGTGAAGGGGGAAAACATCCGAGAATGTTTTCCCGAAGTTTGTCGTTTTCGGATAGATGAACTGGAGGTGGATTGTTGCACGTTCGCTATGCTAGGGACGTGTGGTGAACGAACGGACTGCTTATTCGGATTCGTCTCGTCGTTCTGAGCAACTTTCGTGTACAAAGTATATTCATGCGAGATACGATTTATTTTATATCAATTTATTAAGATTTAATCATTTTTTCATATTAATAGATTTAAATTAGTTAGAAAATGCAATTATGACGTCAGCGTGACATCAACATGATGTCAACAGGATCAAAGGTTGACTAGGTCAACCTTAGCAGGTGGGACCCGTTTGTCATAGACTCATGTTAATTAAACAAGATTAATTTGTGTAATTACTTGATTAGGTTAACTGAATTTAGTTAGTCAAATTAATTAAGTTAATTTATTTATTATTTTTAAAATTGCAAATTTTACTTTTCCTTTCCTTTTTCTTTTTTTTACTCGGGCGGGCCCCGCTGATCATAGGCATAGAGGCCAACCGGGGCGGGCGCTAACGGGCGACGGGCGTGCGGGCGTGGGCTGACCCACGTGCGATCAGCGAGCGGGGCTGCAGCCACGGGAGCCTGCGGCGAGCGAGGACGCAGGCGGCAGCGTCGGGCGAGGCGAGCGGGGCAGCGAGCGTGGCAGTGGGCAGGCGGGCGTGCCGGCGAGGCGAGCGGGGCAGAGGAGGCGCAGCGGCCGCGCGCGGGGGCACGACCGCGGGTCGGGGCTCGAAGGGCGCAGTCGGCAGCCACGGGGAGCGGAGCGGGACGCAGCGGGGCGCAGGCACGGCCTGGCGACGCCACCGCGGCCGGGCGCATGCAAGCGGCAGGAGTATTAGCAGCGGCGGCGGCGGCCCAACAGTAAGCAGCGGCAGCGGTAGTAGCTAGCGAGCAAGGGAGGCGGCATCGGTGAGAGACGCGAGCGGCCACGCGCGGGGGCAGTGCCGGGGCGCAGGAGCTGAGGCCCCGGGCAGCGGCGGCCCGGGCAGGTGGCCGGACGCCGGCGGGTGCAGCCAAAGCGGTCAAGGGGGCGGGGTGCGGGGCAGTGAGCAGCGCCGGGCGCGCGGAGGCAGTCAAGAGTGGGCACGGGGTCGCGATGCGGAAGGCACTAGTGGAAGCGGTGAGCGAGGCCATGGACACGCGTGGGTGCTTTGCACGGCAGGATGGCCGCGGGGCAAGGGTCGGGCAGAGCTGCGGAAGCACGCAGGCGACGGTGGGTGGCAGCAGCAGCTCGCAGCGGCGAGTAGCAGTGGGAGGCGAGCAGGCCCGGCCAACAACGACGACTACGGGGCGGAGGAGAAGGAGGGGGCGGGGCTCACCGAGCCCTGTAGTTGAGCAAAGCGGACTGATGGAGGAGACGGGGTCGGCGGGACGAGGCAGAGGAGCTCCCGGTGACGAGAGCGAGACGGGGTGGTCTGGCGACGAGGAGGCCCTCGGGCGACGAGGGACGACGAAGGGCGGGCGCAGGGCGTCGGGGGCGACGTGATCGGGTTCAATCCCGATCCAGATCGGGGGGAAGGAAAGAGCGAGTGGGGGAAGTATGGTGTCGGTGGTTAGGGCACGAGTTATTGAGGGAGGTTATGTGAGGTGGGGTGGGCCGGCTGGGCTGGCCTGGCTAGGCCAGAGGCCAGCTGGGCCGAAGCTCAGCGAGGAGGAGGGTTGCCCACTTTTATTTTCTTGTTTTAGTCTTTACCTAATGTCTATTTTCTTTTCTTACACCTTTTCCGTTTTCTTTTTCCCTTTTAAAACAAAACTAGTTTTATGAAATAAAAGGCTTGCACCTAAAATATTATCATAATTTAGGCTACTGTTACATATAATTTGGCCCATTAATAAGGTAGTTTGCATTTGTTTAATATTTTAAAAGCATTTAAGTATTTGTTTTAGCCACTGTTTTGATTATTTAAGGTCATTTAATCACTTTATAAAAGGTTGGTTTCATCACCATAATTACCTATGCATTATATGTCACCCATCGAACATTTTTGTTTTAATGTCTGAAAACTTTTATCATTTGATTTTAATTAAAAATTTGAATTTGAACCGGTTTCAAACCAACACGAGGTTAACAACAGTAACCAAGGTGACGTGGCATCATTACCAGAGGGTTACGTAGCTTGATTACCCAGGCGTCAAAACGACGAACTATCGCAACGGTGCATACTTAGGGAGAACACTTGTACCTTTAAATTTTAGTAAGAGATCATCTTATAATGCTACCGCCGTTCTAAGCAAAATAAGATGCATAAAAAGATAAACATCACATGCAATCAAAATATGTGCCATGATATGGCCATCATCATCTTGTGCCTTTGATATCCATCTCCAAAACACCGTCATGATCTCCATCGTCACCGGCTTGACACCTTGATCTCCATCGTAGCGTCGTGGTCATCTCCAACTATTGCTTCTACGACTATCACTAACTCATAGTGATAAAGTAAAGAAATCACACGGTGATCGTATTTCATACAATAAAGAGACAACCATAAGGCTCTTGTCGGTTGCTGATAATTTACAAAACATGATCATCTCATACAATAACGCATAACTCATCACGTCTTGACCATATCACATCACAACATGCCCTGCAAAAACAAGTTAGACGTCCTCTACTTTGTTGTTGCAAGTTTTACGTGGCTGCTACAGGCTTCTAGCAAGAACCGTTCTTACCTATGTATAAACCACAATGGTGTTTTGTCAAGTTTGCTGTTTTAACCTTTAACAAGGATCAGCCGCAGTCAAATTCGATTCAACTAAAGTAGGAGAAACAGACACCCGCCAACCACCTTTATGCAAAACTACCTGCATGTCTGTCTGTGGAACCGGTCTCACAAACGCAGTCATGCAAGGTTGGTCTGGGCCACTTCATCCCACAATACCGCCGAATCAAAATAAGACATTGGTGGTAAGCAGTATGACTATCACCGCCCACAACTCTGTGTGTTCTACTTGTGCATATCATCTATGCATATACCTGGCTCATGATGCCACTGTTGGGAAACGTAGCACACAATTTATAAAATTTCCTACGCTCACGCAAGATCTATCTAGGAGATGCATATCAATGAGACGGGAAGAGTGTGTCCACGTACCCTCGTTGTGACGCCCGAGACCGACGTCCCAGAAGATTCCAGAAGCTTCCAGAAGATTCCAGATGTTCCGGGTTGCCCGTGTGTTCCTTTTGTGCTTGTGTTTTTATTTTTGCTTTGCATCATGCCATCATGTCATTTTAATCTTTTGCATCTCAACCTAAATAAATCGTGTGGACCTTCGGTCCATTTAAATCGAGGGAAGATGACTTCTCTTTATAACATATAAAAGCCTCTCAATATTTAGGGAGCTATATAATAAATATTCCATTGCTCCGGAATCACCATAACACACTTGCATAATTTCCCCATTGTCTTTTCACTTCGAGTTTCACCTTCTAAACCTTCCCTTTATTCTTTTCCGTTGTTTCGAGGTTCTTCCAAAAAACCTCCTTCTATTTTATTTAAATCCCTGACATTTTTTCGTGAGTCCAGGGATTTTACCCCTTGCCCTAAGTCCTTTCCTAACTCCTCTTTTCTTCTATTCCTCTTTTGTTTTTCTGTTTTATTTGGAAAAACAACAGCAGTTTTAATTAAAAGAGAGCCCAGCAGCCCAGCCTTTTGTTTTTTTTCCTTCTAGCCTTTCTCTCTTGGGCCTCCTCCCCCCTCACCTGGCCCGACTCAGCCCCTCCAACTGGCCCAACTCCTCCCGCACCGAAACCCTAGCCCTACCGTTCGCTCCTCCCCCCGAGCCGCCGCCACTCTCTCTCGCCACCCTCTCGTCCCTCTCTCTCTTTTCCCTCGAGCGAGCCCTCCCTTCTGCCTCGCTCGCCTCCCCCCGTTTTTCCTCCTCCCATCGCAGCGCCGACCCCGAACCCTCTCCCTCGTCGCTCTCTGTCCCGACCGCCCAGGCCGGCCCCCAGCTCCCTTTCCCATCAATCCCGCGGGTCCTCTCCCTCGAACCCCCGCGCCGAATTCCCTCGCCGCGCCTCCAGCCGTCCTCGCCAGCCCCGCCGCGGGAGCGCCGCGCACGAGCGCGTGCCCTCGATCCCCTCCTGCCCCGCGAGCGGCTGCCCGGGCCGACGCTTCCGGCCGCATCGGGCCTCCCCGCCGTGCAGGTCTTCTGCCTCGCCTCTGGCCGGTCGACCAGGAGGTCGAAGCGCTTGCTGCCCCTCCATGCTGCAGCGCGCCGCGCCCATCTTCCTCCCTCCGCGCGGCCCCTCCTCGAGCCTGCGTGCATCCGATCGCGCCGCTTGGACGCCCCAGGCGCATGCTCGGCCGGAGCCGCTCCTGTCCTCCAGCAAGCCGAGCGCCTCCACCCGAGCGGCCTCCCCTTCGCGTTGGATCAGATCCCGCCGCGGATCCAGCCCCGAGCGCCCTCCTCCAGCCGGCCCCTCCTCCGTCGCCTCCAAGACCGCAGCGGCCGGATCCCGCAGCGTTCGAGGGCACCTCGCCCCCGTCGGCCTTCTCCAGCCGCTGCCTCCTTTGGACTGTCTCAGTGTTGTAGTTTTGTTTTTTTTTTGTTTTGTTGCTGGTGTTGTTAACCTGAACAGAGAACGTCTACCGCCATGACCGCTACGAGCCTCGAGTACGTCTACACGGTGGCGTGTCAAGTACCCCTACGTTCGCGAAGTACCAAGTACCACGACGTCGACGACCTCGAGAACGACTACATGAACGTGTACGCCTACGAACGCCGACGCGACAAGTACCCCTTCGGAGAGGTGAACGACTACGAACGGGAACGACTACGCAAGATGACATGTACAAGTACCTCGACGCCCGGAGCACTCGAGAACGACAAGCACCCCGACAGCGTGTGTACCACTACCGTCGCCCCGTGAACGCCTACCGAGGCGCCAAGTACCTCTACGGAACGACTACTCGTTGGCGACCTCGTGAAACGGCTACTTCCTCTTCGGAAACGTGAACGACTACTTCCCCTACTTCCTCTACGACTCGCGAGAGCGCCTTCTTCCTCTACGTCTCGAACCGCCCCGAAACACACGCTTCGAAGGTATAATCCCTGAGACGATGACCCGTGTGATGCTTGTTGTGGTTGTATGAAATGTCTCCCTTGTGTGTGCTCGTGCCCGTTCCGACCTTTTGTTGAGCTCCTCGGTTGCCTCGTCGCCGACCCGTGGGAACCCGGCAACGGGATCACCCCACCTCTTTCATCTCGTTTGACTCGTTCACACCGCCCTTCACCTTTTGCACCGGTCTCTCAACGAGATACCGGAACCGATATGTTGCCGTGGCATCATTTTCGGAATCGTTGCCGTGGCACCCTCTTTCTTTCCACCACGGTGACAAATGCTTCTTATCTTGTTAATTGTCAACCTTTTAATAAAACTTGCATAAACTTGATCATGTCATCCGCATCATGTTAACAACATTAATATGTGTGTTTGTTGTTGCTTATAATTAATAAACATGCTCATGGGGATTTTCCGGATATGTTGTTGTTATTTCCGGCCTCATTTAAAATGTCTTAATAGTGTAGTTTTATTATGCTTCACCTCTTGCCATGTTAACAAACATTTAATCTTGTCTTGTAAATAACGAGAGTCAATTAAATAATTAAATGTGGTGTTTCGTCAATATGCAACTCGTTGCATATTGATCTCCACTTAACTTGTAGTATTTGTTTGTGCACTTTGCCATGCCTTGCATATTTAAACCGGACATGCATCATACTTGAATGTGCATCGTATGCCATGTTTATGCTTGTGTGTTTACCGTGTTGTTTGTTTCTTTCCGGTTGCTTCTCTTGTTAGCTTCGGTTTCGTTCCGGAGTTGTGAGGATCCGCTCGACTGTTGCTCCGTCTGCTTCTTGGATCCGTTCTTCTCCCTTGTGGAATCCTAGGCAAGATGACCGAACCCGGATACCATTACTATCTTTGCCTATTGCTAGTAGTCTCGATCTTTAGTTTTGCCTCGATGCCCATGTTTTCCTGTCAGCCTCCTACTTGTAACCATTGCCATGTTTAACCACCCTACCTACGCAAACCGTTGCTTGGCTAAGTACGCTTCGCTCAGCCCCTCTTATAGCATTGATAGTTGCAGGTGAAGATTGAAGATGCTTGCTTCATGTTGAAGTTTGGTTGGGTTATATCACACTATATAAATGCTTAAAAATGAAATCATCTATATACTGGCAGGGTGGAAGGCTAAGCCTTTTGCTTGGTGTTTTGTTCCACTCATGCCGTTAGGAACCGTATAAACCGGTGTTATGTTCCTTGATTATGCGTTCCTAACACGGTTGGGGTGTATGGGACCCCCTTGATAAACCGCTAAGTGCTAAGTCTTTTCCAGCAAGTCCCAACATTTGGTACTATTTGCCTCATAATAACAACTTAATTAATTAATTAAATTTGCATAGAGGGTCGCTCCCTCGAGGATCCTTTATTTCTACATAGCAGGGGGGGCCAGTGCCGATGGTGTTGGTCCCAAACGGGGAGTCTGCAGGAACCACCACGGGGAAACTCGAGGTTTGGGTCCTGTAGAATCACCCATCCGGTCGTGTCCTGAGACCTAGATACGCGCGGCTACTATCAGGGTGTCGACACGCCGGGAGGATTTGCTGGATTAGCCTTACCTTAGTTCGGTTTAACTTGAGCACGGGATTCCGAGAATACTCGGGTCTTCCCACCTTTGGAGTTGCGACTCCGCGGATCGTGAGCTTGTGATGGGCCAAGTTGGAACACCCCTGCAGGGTTTGAACTTTCGAAAGCCGTGCCCGCGGTTATGTGGCAGATGGGAGCTTGTTAATTCCGGTTGTAGATAACTTGACACAATGTTTCAATACACTACCAGCGTGTGTTCCGTGACTGTCAATTTCCGAATAGGGATTCGGGAGTTGAACACGGTGGGGTTATGTTTGACCGGCTTTAGCTAGGATCACTTCGTGATCATCTTTCGACCGATGCTCTTCTCTTCTCGCTCTCTTTTACGTAAGTTAGTGCTAGTTGCTGCTGCAGACTCTTGTTTGTTCCTTCACCTCTCGTTCTTTCTTCAGCCTTATCCTCACCCAAGGCTTAAATAGTCTTGTTACCCGGGAACGGGATTGCTGAGTCCTCTGTGGCTCACAGTTACTTCACCACACCAGTTGCAGGTTCAGCCGTGTACGATGCAGGAGTTGGACCAGTTCTTCACCAGGAGCTTGTTGAAGAGAGTTTGGCTGTTTGCTTGTGACGTTTCGATGTTCAGTAGTGGTTTCTACTAGGATTCGATCCTGACCTGTGGCTTTATGTTGTTTTGGTATCTTTCTTTTGGATCTTACCCGTAGTCGGGCTGTGATGTTTTGTATGATGGTTGCTTATGTAATGTATTGTGTGAAGTGGCGAGTGTAAGCCAACTATCTCTTTTGCAATTTAATCCCTCTTTTACATGAGTTGTGCAAAGATACCAAACTTGAGATCATTCTAGGATGGGCTTATACCTTTAAGTCGTGCCTCGACACGTAGGAGGTATAGTCCCATCCTGGGCATTACAAGTTGGTATCAGAGCCTTCTCCGACCTAGAAGCCCCCACTGATTGATCGAATCGTTGACGGTTGAGTCTAGGCACACACTGAAAACTTTTGAGTCCTATATTATATCGGAGAGTAGGATTTCTTTGCTTCTCATCCCTTTTCTCTCTGGTGAGGACTCCTGACGATTACTCTTTTCTCTTCTACTTTCAAAAATTGCACCAATTTTTTTTAGGATCTCGCGAGTATTCTGGGATTGTTTCGATGTTCTTGTGACAAGGATATTGTTCTCGATGCCTCCTGTTACCGAGGAGTTGAGCTTCGAGGTATCATTGTAACAAGTATATTGTGGCAGTACTAAATACTTAAGACGGCCGACATCGAAAATCTCTCCTATACGGCCAGTGGCAAGATAACCCCGACATCACCCAGTACTGGGGAGGTAGTTCGAGAGTATTGCCATAGCTTGTTATAGTGGATGCTTTTCGAAGGTCCGAGGTAAACAGTTTCCGAGAAAGACTGGTTATGTGTTGAAGGATGGATACACCTGGATGTAGGTTTAGAGTTGATTGCGCGGTGCTTCCCGTGTATCCCCAACACCTGATTGCATAACTGGAAACTTTCGGAAATCTATAGGTGGGTTCATCTAGTAGTTCTAGGCATTCTTCCAACGGATGCTCGATATGAAGTTTGGGGTTCTACATTGAGTGAAGTGGTTTTATGGACTTGTTCTGATCGGGAGTTGCATCTTAAAGGGTCCTTGGCTATGCTGATCCGGGGATTGCAAAACCCTTTTGTAACACGTTCCATGAGCTTTCAGCACAAAGTTGTCGAACGAAACTTCTATCTTGTATTTGTTCTATCTGTTCCTTGTTTCTTTTTATTTACTTTTGTTCTCCAAGTGGCTTCTCGACAAGTTGATGTACCTGCAGAATTCATTCGTTCAATCCTTTGTTCTTGTTTTGATTCTGGTATTCGAGTTGCTTCGATGTCAAATGTTGATTCCATACCTTTCTTAATCGGTGTTCTCATATTTCTATGGGAGTGCTAATCCTTCTTGATCATCAAGATCTTCATGTTAATTCTTTTCAACCGGTGTCCTTTTTGTTCATCTCAAGTCGTCTTTGTTTTCCCCACCCTCCCACCCTTCTTCTTTTCGGAGCAAGAAATTCTCAAAGGAAACATCCATTTTTATTCATGTGATGTTTCTTCATTCATTTTCCTTCAATGTTCTTATCCGGTGATTCTCGTGAAGATGCTCAAGAGCTTCAAGTTCATCATTCTTTTGTTCTCTAATTCTGCCGGTGGATGTAATTCAAGATTTCAGTGTTGATCTTACCCTTTTCTTCTTTTCACAATGCTTTCTTATTCCGGTGCATCAATTAATCATTCTCCTCTTGCTATTCATATCCGGAGTGCTGAAGATTCATAATTCCATTCTTAATCCATTCAAGCTATTTTGAGGATTATCATCTTATTCCAGCCATTTAATTCAACCGGTGCAATATCTCTTAAGCAATCTATTCCCAACGGTGATTTCTTTTGAGTGGGCCCTAACCCACAGGTCTTTCCCAGGATCTTACCTGACTCTTCTATTTTCTGGAGTTATACTCAATTCTTTTCAAAGTGTGACGTAAGAATGAATCCCATCAGTCACATGCCTTCTCCAAGATCGCTTTCAAATTCTTTTTCATCATTGGTTCAATCTTCCAATTCTTCATTCCGGAGTGCTCAACAATTCTTATGGCATTTCTCGTCTTCATTCTCAACATTTGAAGACCGGAGAAGTGTTTCTCTTAAATCTTGGCCCGTTCTCTTGATGAGTTGTGGTTCTAGCTTCTTGCCATCCTCATAATTGTTTTAGATTGTGAGGAATTCTTTTTATACCCATCCGGAGCATTTCATGAATTCTTTTCTTTGTGATCCTCCGAAGGCCATCATTTCAGAATATCTCTTCGTTCTCAGTTTTCAACTTCGTCCTCCAAATATTCTTCATTGATGTCTCTTCGTTCGTCTCCCTATTCTTACGGTGCTTCCTTCAAGTTTAACTTTCCGTTGTTATCGTTTCAATTCAATTGTTCTTTTCATAATCCTACCGGTGCTTCGTTGAAGATTTACCCAAGCTTGTGTGAGATCTCTCTTTAATTTTTTTCCAACAAGAATAAGTAGTATGCTAAATCCTTTGGTTGTCATCAATTTAAATTGGTGAAGGAGATGCATGACATAATTCTTATTCTTATTCCTTCCAGGTGATTTAATTCTTTTGTCTGGAGCTTGTTCATCTTATCATATCCTTGATTCTAAGTTGTTCATCTTGTTTTCCGGAGCTTCAAGTTATTTCAACTATCATTTCCAAAGCTCAACCTAATTCATCGCAGGCCTTTAACCTTATTCTTTTCATCTTTCACTTCTCATGCTTTCATTACCGGAGTTCTTCATGGTGGTTCATCATCATTTAATTCATCCTTGAAGTCTTCATCAAGATTCTTGTTGGAGCTCAAGCATTCTTCATCATGCATCCCAATTGCAATTCTTTCTACCTTGTCTTTTCAGGTGGTGTTATGTCATTCTTGATAATTTTCCTTCATGTTTCATGATTCACGAGTTATCAAGAATGAGATATTTAAAACCATCATTTTTTCTTTGTTCAAGAGATCTTTTCAACCCTTCTATCTATTCGTTGGAGTTATCTTGGGTTATATTTCACCTAAAAGCTTTCCCTAAGGTTTGTTGCAATTATGGTGCTTATAAATGACCCAAATTCTTCATTTATCCTTCCGGTGAATTAAGTTTTTCATCTCCTTGTTGATCTCAATCCAATCAATTGTTTCCGTCAGTGGCTGGTTGTCACCTCATAATTTTGAGATATTTTACATAAGCCCACTTCAAGCTTATTCTTTCGTTGTTGATTCTTCCAACAACTCAGTTCAACCCTTCTTTGTAAGATGCTCTTCAATTCATTTTGGGAGAAGTTGTCTTTTTCTTCTCCATTCATTCTTCATTGAGTTATAGGCTATTCTTTCATTCCGGAGGTGTTGTGTTGTTGTTTTCTTTAACAATCATCTCGTTTTATCGAGTTCATGTTCTTACCCTTGTTTATCTTTTAACCGGAGTGTTGTATTCTTCATTCAAGTTCTCTCATCTTATCAAGTTTGTTTATCTTTTAACCGGAGTGCTGTCTGAATCTTTCTTTTCCCTTGTGCCATTCTTTTAATTGTTTTGGAGGCAATATGTTGTTGTTTTCATCAAGTATCATTCCATCTCCTCTAGTTCATGTTTATTCCTTCCATTTTCAGACGGAGTGCTGCCGAAATTCTGTCATTCTTATTCCTTGGCTATACCATTGCAGTTTCATTTCTTTTGGTCCATGAGCTCTTGTTTCATGTCTTTCAACCTTCAAGGTTCTCATAATGCTCCTTGTTCCTCTTTTCTAAAGGAGTGTTTTCCTCTTCGTTATCTCCGTTGCTTTCTTCTTTCAACTTGTTTAACCTCTCAAGGTTCCTGGTTTCACTCGTTTCTCGAAGAAGCAACTTTGTTTTACCCCTTCCTCTTCCGTTTTACCCAGCGATATCTCTCGGATCTCGGGTCGAGATCCTCTGTTAGTGTGGGAGAGTTGTGACGCCCGAGACCGACGTCCCAGAAGATTCCAGAAGCTTCCAGAAGATTCCAGATGTTCCGGGTTGCCCGTGTGTTCCTTTTGTGCTTGTGTTTTTATTTTTGCTTTGCATCATGCCATCATGTCATTTTAATCTTTTGCATCTCAACCTAAATAAATCGTGTGGACCTTCGGTCCATTTAAATCGAGGGAAGATGACTTCTCTTTATAACATATAAAAGCCTCTCAATATTTAGGGAGCTATATAATAAATATTCCATTGCTCCGGAATCACCATAACACACTTGCATAATTTCCCCATTGTCTTTTCACTTCGAGTTTCACCTTCTAAACCTTCCCTTTATTCTTTTCCGTTGTTTCGAGGTTCTTCCAAAAAACCTCCTTCTATTTTATTTAAATCCCTGACATTTTTTCGTGAGTCCAGGGATTTTACCCCTTGCCCTAAGTCCTTTCCTAACTCCTCTTTTCTTCTATTCCTCTTTTGTTTTTCTGTTTTATTTGGAAAAACAATAGCAGTTTTAATTAAAAGAGAGCCCAGCAGCCCAGCCTTTTGTTTTTTTTCCTTCTAGCCTTTCTCTCTTGGGCCTCCTCCCCCCTCACCTGGCCCGACTCAGCCCCTCCAACTGGCCCAACTCCTCCCGCACCGAAACCCTAGCCCTACCGTTCGCTCCTCCCCCCGAGCCGCCGCCACTCTCTCTCGCCACCCTCTCGTCCCTCTCTCTCTTTTCCCTCGAGCGAGCCCTCCCTTCTGCCTCGCTCGCCTCCCCCCGTTTTTCCTCCTCCCATCGCAGCGCCGACCCCGAACCCTCTCCCTCGTCGCTCTCTGTCCCGACCGGCCAGGCCGGCCCCCAGCTCCCTTTCCCATCGATCCCGCGGGTCCTCTCCCTCGAACCCCCGCGCCGAATTCCCTCGCCGCGCCTCCAGCCGTCCTCGCCAGCCCCGCCGCGGGAGCGCCGCGCACGAGCGCGTGCCCTCGATCCCCTCCTGCCCCGCGAGCGGCTGCCCGGGCCGACGCTTCCGGCCGCATCGGGCCTCCCCGCCGCGCAGGTCTTCTGCCTCGCCTCTAGCCGGTCGACCAGGAGGTCGAAGCGCTTGCTGCCCCTCCATGCTGCAGCGTGCCGCGCCCATCTTCCTCCCTCCGCGCGGCCCCTCCTCGAGCCTGCGTGCATCCGACCGCGCCGCTTGGACGCCCCAGGCGCATGCTCGGCCGGAGCCGCTCCTGTCCTCCAGCAAGCCGAGCGCCTCCACCCGAGCGGCCTCCCCTTCGCGTCGGATCAGATCCCGCCGCGGATCCAGCCCCGAGCGCCCTCCTCCAGCCGGCCCCTCCTCCGTCGCCTCCAAGACCGCAGCGGCCGGATCCCGCAGCGTTCGAGGGCGCCTCGCCCCCGTCGGCCTTCTCCAGCCGCTGCCTCCTTTGGACTGTCTCAGTGTTGTAGTTTTGTTTTTTTTGTTTTGTTGCTGGTGTTGTTAACCTGAACAGAGAAAGTCTACCGCCATGACCGCTACGAGCCTCGAGTACGTCTACACGGTGGCGTGTCAAGTACCCCTACGTTCGCGAAGTACCAAGTACCACGACGTCGACGACCTCGAGAACGACTACATGAACGTGTACGCCTACAAACGCCGAAGCGACAAGTACCCCTTCGGAGAGGTGAACGACTACGAACGGGAACGACTACGCAAGATGACATGTACAAGTACCTCGACGCCCGAAGCACTCGAGAACGACAAGCACCCCGACAGCGTGTGTACCACTACCGTCGCCCCGTGAACGCCTACCGAGGCGCCAAGTACCTCTACGGAATGACTACTCGTTGGCGACCTCGTGAAACGGCTACTTCCTCTTCGGAAACGTGAACGACTACTTCCCCTACTTCCTCTACGACTCGCGAGAGCGCCTTCTTCCTCTACGTCTCGAACCGCCCCGAAACACACGCTTCGAAGGTATAACCCCTGAGACGATGACCCGTGTGATGCTTGTTGTGGTTGTATGAAATGTCTCCCTTGTGTGTGCTCGTGCCCGTTCCGACCTTTTGTTGAGCTCCTCGGTTGCCTCGTCGCCGACCCGTGGGAACCCGGCAACGGGATCACCCCACCTCTTTCATCTCGTTTGACTCGTTCACACCGCCCTTCACCTTTTGCACCGGTCTCTCAACGAGATACCGGAACCGATATGTTGCCGTGGCATCATTTTCGGAATCGTTGCCGTGGCACCCTCTTTCTTTCCACCACGGTGACAAATGCTTCTTATCTTGTTAATTGTCAACCTTTTAATAAAACTTGCATAAACTTGATCATGTCATCCGCATCATGTTAACAACATTAATATGTGTGTTTGTTGTTGCTTATAATTAATAAACATGCTCATGGGGATTTTCCGGATATGTTGTTGTTATTTCCGGCCTCATTTAAAATGTCTTAATAGTGTAGTTTTATTATGCTTCACCTCTTGCCATGTTAACAAACATTTAATCTTGTCTTGTAAATAACGAGAGTCAATTAAATAATTAAATGTGGTGTTTCGTCAATATGCAACTCGTTGCATATTGATCTCCACTTAACTTGTAGTATTTGTTTGTGCACTTTGCCATGCCTTGCATATTTAAACCGGACATGCATCATACTTGAATGTGCATCGTATGCCATGTTTATGCTTGTGTGTTTACCGTGTTGTTTGTTTCTTTCCGGTTGCTTCTCTTGTTAGCTTCGGTTTCGTTCCGGAGTTGTGAGGATCCGCTCGACTGTTGCTCCGTCTGCTTCTTGGATCCGTTCTTCTCCCTTGTGGAATCCCAGGCAAGATGACCGAACCCGGATACCATTACTATCTTTGCCTATTGCTAGTAGTCTCGATCTTTAGTTTTGCCTCGATGCCCATGTTTTCCTGTCAGCCTCCTACTTGTAACCATTGCCATGTTTAACCACCCTACCTACGCAAACCGTTGCTTGGCTAAGTACGCTTCGCTCAGCCCCTCTTATAGCATTGATAGTTGCAGGTGAAGATTGAAGATGCTTGCTTCATGTTGAAGTTTGGTTGGGTTATATCACACTATATAAATGCTTAAAAATGAAATCATCTATATACTGGCAGGGTGGAAGGCTAAGCCTTTTGCTTGGTGTTTTGTTCCACTCATGCCGTTAGGAACCGTATAAACCGGTGTTATGTTCCTTGATTATGCGTTCCTAACACGGTTGGGGTGTATGGGACCCCCTTGATAAACCGCTAAGTGCTAAGTCTTTTCCAGCAAGTCCCAACATTTGGTACTATTTGCCTCATAATAACAACTTAATTAATTAATTAAATTTGCATAGAGGGTCGCTCCCTCGAGGATCCTTTATTTCTACATAGCAGGGGGGGCCAGTGCCGATGGTGTTGGTCCCAAACGGGGAGTCTGCGGGAACCACCACGGGGAAACTCGAGGTTTGGGTCCTGTAGAATCACCCATCCGGTCGTGTCCTGAGACCTAGATACGCGCGGCTACTATCAGGGTGTCGACACGCCGGGAGGATTTGCTGGATTAGCCTTACCTTAGTTCGGTTTAACTTGAGCACGGGATTCCGAGAATACTCGGGTCTTCCCACCTTTGGAGTTGCGACTCCGCGGATCGTGAGCTTGTGATGGGCCAAGTTGGAACACCCCTGCAGGGTTTGAACTTTCGAAAGCCGTGCCCGCGGTTATGTGGCAGATGGGAGCTTGTTAATTCCGGTTGTAGATAACTTGACACAATGTTTCAATACACTACCAGCGTGTGTTCCGTGACTGTCAATTTCCGAATAGGGATTCGGGAGTTGAACACGGTGGGGTTATGTTTGACCGGCTTTAGCTAGGATCACTTCGTGATCATCTTTCGACCGATGCTCTTCTCTTCTCGCTCTCTTTTACGTAAGTTAGTGCTAGTTGCTGCTGCAGACTCTTGTTTGTTCCTTCACCTCTCGTTCTTTCTTCAGCCTTATCCTCACCCAAGGCTTAAATAGTCTTGTTACCCGGGAACGGGATTGCTGAGTCCTCTGTGGCTCACAGTTACTTCACCACACCAGTTGCAGGTTCAGCCGTGTACGATGCAGGAGTTGGACCAGTTCTTCACCAGGAGCTTGTTGAAGAGAGTTTGGCTGTTTGCTTGTGACGTTCCGATGTTCAGTAGTGGTTTCTACTAGGATTCGATCCTGACCTGTGGCTTTATGTTGTTTTGGTATCTTTCTTTTGGATCTTACCCGTAGTCGGGCTGTGATGTTTTGTATGATGGTTGCTTATGTAATGTATTGTGTGAAGTGGCGAGTGTAAGCCAACTATCTCTTTTGCAATTTAATCCCTCTTTTACATGAGTTGTGCAAAGATACCAAACTTGAGATCATTCTAGGATGGGCTTATACCTTTAAGTCGTGCCTCGACACGTAGGAGGTATAGTCCCATCCTGGGCATTACACTCATAGACCGAAAGCGAAAGCATTTGTTAACGCATTTGATGTAGTCGAACTTCTTCTCGTTTCAACCGATCAAGCATCGAACGTTCAACTCGATGACGTCCCTCGTTCCTTTAATCCAGCAAGGTGTCGAGGAAGTAGATGAGTTTTGTCAGCATGACGGCGTGGTGATGGTGATGTTGATGTGATCCGCGCAGGGCTTCGCCTAAGCACTACAGGAATATGACCGGAGGCGTAAACTATGGAGGGGAGCGCCGAACACGGCTAACAATTGTTGGTGTGTGTTCCAGATGCCCCCTTCCCACGTATATATAGGTGGGAGGGGGAGGAGGACGGCCATGGGGCGCCCCAAGTAGGAGGAATCCTACTTGGGGGCGAAAGTCCAATTCGCCCCCTTCCTTATTTGGTGGAGGTGGAATGAAAGAGAGGGGGGGAGAGAAGAGAAAGGGGGAGGCCGTATCCTTCTCTTTCCTTCTCCCTCTCCTCCTTCCTTCTTCTCCCTTTTAGGCTCTTAAGGAGGGGTGCATCAGCCCACTAGGGGCTGGTCTGTCCCTCTCTTGGCCCAATAGGCCCATAACTTGGCCCGGGGGGGGGGGGTGCCCGGAACCCCTTCTGGTGACCCAGTATCACCCGGAACACTTTCGGTGTCCAAATACCATCATCTTATATATCAATCTTTACCTCTCAACTATTTCAAGACTCCTCATCATTTCCGTGATCTCATCCTGGACTCCAAACAACATTCGATCACCAAATCACATAACTCATATAATACAAATCGTCATCGAACGTTAAGTGTGCGGACCCTACGGGTTCGAGAACTATGTAGAGATGACCGAGACACCTCTTCGGTAAATAACCAATAGCGGAACCTGGATGCTCATATTGGCTCCTACATATTCTACAAAGATCTTTATCGGTCAAACCGTTATGACAACATACGTTATTCCCTTTGTCATCGGTATGTTACTTGCGCGAGATTTGATCGTCGGTATCTTCATACCTAGTTCAACCTTGTTACCTGCAAGTCTCTTTACTCGTTCTGTGATACATCATCCCGTGACTAACTCATTAGTCATTTGCTTCCAAGGCTTATTATGATGTGTATTATCAAGAGGGCCCAGAGATACATCTCCGATACATGAAGTGACAAATCCTATTCTCGATCTATGCCAACCCAACAAACACCTTCTGAGATACGTGTAGAGCATATTTATAATCACCCAGTTACGTTGTGATGTTTGATAGCACACAAGGCATTCCTCCGGTATTTGGGAGTTGCATAATCTCATAGTAGGAGGAACATGTATTTGACATGAAGAAAGCAATATCAGTAAAACTAAACGATCATTATGCTAAGCTAACAAATGGGTCTTGTCCACCGCATCATTCTCCTAATGATGTGATCCCGTTCGTCAAATGACAACACATGTCTATGGTTAGGAAACTTAACCATCTCTGATTAACGAGCTAGTCTAGTAGAGACTTACTAGGGACATGGTGTTTTGTCTATGTATCCACACATGTATCAAGTTTACGGTTAATACAATTCTAGCATGAATAATAAACATTTATCATGATATAAGGAAATATAAAACAACAACTTTATTATTGCCTCTAGGGCATATTTCCTTCACTTGGCTGCTTGAGGATTTGCGGTGTAACTGTTGACCACTTCAGTGAGCCAAGCTGGTTGACATACTGAAATAGCAGACAAACTAGTTTTAGAGGGAGCACGGTGTGACAATGCATCTACCGCACTGTTAGTTGAACCAGGTTTGTAACATATTTTGTACGGCAACCCGAGCAACTTTATAAAGGCCTTTTGTTGCCAAGGTGTTGTGAGCCGCTGGGCGTCTAGTTGTGTCAAGCTCCTTTGGTCTGTTCTGATGGTAAATTCTTTAGTTGCAGATATGACCTCTATTGGTGCATTTCCTTGCCCCTTGTGTTTTGGAGATTGTTGTCAGAAACAGTGAGGGACTAATTTGTTTGCTAGTGCACACATAGAGAATTAGTCCCTGGATTATCGAGAAGATTGCCATAATCTGCTGAAAGGTTTGCTACCGAAAGATATGCTGCCGAAATGTTTGCCACCAAAAGGTATGCTACCATAAGATTTTCTTCCGAAAGGTATGCTACCAAAAGGTCTGCTACTGAAAGGTTTGCTTATGAAAGGTATGCTACCGAATGGTTTGCTTCCGAAAGGTATGCTACCAAAAGGTTTACTACTAAAAGGTATGATACCGAAAGGTTTGCTTCCGAAAGGATTGCTACGGAAGAGATTGCTATAATATCCCAAAAATATTGCTATGGAAGAGATTGCTATAATCTCCCGAAGAGATTGCTACGGAAGATTGCTATAATCTTCCAAGAAGTTTGCAACAGAGAAGATTGATATGTTTCAAGAAGCTTATTATCGAGAAGATTGCCACTTCCGAGAAGTATGCTATAAACTTCCTCGAAAGTTATTTGTGCCGCAGAAAATATTGACACGTATCGAAGAGTTTGTTATCATGAAGAATGCGATATTCTTTCGGGAAGTTCAAAGAACTTCACAAATAAACATCTACGTTGCAGAGAATAGAAGGATAAGTTCCGAGAAGAAAACATACTGAAAAGATTGTGTGCCGGAGATGGTCCTGAAAGAATTGCTAACGCAAAGCAATTTTCATTCGGTGTGTCCGAAGAAGAATGACTGTAGTCGAGAAGATTGAAGATGAAGCAAAGATGTAGCATTTGTTTCGTTGTTCTTCTTTTTCTTATTTTAGTCATAGGACCACCATACTATTAAGAGGGGTATAAGTATTCAAGACTTTTGTCTGTTGTGATGCTTAGCCAAATCCTATGAGAGTTCGAGAGAAATCTCTTTGTGCTCCGAATGAATACTTGCCAGCAAGAGATGTAGTTCTTCTTAGCTGCAAGAGATTTCATTCGTACCGAAGAGTTAGCATTACTTGTTCCTCAAGTAATGTTACTGTTGCTCTTAAAATCCGACCATTGAGAACGTGTTGGTTGGCCATTGGCTAGACCGCATGTCCAAAATGGTCATTTCCCACTAGGGAAGGCTGCGGTTATAAATAGACATCCCTCACCAGCATTTCCGGTGGCTGCTCCGCTTGAGATTCTGAGAAGTTTGATTAAGCACCCCTCTCCGAAAGATTTGAGTTTAAAATCCAGTGAGAGAAAATTGGGCCGAAACTTAGATAGTGGTTGAGCATCACAGTAGATCTGAGTTGAGCGTTCTTGTGCCTATTACCCTTGAGAGTTGCATACTCTCTAGGCGGATATGTGTTGGCTCGAGTGTTGAAGAGTTGTTGTCTTCACTGAGCAAAGTCCTCAGAGACCAAGAGTGATTGTGGTTCTCTAAGATGAAGTCTGTCAAAGGTTTGGAGACCGCCGAAAAGAATCTACCACGAGTGAAATCAACTGAAATTCGAGGAACTTCACGTTGAGGAGAATAGGATGGAGAGAGTTTATCTCCTGTGTTGAATCACAAGTCCCTCCAACCAGACATAGCTCTTTTGCAGAAGAGTGAACTGGTATACCAAACCATCTGTCGCCATCAAGCACCACTGGTCATTTCTATCCCACTGCATTTCCTTCAATAGTTTTTTCAGTGCTCTTTGTTGTCGATATCTACCTATCTGTGTACTGTGATTCTTTTTCATCCAAGCAATCCTTTGAGTACTGTCACCATATTGTGTTGCATATATGCTTTCGCTGTACTTAAGGTTGTTTGTACGAATGTTCATTTGGTTTTCATATGGTACTACTTAGTCATTGTGCTAAGTCTTGCTCATGAACATGTCGCAATAGTATGCATGATAAGTATCTGTTATGTGTGCAATTGCTAGAAGTATGCAATTCTATCTATGTTGATAATTATGTATCTGTGATAGTATTGTTTCGTAGAACTATATCCGCTCAGTTGTGTTTCCATAGCAGTTCTGTTTCCGAACTAGTTTTGCTTCAGGAATATTTTTCTTTCGTAGAACTAAAATTACTTAGTTGATTATCCACTGTGCTGTGTTGAGAGTATTCAACATTTCAAAAGAAATTTTGAATCTCCCATTCACCCCTTTGGTATATATAATTCGGTCCTTACAACCTCCACTATTTGATAGCCATAAGAATGACCATACATTCTTTTTCATACGTGGACAAACTCAGGGTTTAAGGACCCAATGCTTTACTCATATAAGCTATCGGGTGGCCCCCTTGTTGCAACACTGCACCAACACCGTAATCACACACATATGTGTCAATTGTAAATGGTTTATTGAAGTCTGGCAACTTCAG
Organism: Secale cereale; assembly: GCA_902687465.1. Lineage (NCBI taxonomy): Eukaryota > Viridiplantae > Streptophyta > Magnoliopsida > Poales > Poaceae > Secale > Secale cereale. Next base: position 622,302,712 of record LR738711.1, read on the forward strand.
AACTAGGATAGATATCAATATTTGTTTAAGCAATTCGCATGCCTGTTTTGTATCAGAGGTCCATACAAATGGTTGATTCTTTTTTAGCATGCCGAAGAGTGGTCTTGCAATGATTCCAAAACGGTGAACACATTTTCTGTAATAACCTCCACGGCCCAGAAAGTTGCGAACTTATTTTGTTGTTGGTGGTGTTGTCCACTGCCTGATTGTCCGAATCTTCCTCGGGTCTGTGCAAACACCTGTAGCATCAACCACATGGCCAAGGTAGGCAACATGCGTCTGTCTGAATGAACATTTTGATTATTTCACATGCCACTAATATTTCCTTACTAACTGCAGCACTTGTGTGAGGTGTATCACATGTTCAGATAGTGTCTTGCTAAGCACTAAAATATCGTCAAAGAACATTATAACACACACACACACAAAGTGGTGGGCTGAGTGTGGTGTTCATTGCTCCTACAAATGTGGTTGGACCTGCAGCCAATCCAAAAGGAAGCACTCGATATTCCCAATGATCAGAATGAGATTGGAACGTGGCCTTGAACTCTTCTCGTTCAGCTAACCTTATCTGATGAAACCCAGCGCGTAGATCTAACTTTGAAAACCACTTTCATCCATTCAATTCGTCTAACAGTTCATCGATCACATGGACGGGGTATTTATTGACCAATGTCATAGAGTTCAAGCATCTGTAGTCCACACATAGGCACCACGTGCCATCTTTTTTCTTGATTAATAATGCTGGAGAGGAGAAGGGGATTGGTCTACGCTGAATGATGCATGCATCCAATAGCTCTTGTACTTGTTTTTCTATCTCTGTTTTCAACTTTGGTTTGTGTCTGTAGGGTCTGAGGTTTACAGGTTGAGCACCTAGCATAAGTGGAATCCTGTGATCGCACTCTCTTCGTGGTGGCAGGGTTTTAGGTTTTTCAAATACATCCTGAAATTGTTCCAGAACTCTCAGAATGTCAAGTGGTATTGGTGCATCAGCTGGTGGTGTTTCATTGAGAGCATTTAGATGAATAACATGTGCTACAGAACCCTGTTTACATTCATTGATCAATTCATGTGTAGATATGGCCGAGCAGATTGGGTGTTTTGACAAACTAGCATGTCCCTGAAGTGTGACTTGGCCTTTGTTAGTGGAGACGATCATCTGTTGCGTGTCCCAGTCGATGTGCATGCGCCTGTGTTGGCACAACCAGTCCATGTCTAATATGGCGTCTTACGCCCCCAACTTAATGATCTTGAAATCTGTGACAAATGGGTGCCCTTGAGTTGTGCATGAGCATCCACGAACATAAGAGTTGCATTGAATTATAGCACCGTCAGCTATTTTGACTTGACAGGCTTTGGGCAGCGCAACAACACCTTGCAACTTAACAGCTAATGTAATGTCCACAAATGAAGTCGAGCTTCCAGAATAGACAACTAGAAGTACTTCTTGTCCTTGGATCCATGCATGAAGTTGTAGGACACCAGGATTGCTTGAGCCATCCACTTCGTGACGAGAAATAGTGCATAAATTTTCTTCATCAGTGGAAGGGGACATTGGTGGTGTTTCTGAAGGTAATTCTTCAGGACTAAACATGGACCATAATTCTTCGATGATGTGCATTTGTTGTGTTGTCGGACAGACATGATCCTTGCCCCAACGTTTGCCACACTTGAAACATAATCCCTTGGCACTCCGGAATGCTCGAAGTGCGGCCAATTTGCTGTTATTGTCATTAATTGCAGGAGTTGAATCTGTCCCTCGATGATCTTCAGGAATTGACATAGTTGCAGCTTGGCGTGGGAAGAAACTGGGGTACTACATCGTGCTGATGAGCTCGGACTATCTCGCCTGTGTAAGGATTTGTTTTAAGCACATCAGTCAAACGCATACGCAAAAAGATAGGTCTAATCATTTCAGCAAAGCGCTCAAAATCCTCCTCATCCTTTTTCTTGGATGGTTTCGGAGGGAAAGGCATGGGTTTCTGAACCCATGGTTCTCTTTCCTTACCGTGCTTCCTAGCAACAAAGTCTCTCTTATCATAACGTTGATTCTTTGATTGTGGGTTATCAAGATCAACTGCAGGTTCAATCTCTACCTCATTATCATTGCTAGGTTGAGCATCATCATGAACATCATTATTAACATTATCACTAGGTTCATGTTCATTACCAGATTGTGTCTCAGCATCAGAAACAGATATATCATTGGGATTCTCAGGTGTGTCAACTACAGGTTCACTAGAAGCATGCAAAGTCCTATCATTTTTCTTTTTCTTCTTCTTAGAAGCACTAGGTGCATCAAAATTAGCTCTCTGAGAATCTTGCTCAATCCTCTTAGGGTGGCCTTCAGGCTACAGAGGTTCCTGAGTCATTCTGCCACCTCTAGTCACAATTCTAATGGCAGTATCATTATTCTTACTATTTAATTCATTGAGCAAATCATTCTGAGCCTTAAGTACTTGTTCTACTTGAGTGGTAACCATAGAAGCATGTATACTAATAAGTTTCAGTTCACCTTTAGCTCTAGACAGATAATCACTCAAGCGTTCAATCATATAAGCATTGTGTTGTACTTGTCTACCAACATAAGCATTGAAGTTTTCTTGTTTCACAATAAATTTGTCAAACTCATCTAAGCATTGGCTAACAGACTTATAACGAGGAATATCACCTTCATCAAATCTATACAGAGAATTTACCTTTACTACCTGTGTCGGGTTATCAAGACCATGTATTTATTCAATAGGTGGTAAATTCTTAACAGCTTCAGCTTTAATACCTTTTTCTTTCATGGATTTCTTTGCCTCTTGCATATCTTCAGGACTGAGAAATAGAACACCTCTTTTCTTCGGATTTGGCTTAGGGGCTGGTTCAGGAAGTGTCCAATTATTTTCATTGGCCAGCATATTATTCAATAGTAATTCAGCTGTTCAACTGTTCTTTCCCTGAAAACACAACCAACACAACTATCCAGGTGGTCTCTGGAAGCATCGGTTAGTACATTATAAAAGACATCAAGTATATCATGCATCTCAAGAGGATGATCAGGCAAAGCATTAAGTAATTGGAGAAGCCTCCCCCAAGCTTGTGGGAGACTCTCTTCTTCAATTTGCACAAAGTTATATATTTCCCGTAAGGCAGCTTGTTTCTTATGAGAGGGAAAATATTTAGCAGAGAAGTAATACATCATATCCTGGGACTACGCACACAACCAGGGTCAAGAGAATTAAACCAAGTCTTAGCATCACCCTTTAACGAGAAAGGAAATAACTTAAGGATATAGTAATAGCGAATCTTTTCATCGTTCATAAACAGGGTGGCTATATCATTCAACTTAGTAAGCCTTGCCACAACAGTTTCAAACTCATAGCCATGGAAAGGATCAGATTCAACCAAAGTAATTAACTCAGGATCAACAGAGAATTCATAATCCTTATCAGTAACACAGATAGGTGAAGTAGCAAAAGGAGGGTCATGTTTCATTCTAGCATTCAAGGACTTTTCTTTCAGCTTAGCTAATAATTTCTTAAGATCATATCAATCGTTGCAAGCAAGAAAGTCTCTAGCAGTTTCTTCATCCATAACATAACCCTCAGGAACAACAGTCAACTCATATATATTGGGAGAAGCTTCATCATCACTTTCATAAATATCATCAGTTTCAATATTTGCATTCTCCCTAACCCTAGCAATTTGTTAATCTAGAAATTCACCTAGTGGCAGCGTATTATCAAGCATAGAAGTAGTTTCATCATGCATAGCAGAAGTGGCATCATCAAGAACATACGACATATCAGATTCAATAGCATGAGTAGGTGTCGCAAATTTACCCATAACATAAGGAGAATCAAGTGCAGAGCTAGATGGCAGTTCCTTACCTCCCCTCGTAGTTGAGAGTAAGATCTTGGTTTTTTAGTCCTTCAAATTCTTCATAGTGATCAACAGATATAAATCCCAAGTGACTTAAAGAATAGAGCTATGCTCCGCGGCAACGGCGCCAGAAAATAGTCTTGATAACCCACAAGTGTAGGGGATCGCAATAGTTTTCGAGGGTAAAGTATTCAACCCAAATTTGTTGATTCGACACAAGGGGAGCCAAAGAATACTCTTAAGTATTAGCAGTTGAGTTGTCAATTCAACCACACATGGAAACTTAGTATCTGCAGCAAGATAGTTTAGTAGCAAAGTAATATGATAGTGGCGATAGCGGCAATAAAACTAACGGTAGTGTTTTTGTAGTTTTTGTAATAGTAGCAGCGGAAAAGTAAATAAGCAACAAGCAATATGTGAAAAGCTCGTAGGCATTGGATCGGTGATGGGAAATTATGTTGGATGCAATTCATCATGTAGAAGTTATAACCTAGGGTGACACAGAACTAGCTCCAGTTCATCAATGCAATGTAGGCATGTATTCCGGATATAGTCATACGTGCTTATGGAAAAGAACTTGCATGACATCTTTTGTCCTACCCTCCCTTGGCAGCGGGGTCCTATTGGAAACTAAGGGATATTAAGGCCTCCTTTTAATAGAGTACCGGACCAAAGCATTAACACATAGTGAATAAATGAACTCCTGAAACTATGGTCATCACCGGGAGTGGTCCCGATTATTGTCACTTCGGGGTTGCCGGATCATAACACATAGTAGGTGACTATAGACTTGCAAGATAGGATCAAGAACACACATATATTCATGGAAACATAATAGGTTCAGATCTGAAATCATGGCACTCGGGCCCTAGTGACAAGCATTAAGCATAGCAAAGTCATAGCAACATCAATCTTAGAACATAGTGGATACTAGGAATCAAACCCTAACAAAACTAACTCGATTACATGATAGATCCCATTCAACCCATCACCGTCCAGCAAGCTTACGTTGGAATTACTCACACACGGTGGTGAGCATCATGGAATTGGTGATGGAGGAAGGTTGATGATGATGATGGCGACGATCTCCACTCTCCGGAGCCGAGACAACCACCCTAGCCGGCAAGGCACTCTCCTACCCGACCAGGACCTTCCCCATCAACTACCTCGGCTTCCCCCTCTCTGTCAGGAACATCCCCTCATCAGCACTGCTACCCCTCGTGGACAAAATGGAAAAATGACTAAGCGACTTGGCAGGCCTGCCTCTCTCCCGTGGAGAGAGATTAGCTCTCATACGTCATGTTCTAAGTGCCATGCCGGTTCACCTACTGCTGGCCATAGCATTGTCTCCCTCCATCCTCAAGCTCGTCAACCGACTGATACGGAACTTTCTTTGGCATAGCTGGAAGGAAGCCCGGGCGGGAAACTGCCTGGTGAATTGGCCGAAGGTATGTCGCCCCCTCGACCTTGGTGGTCTCAGCGTACGTGGGTATATCTCTTTGAGTTTGCTGGCTCTGATTGCACATCACTGACCCTTCCTGGCCCTGGCATCACTTGCACCTGCCCGATGACGCAGCCACGAGAGACGTGTTTCGTGCGTCCACCACTTGGTGTGTTGCTAATGGTCAAACTTGCCGGTTCTTGATTGATCATTGGCTTGACAGCAAGTCTATTGCCGAGATCGCGTCTAACCTGTACAACCTCGTGCCCAGGCGACACCGCAGCAAACGCCATGTGCATGATGGACTCCTAAACCGGTCATGGATCAGAGACATTCATGGCGCGCTGGGCATGGCCGCCACGGTTGAGTATATCCACCTTTGGAGATGTCTTCTCCATATAACCCTCTCCACCGATCATGTTGTGTCCGCTGGCGCCGGACCGAGTGTGGCACCTACTCGGCCTCATCTTGCTACAGAGCCCTCTTCCATAGCTCCATCGCCTTCCCGGACCGACGGCAGTCATGGAAGGGCTGGGCCCCGACCACTACTAGAGAAAAGCTTATAGGCAAACGCTTACTAGTAGCGCGGGTTTATACCCCTCACTACCGCTACTTACTAGTAGCGTGGGTTTTTACCCCTCGCTACTACTAAGCGGTCTCTACCGTGCCCCCGGGACATGCCATAGTAGTAGCGAGGGGTATAAACTCATGCTACTAGTAAGTTGATAGTAGTAGCGAGGTTTATAAACCCACGCTGCTACTAACTACATGGTTTTTGAACAGCCCTGAAATCCCCATCTCCTCCCCCAAATCCTCCCTCTCCCCCTCTCTCTCCATAAGCTCTCATGGACCTCCTACGCATGCACGCCTCCTCCTCCATGGCGCCAAAAGAGGCCGCCGCCGGTGTCCCGGAGCTCGCCGGTCTTCCCCGCATCTCCATGCCACCACGCCGGAGCACCTCACCACCGGCCACCAATCCTGCTGTTACCTCCATCTCCTTCCTCTCTCCCTCGTTTTTCTTTTTCTTTCGCTCCATCTAGTTTGACTCACCCTCCCATGTCCTTGCCCGTGCAAGTCGATGCCATGGACGACCAGGAGCTCGCTGCCTTGGCTGCGAAGAGGAGCCCCACGCCGCCACCTTGCTCGACAATGGATCTGAGCCCACTGCAGCAGCCGACGCTGGATCTGGTCGCCGCTACCGTTCCGCAGCTCCGGCAACCCCTGCCGTCGCTGGATCGAACCATTGCTTCCATTGACAGCACACACGGGGTTGAGATTTTTTGTTTGTTTTTGAAATTAATAGTAGTAGCATGGGTGACACACTACTACTAGAGTAGCACGGGCGCACCCCCGCTACTACTATAAGTTAGCTGTAGCGCCGTAGTAGTAGCACGGGCACCCGCGCAACTACTAGCTATTTAACCCGCGCTAATACTAGGCATTTCCCTAGCAGTGGACCAACGCCAAGATATTCATGTGGCTCGCAAAACTCGACCGATGCTGGACCGGCGAGAGGTTGGCAAAGCTGTTAGAATATGTATTGTAACATGTATACATATTTGTATAAACATATACATGTGTAGACAGGTTGGCGTTGCGTGCGTTGTAATCCCAGGTCGTTAGGATTGTTCTTAAGCGATCTTTATCTCTGTATAGATCGTAGCTTGGAGATCAATCCTGTAACAACCTAATGACCCAATCATGTAATATGTCTGTCTATATAAATGCGCAACGCGTCCCTGCTATGGCATATGCTTCAACCAAACTTTACATGGTATTCAGAGCCTCCATCCTCTAGCACATCCCTTCCCGTCGCCATGGCTTCAAGCTCCACCGCCTCCGCTGCTGCACCCACACTCATCCCCATCGTTGACCGCCTCCATCGCTCCAACTTCCTTGTGTGGCGTGTGCAAGCTCTGGCGGCCATCCGCGGCGCGCAACTCAGCCTCTTCCTCGATCCAGAGAGGGAGGAACCATCCCGCAAGCTGACGGACAAGGACGGGAAGCCCACAGACGTACCCAATCCGGCGTACGTGATTGCAAGGCCCCAGGACTCCCAGGTTTTGAGTTTCCCTTTCAATTCAATCTCACCTCCTGTGATGGTCCAGATCGCCCATTGCACCATAGCTGCCGCAACATGGACTGCGATCACGGAGATGTTCATCTCCCAGACCCAGGCGCATGTGGTGAACACGAGGATCGCCCTGTCCATGACCAAGAAGGGCACCTCGACGGTCGTTGAATACATCGGCCGCATGAAGGCACTCGGTGACGAGATGGCCTCCGCTGGAAAACCGCTCATCGACGACGACATGGTGTCATATATCCTCGCCGGGCTTGACTTCGATTACATGTCCTTCGTATCCTCTGTGTGCGCTAGGACCGAGCCCATCAAGGTGAGCGATCTCTACTCGCAGCCCATCAACTTTGAGAGCAGGCTGGCCATGTTCGAGGGCGGCCAGTCCTCGCACTCTTCGGCCAACGCCGTTTCACGTGGTGGACGCAGTGGTCCCAACCACGGCGGAGGACGCGGTGGCAATGGAGGTGGCCGCCATGGAGGCGGTCGCGGCAATGGTGGTGGCGGCAGTCGTGGCCAAGGTCGCGGCGGACGCGGCAATGGAGGTGGAGGTCGCAATGACTTTCCTGAGGTATTCTGTCAAATCTGCTCCAAGCCCAACCACACCACCATGGAGTGCTACCTCTGCTTCGACATCGCCTTCACCCAGGAGAAAAGTGTATGCGCCATCAACACCAACAACAACTCCTACGGCGTTGACACCAATTGGTATGTCGACACCGGGGCAACGGATCACATCACTAGTGAGTTGGACAAGCTCACCATGAGGGAGAAGTACTCCGGCCAGGACCAATTTAACATGCCAAACGGCGCAGGTATTAAGATTAGCCATATTGGTCAAGCTTATATTCATACCCCTACTCGCAACCTTCATCTCAAGAACATATTGCATGTACCTAAAGCCACCAAGAACTTGATTTCTGCCCATCGCTTATCTCGTGATAACCATGCTTTTCTTGAAACTCACCCTCACTTCTTCTTTGTTAAGGACAAGGCAACGAAGAAAACCCTCCTTCAAGGAAGGTGTAGGGGTGGCCTATATCCCCTTTCATCTGCTCCTTTGAGCACGGGCAGGCAAGCTTTTGGTGTCACCAAGGTGTCTCCATCACGGTGGCATAGTCGATTAGGTCATCCTTCGTATACAATAGTTCAACATGTTCTTAGGAAGAATAAACTTTCCTTTTCCAATAGTGAGTTGAATAAAGAAGGTGTGTGTGATGCTTGCCAACAAGGCAAAAGCCATCAACTCCCTTATCCAAACTCTAGTAGTGTTTCGAATGCTCCTTTAGAGCTAGTTTTCTCACATGTATGGGGGCCTGCCTGTGATTCCATTAATAGAAAAAATTACTATGTTAGCTTCATTGATGATTACAGCAAGTTCACCTGGATTTACATCCTTAAGCATAAATCTGAAGTTTTCAAAGTGTTTCATGAGTCCCAAGCTCTTGTTGAAAAACGCTTCGATCATAAAATCATCACCATGCAAACCGATTGGGGTGGTGAGTATGAACGATTAAATTCTTTTTTCCGTCAAATAGGCATCACTCACCATGTTTCATGTCCCCATGCCCACCAACAGAATGGTTCGGCAGAGAGAAAACATCGCCATCTTGTTGAAGTTGGTCTCTCACTTCTAGCTCATGCCTCTATGCCCTTGAAGTTCTCGGATGAGGCCTTCATAGATGCCACATACCTCATTAATTAATCCCTAGCAAAGTGATCAATCTTGAAACTCCACTTGAAAGGCTATTCCAAGAAAAACCAAATTATCATGCTCTTCTCACTTTTGGTTGTGCCTGTTGGCCAAATCTTCGTCCCTTCAATGCTAGAAAACTTGAATTTCGCTCTAAGCAATGTGTTTCCCTTGGATATAGCAATCTTCACAAAGGGTTCAAGTGCCTTGATGTTGCTGCAGGACGTGTTTATATCTCGTGTGATGTCATCTTTGATGAAACAGTATTTCCATTTTCCTCCTTAAATCCTAATGCCGGTGCTCTTCTTAGATCTGAAGTTCTTCTTCTCTCTGACAATTTGTCCACTGAACCTCTTGATCATGGGGATAAACACTTGGCTGATCCATTGGTTAATTTTCATAAAAAATGTGCTGTTAATTTTGGAGGAAACCCGGTTTTGTGTCATGATTTTATGCAGCAACAGATAGGCACGGAACACAGATAAGATTCAGGTGCTGGCGGTGACAGCGATGCTGGCGATCCCGAGGAGGATCTCTTGTCTGTCGTGCCAGACAGAGGGGACAGCGGCACGTCAGAACCCGCGTCTGACGGCGGGCTCGCGGGAGACAACCCTGGGGCGCACTCCACGCCGAGTGGGCCAGGCAGTGGGGCCGTGGCCTCTCCGTGCGGCCAGGTGGGAAGCTCCTCACCACGGGCCAGCGGGCCAGGAGCGGCTCGCCAAGTGACCCAACCAGCACCGCAAGCCGATGCGAGGCCGCACCAGCGGGCCGACAACCTTGGGATCGCTACGGGTGCTGAGTCCGGCAGGATTCGCCTCGGATCTGATGCGTCTGGAGCAGCTGAAACTGGATCCTCTGTGCAAACAGCAACTGCGGCTGCTCCTGTGCCCATGCAACGTACAAGATCACAACATGGTATTTCTAAACCCAAGATACGTACAGATGGTACGGTCAGGTATGATAAACTTCGGTTTGTAGGTCTTGCTACTACAGGAGAGCCAAATAATTTGCATGAAGTTTGGAAAGAAAAAATTGGAAAAATGCAATGGACGAGGAATACAATGCCCTAATCAAAAATAAAACATGGCATCTAGTTCCTCCTGCAAAAGGCAGAAATATCATTGACTGTAAGTGGGTTTACAGAATTAAAAGAAAGGCAACTTGAGAAATAGATAGATACAAGGCTAGACTTGTTGCAAAAGGCTTTAAGCAAAGATATGGCATAGACTATGAGGACACCTTCAGTCCAGTTGTTAAAGCTACTACTGTCAGACTTGTTCTATCCATTGCAGTGTCAAAAGACTGGCGTCTGCGTCAGTTGGATGTGCAGAATGTGTTCCTTCATGGCGTTCTAGAGGAAGAAGTGTATATGAAACAATCTCATGGGTATGAGGTGAAGAACAAGCAACACTATGTGTGTAAACTTGACAAAGTTCTGTATGGGTTGAAACAAGCACCTAGAGCGCGGTACTCTAAACTGAGTGGAAAACTTCAAAGGCTTGGTTTTAAACCATCAAGAGCTGACACCTCTCTTTTCTTTTATTAGAAAGGCAAGACCGACATTTTTATGCTTGTATATGTTGATGATATTATTGTGGCTAGTTCATCACAGGAAGCAATTGGAACATTATTGGAAGACCTCAAGAAGGACTTTGCCTTAAAGGATTTTGGTGACTTGCACTATTTCTTGGGAATAGAGGTAAAGAAAGTAAAAGATGGTATACTCTTAACTCAGGAAAAATATGTTTCGGATGTGTTAAAGCAAGCAGGCATGATGAATTGCAAGATATCAAACATGCCCCTCTCCACGTCTGAAAAGCTTTCTAAAGAGAACGATAAACCTTTGGGGGCCGAAGATGTCAGCGTCCTGGAAACTAGGGTACCCAGACTTGCCTGTCTGCGGGCCGCGACGCACTCCTACAGCGGCCTGGTACGGCCCAGCCGATCAACCAGCTGCCCAAGACCCTCGCGAGGGAGCTAAGCCTCGCAAGGAGAACGATGTCAAGACCTCCTCAGGAGCGGCATCAGCAGGGCGCTCCGGAGGGGCGGAGAATGCAAGGCCAAGCCTGCCTCAGGAGGAGGTAGTGATGTCAGCAGTGACGCACCGCGCTAGTGGGTGCCAGCGCTCACCAGCGGCGCAATTGCCATTTCGGTGCAAGGGGGACAGCGCAGCCGCAGATTCCCAAGGAGCGGGGCAAAGGTTTCCCCATTGGTGCAACAAGACCGAAGACCGCAAGGACGACAAGGAGGATGTCACCGTCGAGCCCACCACCGCGTCACCGCCTGGTCCTTTTGCAGGCAAAGACTGCTTTTGTCAGGGTAGGAACGTCCTTGTGTTCCCGCTAAAAAATGACCGTTGTGGGATCCCTTCCCGCCTAAATATTTCGGCGGAAGAGGACCGTGGCCGCCTATATAAGTAGCTAGGATCCCCACTATGAAGGGGGAGATCGATCCATACATTCTGCCACCACACAAGGAGCAAGAACACTTGCCTCCTGACCCTCCTGAGCTCACCTCCTGAGCTCAGGAACCACTGTACTAGCTCATATTTCCAGCCCCTCCTGAGGCTAATCCACCAAAGCAGGAAGTAGGGTCTTACACCACACGGTGGCCTGAACCTGGGTAAACTCTTGCGTGTTCTATTCGTTGTTTGCTTGAATCTCTTCACCGACGAGGGCGAGGCGCTAGGTAGACGCGAGTGGGAGAGATCTTCGTTCACGCCCCTGTGTTCGAACTTCTTGGGTTTTGCGGAACCCTAAATTCGACATTTGGCGCGCCAGGTAGGGGGCGTGTCGAAATCTTGCCTCTCCGACGACCTTGCCTTCTCTCTCCTGTTCGGCGCCGCTACGATGACTACGGCCTGCCACATCCGCGCGGGGGCTGACACCCTCCCCGTCGACCGAGCAGTACCGGCGGACCGCGTCACCCATAGGCGCTCCTCCTCCTTCCTCGACGACGCTCTTGCCAGCCGGGCCACCGGAGGGCGGCCTGCACCGCCACTCCCGCCTCATGTGGCCTCGCCGGCCGCGCTCTTGATGGCACGACGGCTGCCCCAGCGCCGGTCGTCCGCCGGAAATCACGGCACGTGAACGGCCCACAGCGGTGAGCTGCGGGGCGTCGCCAGCATGGAGCTGCCTTGCCTCAGGGTCGCCTGCATCCTCGGTGGATCCCAAGCGCCGGCATCTGCCTGGCACGTCAAGTCGCACTTTCGGCAGGTTGGGGCTGCCGCCTAGCCGCGGGAAGCCTCGCGGGCAGAGAGCGTGCAGGGGCCCACCAACACCTTCGGCCCCGGCGACCTCGACTCTGCAGCGGACGGCACTAGCATTCTCCCCACGGTGTGCACGCCCACCATCTGCAGTGTGGCCGTGACCAGGACCCTCATTGACGACGGCGCCGGCCTCAACATCCTCTCCCCCGAGGCCTTCAGTCATCTTCCTGTGTCCTACATGCACCTCCTTCCCACCAAGCCCTTTTCAGGGGTCGCCGGCTTGGCCGTTCCACTCGGCCAGATCCGCCTCCCGGTCACCTTCGGCACGCACACCGGCTAACTACCAGACTGAGCTCATTAACTTTGATGTTGCGCCCATCCACCTGCCCTACAACGCCGTCCTTAGTTTCCCAGCCTTGGCAAAGTTCATGGCGGCGACTCACCCGGGCTACAACACAGTCAAGATGCCCGGGAGCAGCGGTGTCATCACCATCAAAGGGGACCCCAGGGCCGCCCTTCAGGTCCTCGAGCGCGCTTATAGGGCTGCTACCGCAACTCACCCAGGGGCGAAGGGGGCTCCGGAGGCTCCGGAGGCTGCCCCTACCAAGAAGAAGCAGCTCTTTTCTCAGGACCCCGCCGAGACAAAGCAAGTGCCCGCCGATGAAGAAGGCTCAGGAGCCACCTTCACCATTGGTACAGGCATGGATCCAGAGTAAGAGGCAGCGCTGGTCAGCTTCCTCAAGGCCAACAAGGACGTGTTCGCCTGGAAGGCCGCGGATTTGGTCGGGGTGCCTAGGCATGTCATCGAGCATCACCTCACTGTGTGCCCCAATGCACGCCCTATCAAGCAGAAGGCGCGCAGACAAGCCCCGGAGAAGCAGGCCTTCATCGTTTAGGAGGTTAGGAAGTTGGAGTAAGCATGCGTTGTACGGGAAGTACGGCACCCGGAGTGGCTGGCCAACCCTGTCATAGTCCCGAAGAAAGGAGGCAAGGAACGCATGTGCGTCGACTTCACGAGCCTCAACAAGTTCTGCCCTCAGGACCCCTTCCCTCTTCCGTGCATCGACCAAATCGTGGATCCAACGGCTGAGTGCGACTTACTCTGCTTCCTTGACGCTTTCTCTGGCTACCACCAAATCAAGATGGTGGTGGAAGATGTGGAGAAAACGGTGTTCCTGACCCCATGTGGGTCTACTGCTACACCTGCATGCCTTTTAGGCTGAGGAACAAGGGCGCCACCTTCCAGCACCTGATGCACATCACCCTCGGCCCTCAGCTCGGGAGGAATGCAGAGGCCTATGTCGACGACATCGTGGTTAAAACCAGAGAGGCCAAGACCCTCATCCAAGACCTAGAAGAAACGTCCGCCAACCTGCGCAAGGTGAATCTGTGCCTCAACCCGGAGAAATGCATGTTCGGTGTACCTTCTGGCAAGTTGCTAGGGTTCTTCGTTTCGCACCGAGGCATTGAAGCTAATCCAGAGAAGATCAAGGCCATCGAGAGGATGAGGCTGCCCACGAACCTGAAGGAGATGCAGAAGCTCGCTGGGTGTGTAACGTCCCTGGGGCGCTTCATCTCTAAGCTTGGGGAACACGCCCTTCCATTCTTCAAGCTCATGAAGAAGAAGGGGCCCTTTGAATGGACTCCGGAGGCCGACGCCGCCGTCCGGGACCTCAAGGAATACCTCACCAGCTCGCCGATTATGGTAGCGCCACGACCCCTGGAGCCCATGACTCTCTACCTCGCTGCAACGCCTCATTCCGCCAGCGCAACACTAGTCGTGGAGCGCGAGGAAAGGCCCCGAAGCTCAAGGCCACCGGGCGGCTTGGCACCTTCAGGACCCGCGCCGCCTCCTGATGCGGCCTCAGGGGCAGATTCGACCACGGGCACTGACGGCCCCACCACTCAGCAAGAGGCACCTGAGGTTCCTGAGGCACCCGTGGACCCTGCTGCGCCGACCCTCGTGGGGCACCCGGTGTACTTCGTCAGCACAGTACTGCACGACGCGCGCTCACGCTACCCGATGCCCTAGAAGCTGCTCCTGGCACTCCTCGTCGCCTCCAGGAAGCTGCGCCACTACTTCCAAGGCCATCCCATCAAGGTCGTTTCGTCATATCCTCTCGAGAAGGTACTGCGGGGCCCGAATGTTGTCGGGAGGGTCGCTGAGTGGAACATCGAGCTTCAAGCATTCCAGTTGGAGTTCAGCACCACGCGAGTGATCAAGGGAGCAGCTCTGGCAGACTTTGTTGCGGAATGGACTGACGCGCCGGAGCGGGGGGCCAGCGAAGACCGCTCGCTGGCCCCCGGCGATGAAGCCCCAGACGGATGGGTGGTATACTTCGACGGCGCCTTCTCGCGCCTCGGGGCGGGGGCTGGCGCCTTGTTAGTATCTCCCACTCAGGATAAGTTGTACTACGTTGTGCAGCTCTGCTTCTAGCAAGGCGAGAAGGTATCCACCAACATCGCAGAGTACGAGGGCCTAATCGCTGGGCTCAAGGCCGCCGCAGCGCTGGGGGTCAAGCATCTCACCATCAGGGGTGATTCGCAGCTCCTCGTTGACTTCTCCAATAAGAAATACAAGCCCAAGGACGAGCACATGGAGGCATATCTGGAGGAGGTGCGCAAGATGGAGAAGATATTCCAAGGGCTGGAGGTGCAGCACGTACCAAGAGGCACCAACAAAGAAGCAGACGATATCGTCAAACGAGCCTCTAGATGAGAGCCTCAGAGGCCGGGCGTCTTCGAGGAGCGGCTACTCAAGCCGTCGACGGCACCGCCAGCCCCTGAGCCGGCCTCCCCTCAGCAGGGGTTACCAGCGGCGCCTCCGGATGGCACCCCGCCTTGTGGACCACCCTCCGAAGCCCGCCTGCTGCTCGCCGCGGAGCCCGAGGAGGGTTGTTTGACCCAAGAACTCAAGATGTACCTGCAACACGATACCCTGCCGGACAAGGAAGAAGACGCAGAGCGCATGGTCTGACAGGCCTCGGCCTACTGCATCCAAGATGGTGAACTCTACAGGAGGCACCCCAACGACGTCTCGCTAAAATGTTTCTCAAGGAAGCAAGGGCGCGAGTTGCTGGCTGATATCCACGGTGGAGACTGCGGTCATCACTCGTCGTCCAGCACCCTCGTGGGCAAGGCCTTCCGCAGCGGCTTCTACTGGCCCACGGTGCTCAACGACGCCACGGAGCTCGTGCGGGCTTGCGAGGCATGCCAGTTTCATGCCAAGCAGATCCACCAGCCGGCGCAGGGCCTTCAGACGATTCCGCCCTCCCGGCCCTTCGCGGTCTGGGGATTGGACATCCTGGGTCCATTTCCTTGGGCAGCTGGGGGCTACCGCTTCTTGTACGTCACCATCGACAAATTCACCAAGTGGGCGGAGGTGGAGCCTGTTCGTGCGATCCCAGCCGGGTCGGCTGTCAAGTTCATCCAGGGCCTCGTGAGGCGATTCGGGGTTCCCAGCCACATCATCACGGATAACGTTTCATAGTTCACAAGCAATCTCTTCAGGTCATATTGTGCTAACCTTGGAACACAGATCTGCTACGCTTCGGTAGCTCACCCCAGGAGCAACGGCCAGGCCGAGCGTGCCAACGCGGAAGTATTGTGTGGCCTCAAGACGCGCAACTTTAAGAAGAAGCTCGAGGCTTGTGGCAGGTGCTGGATCGACGAACTCCAGTCCGTGTTGTGGTTAATCCGAACCACTGCCACCAAACCTATGGGGGAAACTCCTTTCTTTCTCGTCTATGGGGCGGAGGTGGTCCTCCCTCACGAGGTCAAGAATCGCTCCCCATGGGTCTTGGCCTTCAATGAGGAATTCCAGGATGCCGCCTAGCGGATGGACCTCGTGCTCGGCGAGGAGGGCCACCGCCGAGCTGCCCTCAGGGCGGCACGTTATCAGCAGGCCCTGTGGCGGTACCACTGCCGCGGCGTCCGCGCAAGAACACTTGAAGTTGGTGACTTGGTCCTGAGGCGGGTCCTCTCCCGTGAGGGGCTACACAAGCTCTCGCCCATGTGGGAGGGCCCGTTCAGAACCGCCCGTGTCTCTAGGCCTGGTGTTGTGCGCGTGGAGACGCAGGATGGGATACCCATACAGAATTCCTGGAACATCGAACACCTCAGGAGGTTCTATCCGTAATCAAGGCTCCGTGCCCGTGAAGGTCTCCGCCCGTGACACTCTCACGTAATAATGAGTTGGGGCTGTACACGCCTCGGAGTCTCCTGTGCATTGCCTATGGGCCCTCAAACGGGGCTCCCACCCACGCCCCACTGGCAGTCCTTAGCTCCGCGCTGGGAAGAAGACGTAGTGTAGGGGTCGGACGCGACCTTTTTCCTTTTTTGGCTTGGTGTTTGGCTGTCAGCCTTTTCTACTTCCTTGGCTATCAGCCCTTCCTCTACCCCATGCTATGAAGTTCTCGTGTTTCTTGCACTTCCTGCATTTGGTTGAAAGTCTTGTTTGGGATCTTTTTCGCCAGCTTTAAGTTCAGTTGCGCCACTCGCTCTGCTTCGAGCGCCTCGCGCGTGGGGGCTGGGGCACGGTCGGTCACCGGCCCTCGTCTGCCGCGGCCTCGTGACCTCGCCTCGCCAAGCTTGCTCAGGCTCTAGCGCCGGGCTTCCCAGTCCGCGCAACCTCTCCTACCGAGCCGGCTCAGGCTTTGCTGCTCTAACCCGCGCTCGGCGCTCTCACCAGATCTCAGTGGCTCACCCCCGCTCAGGGGCTGCACGAGCCTTTCAGATTCGGCCACCCCGTCACGACCCGATGGGGCTCATGACGCCAGAGTCAGGAGGACTCCGCCTCAGGACGTCGCGACGCATAAAAGCTAAGTGATTTCACCCAGGCAACAAAAAAACACATGACAACAAGTTCTCACTTCCTACATATATCACAGTCCATTACACGCCTCCTCGAGGCAACTTGAAATTTTGATGCAGAAAGGACATGACGGAAAGGAAAGGATAAGAACCAGAGGCCGCTCCCGCTCAGTCGGAGTCTTCCAATTCCTCCGGCTTCACCGAGCCACAGCGGTGTGGCAGCCCCCTCCCCTCGTCGGGCCGAGCTCGGCGGCGCGGTGGTTCATCGCGGCCGCCACTACTGGAGGAACTACTGCTGCCACAGAGGGGGGACCCACGGCGCCCCCCAAGACTGAGATCGTCTTCGAAGGAGGAGATGCTCCTCCGGACGCCGCCCCCGTCATCCTCTTCGTCATCGACCTCGGGACAGCATCCAAGGCGCCTCCCTTCCTCCGAGAAGACCCTGATGAACAACGTGCGGACGCCATCGTACCTGAAGTGGAGCGCACACCTCCCCTGCAGCCGACGTGCGCGGGCAAACGATTGTCAGCCGCGCTCCAGGAACACATCGCCCGAGGGAGCCACATCAACCCCCACCCAGGACGCACCACTGCAGCAACCGTCAGCTTGCAGCCAGATGTCGCCGAGGCCTCCGGCTGGTAACACGTCGCCGAACGAGCGGGGAAGCCAGATCCACGGGCCACCAGGCTTCTCCGCCCACACCATGAACTCCGACGACACGTCGAAGGAGTAGAGCTGTGGGCGCGGAGGACGCACGGCTGACAGGCACCGCTGCGCGCCTTCTCTCCCTCCACGGCCACGACCACCTTCACCACGGGAGGACGTCCCGCGCCTCTCACCAGCGACCGTGGCAGAACTCGGAAGGCTGCGCCCGCCTCCCCGAGGATTTGTTGCGGGCACAGCGGCATGCTTGCGGGGACGACCGCGGCCCCTCTTCGGCGGCAGCGGGACTGGATCCTTTGGGGCCTTCCCCTTCTCCGCGACGGACGGCTTCCTCGACGGCCCCATGGAGATCTCGTGAAAGGAGAGAGGTCAAGGAACTAGCAAGGGGAAGATGGCGCTGGCTTGAAGACGGCTTGGGAGCTCCCCCTAGTCCCATTTATAGGGTGGAGGCGCCCAACCACCAGCCACTGGTGTCGCAGCCATAACGCTCCCGTCGTCTGCGCCAAGGAGTTGTCAAGTCGCACGATCAGCAAGACAGCGTGGGGAGCGGAGCCGCCACGTCCCATCCAACCGTCGCACAGCGGCCTGGCCCGTAGCCTTTTAGGGCCCACGGCGCTTCGTCCTCGACTAAGGCTTCGCCCCGAAGCCAACTTCGCACGCGCCTTGGGCTCGGGGGCTACTGTCGGCGTCCTGGGAACCAGGGTACCCAGACTTGCCTGTCTGCGGGCCGCGATGCGCTCCTACAGCGGCCTGGTACGACCCAGCCGATCAACCAGCTGCCCAAGACCCTCGCGAGGGAGCTAAGCCTCGCGAGGAGAACGACGTCAAGACCTCCTCAAGAGCGGCCCCAGCAGGGCGCTCCGGAGGGGCGAAGAATCCAAGGCCAAGCCTGCCTCAGGAGGAGGTAGTGATGTCAGCAGTGACCCACCGCGCCAGCGGGTGCCAGCGCTCGCCAGCGGCACAGTGGCCATTTCGGTGCAAGGGGGACAGCGCAGCCGCAGATTCCCGAGGAGCAGGGCAAAGGTTTCCCCATTGGTGCAACAAGACCGAAGACCGCAAGGACGACAAGGAGGATGTCACCGTCGAGCCAACCACCGCGTCACCGCCTGGTCCTTTTGCAGGCGAAGACTGCTTTTGTCAGGGTAGGAACGTCCTTGTGTTCGTGCTAAAAAATGACCGTTGTGGGATCCCTTCCCGCCTAAATATTTCGGCGGAAGAGGACCGTGGCCGCCTATATAAGTAGCTAGGATCCCCACTATGAAGGGGGAGATCGATCCATACATTCTGCCACCACACAAGGAGCAAGAACACTTGCTTCCTGACCCTCCTGAGCTCACCTCCTGAGCTCAGGAACCACTGTACTAGCTCATATTTCCAGCCCTCGTGAGGCTAATCCACCAAAGCAGGAAGTAGGGTCTTACACCACACGGTGGCCTGAACCTGGGTAAACTCTTGCGTGTTCTATCCGTTGTTTGCTTGAATCTCTTCACCGACGAGGGCGAGGCGCTAGCTAGACGCGAGTGGGAGAGATCTTCGTTCACGCCCCTGTGTTCGAACTTCTTGGGTTTTGCGGAGCCCTAAATCCGACAGAAGAGTCCACAAACTATAGGAGTGTGGTAGGAGCTTTACAGTTTTTGACGTTGACAAGACCTGATATATCATATCGAGTTAACAAAGTATGTCAGTTTCTGCACTCTCCTACACTTGAACATTGGACCGCAGTGAAGAGAATTCTCAGGTACCTCAAAGGAACTATGAGTAGTGGACTAAAATTTACAAAGTCAACCTCTGCTTTGGTTAGTGCTTTTTTAGATGCTGATTGGGCAGGATGTCCTGATGATAGAAGATCAACAAGTGGCTTTGCTGTTTTCTTTGGTCCAAACCTAGTATTATGGAGTGCACGCAAACAGGCTACAGTGTCAAGGTCCAGCACAAAAGCTGAGTACAAGGCTTTAGCGAATGCTACAGCTGAAGTAATTTGGGTTCAAAGTGTACTTGATGAACTGGGTATCAAACACTCGCCAGTTCCGTGCTTGTGGTGTGATAATATTGGTGCCACGTATCTCTCAGCAAATCCAGTATTTCATGCAAGGACAAAGCACATCGAGGTTGATTATCATTTTGTGCGTGAAAGAGTAGCCAAGAAGCTACTAGATATTCGTTTCATTCCCACCAATGATCAGGTTGCAGATGGTTTTACTAAGGCCCTTTCATGGCGCAAGTTGGAAGACTTCAAGAGCAATCTAAACTTGATAAAGTTGTGATTGAGGAGGAGTGTTAGAATATGTATTGTAACTTGTATACGTATTTGTATTTGTATAAACGTATACATGTGTAGACAGGTTGGCGTTGCGTGCGTTGTAATCCCAGGTCGTTAGCATTGTTCTTGATCGATCTTTATCTCTGTATAGAGCGTAGCTTGGAGATCAATCCTGTAACAACCTAACGACCCAATCCTGTAATCTGTCTGTCTATATAAACGCGCAACGCGTCCCTGCTATGGCATACACTTCAACCAATCTTTACAAAAGCGAGGCTTGGACCACCCTCCTCGGTGCGTTCTTTGCGACAAGGACACCAAGGACATCCACCATCTAATCGCAGCTTGTGCATTCTCTCGGGAGGTTTGGCACACCGCACCCTGGCTTCGTGCAAACTCACCCACCGCCCACCGAACGGCAACCTCACTCTCTACGATTGGTGGCGGGATGCAGCCATCTCCGCCCCCTCCTTGCTTGTGTCAATCGTCCCACTGGTCGCGTGGGCCATTTGAAAGCACCGCAACACATGCATCTTGGACCAAAGACAACCCTTGATTAGCTACCTATTCTCCTCCATCCAAGACGACATGCGCGCTTGGGCAAACGCTGACGCTAGAGGGCTACAAGCTGTAATTGACGCGTTGTAAACCTTATTGTAGTGGGTCTGAGCAACCCCTCTTCACTGCTCTCGAGTGCCCCGGCATGCCTCCTAGTGTACGAGCCGGCGGCCCTCTAACTATGTATTTCACCTACCTATCAATGCAATAATAGGCTTTCGGGCATATTTGGAGAAAAAGGAGTGAGAGTACATTGCATTGGACTAAAAGAAATTCTCACTTTTCTGTTCCAACATACTGCCAACTTCTCAGGACCAAGAGAGAACAGAACAACATGATCTTGATGCAATCATACCGGATAGTACGAGGGACGGGAAACGGAGCGGGCTGAGAGTGATTTAGTAGAAGGAAAGAAAAAAAACTGGGGCCTCAGCGATATCTGAGAGCAGGAGGAGGAAATTTTATAATCCGAGAATCATGCCCTATCAATGTCGATATCCTGAGCAGATCTTCGGCTGTTCGTCCTTGAGTTGTCGCAAGGCATCTCATGCCCTATCAATGTATTTGAATTCCGAAGCACGGCCGGGGCTCAGAAGCGGAGTCCGCGCATGCCAGAGCCGCCGCCCATCGCTGTCGTAGTGTATGGCCCCGCTGAAGTCCAGCGGCTGGCACCTCTGGCCGAGCAGTATCGTTCGCCGCCACAGGCACGGCTCGTCGACGTCGTCGTCCTCCACAGTTCGGTCGTCCTGACCATGCTCCGCGAATCGTTTGCCCGACGGTGCCTTGAGTTTCCTCGTCGTCTTGGGCGTCACAAAAGGGCTGAGGGCGTCGCCGCCGCCGCCGCCGCAGGAGAAGAAGGGTGGGCGGTGAGTGCCGGAAGAGGACGTGATCCTCTTGCTCCGGTGGCGGAGCCTCAGCCGGCTTGCGATGGAGGAGAGGAGGAAGGCCATGGCGTCGAACATGATGTGATGACGATCCTTCGGCTTGCTGCGGGCGGGGTGGTGGGGTGGGTGCCAATAGAATAGAGTGTAGTACTCCTGGACGGGGTTTACGAAGGATATTAATATGGGTCTCGAAGATCAGCGGACCGTTTGACACCTCGGGATCAGATGAAGAAAATCAGGAACGGCATTTCGAAATGGAAGACAAATGAGTCTATTGCGCAGAAGAGGTTGAGAGCTTAACTGAATCCCATGGTGGACACACAAATTCCAGCACGGCCCTCGCCTGTGCCGTTCGGCTTGGCTCGTCGGCCTCGCGCACGGTGTGGGTGACAAGATTGGTTTACAGGCTGACAGCAGCATGGCAACGTGACCGTCTCGTGCACATTTATTTACGTGTGGTTTTCCTCATTAATCTTTTTTGTTTTCCTTTCTTGCGGGAATCACTAATCTTGTTTGAAATACAGTGTAATGCAGGGTCATATTTGTCAAGACAAATGTTCTTTTGTCCTCCAGTGGGCGGTGGAACTGTTGAGAAGAGTCAAGAAAACCACCGAGGAAGCACTTGCCTTCCACGGCACTACCACCAGTCCACCACCAGTACGCGCCAGCTTCTCGGTTCTCGTCTAGGAGCAACAACAATGGCCATCACTTCTCTGCCGCTGCCCTCTCAGATCCACGGCCTTGCTCCTGCTAGAAATGGCCGCGCCCGCACAAGGTCACGGGCTACTCTGCTTAGCTGCAAACACAACCAGGTACGTACTGAATTTAAGGAATCATTTTTGCGGCTCTCCAGAATTGTTCTACATGAACACATCGAATCTATAGTAAGCAGGGGCAAGTTCTGAATGATTCGATGTGCTAGCAGTAGCCAGTCGATAGATCCTATGTGTTTCTTTTGTATGCCTCGGGCTGCTCCTTACAGTAATTTTTAGATATACGAGTTCCGTAACCAGAAAAGCACACTTCTCTCTGCAAATGTCAGATCAGGGATATGAGTAGCGTGCCGTCAAGTGAGCAAAGGGAGGGAACATCCTAGAAGTTTCCCTACTGAATCCTGTGTTTTTGTTTTGAAAGGCTGAACGAGTAGCTTGGTAAGAGTTTCTAAATCCTGTACGTACTTTCCATATGGGTCCTCCAGCAGATCCCCAGCCAACATCCTAGATCTTCACTCATACGGTGTTCAGTAGAGAAACTTCTAGGATGTTCAATGGCACTCCTTATAAGTTATAAATGAAAATTACTATATTTATAGATTACGATTATATTGTTAATGTCATGGTACTCCCCATCATTTGGGGAAAGTACTCCATGACACTTTAGTTGAAGTACTACCGGTTACTCCGTCCCAATATATGTGTCTCAGGTATGGAGTACAATACAAAGCTAAGACACTTATTTTGGGACAGAGGGAGTAGATTTTTTGACTAAATGTATGGTGCGTCTTCATGTGAGGGTAGGGTGAACGAACTCTTCAGTCTTTAAGTTGCATGCATATACTTGTTGCTGTGTGCAAACTGATGCAGAGACAGTTCTGTCCACTTTTTAGAACATATACTCGTATAGAGCATCAGAACTTCTTCTAGTCCTGCTTTATTACTAACCTATATCGAGGCTTGAACTACCCTGTTACTTATCAGTCTAGCACTTGTTTCTGCAGTCAACCATTGTCCAAGAAGCAAGCCGGGCATCCCGTAGAGGTACCCTGGCATACATTTCGTCTGCCTTCTTTGCAATGTTCCTGGCGGCTGAACATGCTGAAGCTAGAACCTCGAGACAAGAGAACAAGAGGAAAGTAATGGAGAAGCTGGAGAAGATCCGGGAGGAGGCACTGAGCTCAAAGGAGAAGAAAGAGAACACGAGCAAGGAGTCTGTGGCGAACTTGTTGATCCCTCCTACTTTGGTCGATGCTTACATCTGAAAGGCATCGTTTCGTTGTAAATCTTATGCTTATGCCAAGTGGTACTGTACTTACTTAACACTGTTCTGAATGTATTAGTAACAATTGAAACCAGGCAACCTTGCAAAAGAACTTTCCCGTGTCTCCACTGCATTGTTTTCATGGCTCTATTGTACTCCCGCGATACATATACATGAACAAAAGTCGACAGACATGGAGTTTATCTAGTTTCTATCCTATAGGAGATTAAAACTTTTGGGAGACGCTACACGTCGGCCGGCGGATGTATTAAAAACATCCGCCACATGGAGCTCCGTTGGATCAGCGCTCTGAGAGCCATCGGATCTGACCACCGCGTGCGCGGCCATTTTCTTACTTCCTGCAACGACCGCTCAGTTTCGAAAACAAATTTCCCCGTCCGCCATACTGACACAGTTGCGGCCAGCGCAGCGTCAACCCCACCACCGCAAAATCGCTACCGCCAGCGCGCTGGGGAACTAGTCCTTGCCGTGCCGGCCAGAGTTGTTCCTCCTCCTCCGTCTCAGCCCCGCGAGCAGCTGCTAGCTCCAATCCAGCACGACAGGACGACCTCTCACGCCAGCGCTTCTTCGGCGTTTTCTGCAACCGGATCTATGTTTCTGAAACATACCTCATGTTGCAATGTCTGATCACTCACGCTCTAACGTCGGACGCTTTTTCGGCGCTGCAACTCGGGCTATGTTTCTGAAATAAGAACCTTGTTGCAGAAAAAAAACTTCATAACTGAAACATTTCTTTTCTTATGAAACAAAAAATATGTTGCAGAAATCTTTTGAAATAATACCCTAGTTGCAGAACAAAATACTTCACAACCAAATCGTTTTCTCTTTCTTTCTGAAACTAGTCTCGTGTTGCAGAAATTTATAGAAACAAGACCCTTATTGCAAGAAAATGACTAGTCGCGCGAGGCTGATTTGTGGTCAGTGTGGCCGCTTGATCAGAATTGATCTGACGGCCATGCAAGCGGCGGACGCTCCCACCTGCATCAACCGGCTGAAGGATAACTTTTTCCTTCTTTTATTTGAGAGAAGACAGTGTATTGGAGTTTTTTTCTACTCTGGATGTTTTTCTTCTAGCATAGGTGTCAGATTTGGATCTTTATCTATAAAAACCGAAATCACTAGTTAAAAGATAGTACCCGCGGAGGTCACTTTAGATGGAGCCCCGGCGTGACAAGTGTCATAACTTCGTGCGTTGAGAGGATTTTCCGTTGGGCTCCGTTCTTGACACATGGGAGGTGTTTGGATTAGAGACTGGTAATGTAAACGGTAAGGGAATGAGATCACACTGGTAACACAGATGTAATTGATAAATCAGTGTTCTGTTTGGTTGATGCCTGTAAAGGAATCGAGTAATGGTGTCCGTCGCCGCCGGTGGCTGCAAGGAAGGAGAGCAGACAAGAACGGGAAGGAGAGTAGACAAGCGAGGAGGTCGAAGGACTGCTGACAGAAGAAGGGAGGGAGACCTTGCAGAGAATGGTCCGGCCGGCGACGAGGGCGAGCTGCGGCGGCGACCAAGCGCGGTGGCGATAGCTACCAGCAGATGCAGGTCGTGCGTGCCCGCGGCTTGCGTGGCGCGGATCTGGTGGTGATGTACGAGGACGAGAGGATCGAGGTCGAGGGGAAGCGGAGGAGGGCTCGAAGAGGCGGCGACGCTCGACTCGAAGGGGGTCGGGGTGGCGGCGGCGCTGCTCGAGGAGTAGCCGTCGTGGGAAGAGGAGGTGCGTGCGGTAACACAACTTTTTTTTGAGACAATCTTGCGAAGCTTTATTCAAACCACCATAATGTTTACAGGGATGAAATGAATACCATCGGGTTGTCCCAGCCAAACATGGCGGCCAAACCCTAGACTTAATGCATACTTCGCTAGATTATGAGCCTCAATATTTGAGCTCCTACTTTCATAGACTATATTACAAGAAATGAAAGACATTGAATTTAATTGTATTTCATTGATGATTGCTCCAAAATCTGCAGCAGTTCCACACTTCACATCTCATACCACTCCTTGACAGTCCGAAGCGAGCTGTAGTTGATTTAGATTCAAATCTTCTGCCAGAGCAACTGTTTACAGGGGTGGGTGGGTGTTATCGATCGAGAACTAGCCTGCAATTGTTTACGAAGGCAGCCCATTATGGCCTACCAATACCAAACATGCGTAATGTTTTGGGTTTACATTGTAAACCGATAACGGGGATTTTTTGGGGAAACAAACACCTCCCGGTGTCGGTGGCGGACCCAGTCCATTGGGCCAGGGGGTGGGCCAACAATGCAGTTGTCCTTATAAATTTATTTATTTTATTTTTTCTGTTATGCTATAAAGGTTAGCCCATCCACCCTTTAGATACGCCACTGTGTGGTGTAATGAGAATTGACCGTGCCTGTTTCTTGTTTCCGACCAGTTTTCCAATTTTCGGGATTTCTATTTTCACTTTTTTAGAAGGGTGCTTTTATTAACTTAAAATATAGCATCAAGTGGCTATAAAGCATAATGAGCAACACCCGACCTCTGCATAACTACGATGTACACAGCCAAACACCGGTAGTCTGAGTGTTTTCTTCTTTTTCTTCTTTAACCATAAATTCAAAAAAAAATCTACCATGAAAAATGAAAAACCGACATATCGGCAACAGTAGAATCATATATGACTAACACTATGCGTGTGTCGAAGGAGCAGGCGTCTCGATCCGGAGATTCTGTTGCAGCCCATGTTGAGTAAGAACCTCCCTGGCCACCTGCTCTAACTGCATACACGCCATTTTGAACAACGCTTGGTACTCCGTTTTGTGAAGTGTAGACAACGATACGAAGCGAGTGTGTCCAGCGAATAATAACCTGCAAAGGGGAAGTGTTTTCTCCATCGAAAATAAAATCATTTCTACGTAGCCAAAGCTATCATAATAAGGCATACACTCCCACCCTTATTAGCTGTTTGAACCTATTTGACCATCCAACCAATGATAAAAAATAGCGGCAATACTTGTTGAAGAATACAAATTGAACACTATTTGGATGACTGGCCATATAGACCGGACAAACTTGCACTGAAAAAGGAGGTGTTTGATTATCTCATCGTGAGTACAAAAGCTACACTTCTTGCTTCCTTGCCAATTGCGATGGGCGAGATTGTCTTTGGTTAACACAATTCCCCTCTGAAGATACCACATGAAAATCTTAATTCTTAGTGGAATCTTTGACTTTCAGATTTTCTTCTTATTATCTACTAGGACCTCTGAATGCGTGAGTGCACGATACATAGAGTCGACTGTGAAGGACCCAGAAGTAGTGAGATTCCAACGGAACATATCTCGTCCTTGTGTCAAGTTAATCGAATTCAATTGGGGATAAAATATTTTGCCATGACATCAGACGGGGCAATCAAGTCCCACCTGAAAGAAATATATGACGGGAATGAACTGAGCACATGCGCAAGAGTATCATTCTTATTGCGAACAATACGACACAATGCTAGATATTGTTATCGGAGGCGGGCATTCCCTAACCACATGTGCTCCCTGAAGCAAATCTTTGACCCGTCTTTCATCGCAAAGGATCCAAAGCGGAAAAGACATGTCTTTGCCGCCACTATACCAGCCCAAAAATGCGAGGCACCAGGTTTTCAATAGGCCCGACACACGTTCCATTTTCATTTTAGTTCTTAAGACTTTTAGGTTTCTTCATCCGTGTTTCTCCCTCGCCCTCGCACCGCCGCCGTGCCACCTCACTTGTTTCCTAAACCTTTATTGTTGCCCCTTGTGCTACCGCCGCCTCCTATTTGTTGGGAAACATACTAGAAAAAAATCACCCTTCGATCAAGATCCTGAATTACTATGAAGATGCATTACAGGTTAGATAGGATCGTAACCAACTTTGAGTTGCAATAGAAGAAGAGTTGATGTAGATCATTGATGAAGTCCCTTGAACCATTCACGGACGATCCGTCGAACCAAAGACTGAAAGCACGACCTCTCTATGGATTGCACGCGTTCGGGCTTCACGATCCAGCGGCTCTTTGTCGTCTAGAGCTTAACATTGCCGGATAATTAAAGGAGGGAGAAGAGAACCTCATGGCTCTTCTCTATTATGAGGATTAGATACAACTAGAATTTGCTCTAATCTAGATCAAGTCTATGTTAAAACAAGAACAAGAGAACTAGAGGAGGCTCCAAAGAATATAACTTGTGTGTTGCTTTGGGGCAAAAACCTCTAGTACATATAAGTTGAGGGAGAAGGAGGGGTGCCACCATGGGGAGGAGCAATCCCCTCCTTGCGCTGGCCCTAGGGGTGGAGGAGTCCTCCTCCCACCCCAAGTCGACCCACCAAAGCTTTTTCAACAAACTAGGGGGTGCCGCACTCTTATTGGGTCGTATGGCCTAACAACTCTCCACTACTAAGGCCGTATTGATATTATTTTAGCCTCCTAACTCTAAATAAATATTAGGGACTCCTAGATAATTATCTAAGGACTCTATTATCCATATTAGGTTCCCAAAGACAATTTTCGCCTATAATTATTTCCCGGTATTACACGTTATTCCTCGAAACACTTTAGATAACCCAGAAACGCTTCTGGTTTTTCTCGAAACTATTTTTTTCATTCCCAAAACTATTCTGAAAATATTTTATCATATTCCTCACTCTAATAAGTCTGTGCGGATCGTAATTCCCTTAAGCATGTTGATGACCCACAAGTGTAGGGGATCTATCGTAGTCCTTTCGATAAGTAAGAGTGCCGAACCCAACGAGGAGCAGAAGGAAATGATAGGAAGTTTTCAGTAAGGTATTTCCTGCAAGCACTGAAATTATAGGTAACAGATAGTTCTGTGATAAGGTAATTGGTAGCAAGTGACAAAAGACAAAAGTAAATAAGGTGCAGCAAGGTGGCCCAATCCTTTTTGTAGCAAAGGACAAGCCTGGACAAACTCTTATATGAAGGAAAGCGCTCCCGAGGACACATGGGAATTATCGTCAATCTAGTTTTCATCACAATCATCTGATTCACGTTCAGTACTTTGATAATTTGGTATGTGGACGGACCAGTGCTTGGGTGCTGTCCTTACTTGTACAAGCCTCCCACTTATGATTAAGCTCTAATGCAAGCATCCGCAACTACAAAAGAAGTATTAAGGTAAACCTAACCATAGCATGAAACAAGTGGATCCAAATCAGCCCCTTACGAAGCAACACATAAACTAGGGTAAGCTTCTGTCACTCTAGCAACCCATCATCTACTTATTACTCCCCAATGCCTTGCTCTAGGCCCAAATAATGGTGAAGTGTCATGTATTCGATGTTCACATGACACCACTAGAGGAGAGACAACATACGTCTCATCATAATATCGAACGAATACCAAATTCACATGACTACTTATAGCAAGACTTCTCCCATGTCCTCAGGAACAAAAGTAACTACTCACAAGACATAATATTGTTCATGATCAGAGGGGTATTAATATGCATAATGGATCTGAACATATGATCTTCCACCAAGTAAACCAACTAGCATCAACTACAAGGAGTAATCAACACTACTAGCAACCCACATGTACCAATCTGAGGTTTGGGTACAAAGATTGGATACAAGAGATGAACTAGGGTTTGAGAGGAGATGTTGCTGGTGAAGATGTTGATGAAGATAGCCCTACCCAAGATGGGAGAGTTGTTAGTGATGACGGCGATGACGACTTCCCCCTCCCGAAGGGAAGTATCCCCGGCAGAACAGCTCTGCCTGAGCCCTAGATTGGTTTCTGCCTCGAGACGGCGGCGTCTGGTCCCGAAAGCCTCCTTATGATTTTTTCCAGGTCAAAACACCTCATATATGAGAAGATGGGCATCAGGGGGCCATCGGGGAGCCCACGAGGTAGGGGGCACGCCCCACCCTCGTGGACAGGTGGTGGCCCCCCTGGTGCTCTTCTTTCGGCAGATATTTTTTATATTTTCTGAAACGGTGTCCTGTGGAGTTTCGGGGCTTTTTGAGTTGTGCAGAATAGGTTTCCAGAGTTTGCTTCTTTTCCAGCCCAGAGTTCCAGCTGCCGGCATTCTCCCTCTTCATGTAAACCTTGTAAAATAAGAGAGAAAAGGCATAAGTATTGTGACATAACGTGTAATAACAGCCCATAGTGCAATAAATATCAACGAAAAAGCATGATGCAAAATGGACGTATCAACTCCCCCAAGCTTAGACCTCGCTTGTCCTCAAGCGAAAGCCGATATCGAAAAATATGTCCACATGTTTAGAGATAGAGGTGTCGATAAAAATAAAATACGGACATGAGGGCATCATGATCATTCTTATAACAACAGCATATATATATATATATATATATATATATATATATATATATATATATATATATATATATATATATATATATATATATATATACAGCCGGTCTATTCTCATAACATTATGAGAATAATATTCTCATAACACTTCCGAACTGCATTGCAAAAATGCATTGGAGAGCTATGTGCACTGCTTCCTTCTTCTGCTGTGCACCACATAGAGGTGCAGCAGGAAACATTCATCTAGCATCCTTTCTGGCTAGTTTGACTGATTTCTACTGGTTTATGCGTGCTTGCGCTGATTTAATTTGTGGTTAAGCACTGAATTCTGCGAGAAAACGACGGAAATCCTTGGATTTTGGCGGATCTGCGTCCGTTCGTCCGCTTTTCTCTGTTTCTCTGTTCTCCCCAGTGCGGATCGAAATTGCTGCGTTTTGTATGTAATGTTCTGTTGTTTTCGGCATTTATGGGCTGCTTTTGATCTATCCGTATAAATTGGAGCGGATTAAGTTGTTATTTTGGAAGAATTTCAAGTTTTCTGTCCACGTTTTTTGCGGCGCGACTGGCTCTGGTCGTTTATCAAAAGATGTTCTTTGAGTTTTTTTGCATTATATAGTTGTTAGAACTGCATCGCAGGCTGTGTTTTTCGTCTGTGAATCGCGGTCAAGAGCGGTGGACTGCAGTAATATGCAAATGCGCGTTTGAATTTTTTGTAGTGCGGGGAACTGCATTAATATGCAATGCGAGCCTGTATGAACTGCACTACAGCCACGGGGGTGTCGGGGGACTAGTTTGATTAGTTTTTTTTGCTTTGGTCAAGCGCGGTGGACTGCAGCAATATGCTATGCGGAATGCATTTTGTTATGTAACCGCACTGCTTTATTTGTCGTTTTTTTGTGTTGTTTGTTTTACATATATATATACTGGTGGGTCAATTGGCTCCCCTCCCACCTTATCCCTGGCGGCTCCCATCTCATCTTATCCGTGGCGGCGCCACTCCTGCTCGATCTGTTTTTTCTCCCAACCAGATCTGTTTTTCGCCTGGCAATGGATTGCGCGTGCGGCTGCCTGGCAAGGGTGGAGCCGATGCTGGAGCCATGCGTTATTTCTGAAGTTTTGGTTCTGAACCAGAAGCATCGGCACAGTGCTCTCTGTTCTATTCTATATTCTTCAGGTATTGGATTTCGGGCTCCATTCGTCCATCAGTTGACTGACGATGATGTCAGTGTTTCATGGGTATGTATTTCTCGGATATTCTTTTTCATGTGTTGTTTGTAGTTAACGCTACCTGAATTTTTGTAGGAGTATTAGTTTTCTGAAGAATTTTTTTTTTGCTACCAAGTATAAGCGAACTGCTTTTCCCGTAGTAGTTTTTTTATGAACATTGTAGGAGCAGCAGCAATGTTTGTCTAGTCAATATTATTACGTGTTGACATCAATATTTTTTTATGAAAGATTGTAATCTTTTTCTTAGTTGTTCTTATTATTTTTTCTGTTCTTGTTGTTTTTCTTTGCAGAAATTCCCTTCTGGTCTAGTGAGGGTAACAGAAAGCTGTGTTAATTTGGTGTTGGTCAGCAAGAATGGATATCATGATGTTGATGTTATGTATTCTGTTGGCTCTGATGATTGTTTGGTTCTCAAAGATGGCTGGAAGGAATTTGTGGAGGAAGCTGGTCTTCAGGCAGGGGATGTTGTGATGGCTATGTTTTTTAGGCATGCAAAGTGTTTGGAAATCAAGTTAAATTTGCTTTAGATCAGTCTCGCTTGAGCAGCAGCAGCATGAGACATTTTTTTTTGTAATAATCTGACATTTTTTTGCGTGGCTTCTAGTGTTTTTTCTTATGAGAATTCTGAGTATAAGTGAACTGCTTTTTTACACATAGTCTTTCATGTGCATCCTATCAGCAGCAGCAGTTTCCTTTTTTTTAACCCACAGAGGGAACTAGAGTTTTTTTTAATAAAAGAGCACTGCATCAACCTTCTTAACAGGGAGCAGTTTTGTGAAAAGAATTGTCTATGTGAACTGCTCTGATAGTTTTGTTTTTTATGTGTATCCTAGATGCAGCAGCAGTTTTGAAGCAATATACATACTGAAAACATACTACGGAGAACTGCATATATTTGATAGATAGAAACCACGGTTCTGCGGTCATAATTAACATAGTACATCATCAAGCAAACTAACGCAACATAAGCAAACATTGTCCCAAAGCAAACTAGAACGAAAGCAAACTAATCTACATACGCAGAGGAAACTAAATCGAGCACTTGCGACAGGAATCGTTGGGTTTCAGCATCTATCCTGCTTCACCAGTTCCACCCATTGGAGTTGGAGGTGGAAGTTGATCCGCCCTTGCCCCACCCCCTCCCGGAGGACCTCGGGCGCTTCCTTGTCTTCTCTGTTTCAGCGTGCGCGAGGCCTTTCTTCATGGTGCTGATTCTGTTCCATATCTCGAACGCAGCGTAGGCGTCCTTGGCAGCATACTCGACGTGCTTGGTGCTGAGAATGGAAGTCCACAGGCTGTGGTCGTGGTCTGTCATCTTCGTCTTCATGTCCGCGTACTCGTCGTCGATGATGGCAGCAGCTACATCGCCCAGCGAGTCCAGTGGCTTCGTTCCATCAGGCACCCTCCAGTTCGTCTGAATGTCGACGAAGTTGGTGACGTGGAGGTCGCTGGCTGCGAGCTTCTGCTTGTCCTGCTCGATGGCGAAGCCAGCGAACTCGAACCTAAGGAAAGTGAACCGCAAGTTATACCTTTCGGAACTGCATACACGGGCATATAGAACTGCAACGCGTACTCGGCATAGAGAATTGCTTACCTTGGGTCATCGAGGAACCTGTCGAAGGGGACGCATCTCTTGCCCAATGTACCACATACCTGGAAAACAAGCACTGGCTGGTACTTGCCGATGGATAGTTGAACCACGGCCGCTCTGCGGTGGTCGGGTGTGTACTCCACGTCGATGCCGACGATCTTCTGGCGGCGCCGCTGGAGAAGTGTCTTGAACTCTTCGACGTACGTCACCATGGCGGCGACGTCGGTGGTGTAGATCACCTTCAGCTTCGTGTTCCCGTGCGCATGCACGGCGTCGTAGGTTCTGCTGAACCCCATTGCTGCAAAGTGGAGGTACAGGAGGAGGAAGGCGCAGCGTCGTGTGTTTTTGTGCGGACGGCCTGTTCGATGGAGCGCGGGATTTAAATGGGAGCGGCAGCAACTTCTGCCGAGGACACGATCTCTTCTCGCAACCGTGTAGGCGATCGTGGGTTCGTGATGATCCTGGCGTTCGTGCGGCATGCAACCGTCGGGATAGAGGAGGGGCAGGGCGCGGGCGCTTCGGGCGATAGTGGGCGCATTTATTTTAGGGCAGGCGAACCGAATCGTCCGCCGTAAGCGAACTGCATCGCTTCAGAAGCGTAATCGTTTCCCGTAAGCGAACTGCATCGCTTCAGAAGCGGAATCGTTTTTTGTTTACATTTTTTTGCACTAAGCGCACTGCACTGTGTACTCGAAGGTTACTGCACTGAAGCTTTTAAACGCACCACGCACGCACTGCAATGTATTGTTTATCCTAGCCTGACTCTACATTTTTTTTCTTTTCTATCTGCTTTTCTGTACTGATTCACGTTCATGGTCAGATTCTATACGAGCAAGAGAACTGCATTCTCAAAATGACATTCCGATGTCGGGTTTTTCATACAGAAGAGAACCGCATTATGAGAGTGGAATTCTCATCTTATTTTCTTTTTTCATATAGAAGAGAACTGTATATTATTACACGATAACGATATATATAAATGATTAAGTTAATATGTTTTTTTAAAATGCAAAACTGCATATGTGTTTTGATCTACGCCCTTTTCCTGGTGCTTCTTCGCAGATTGTGCACTGCATTTGTTTCAACGGTTGTTGCTGCTTCTGTCTTGCTCTTGTTGTTCGCGTTACCCCTCGTAACGGGACCTTGCGACCGCGACGCTTGCCTACGCGCTGGATTATGCGTTCTGTCTCTCCCCTTCGTTTTTGATGATGGTGTAATGCCCAGGATGGGACTATACCTCCTACGTGTCGAGGCACGACTTAAAGGTATAAGCCCATCCTAGAATGATCTCAAGTTTGGTATCTTTGCACAACTCATGTAAAAGAGGGATTAAAATGCAAAAGGAGATAGTTGGCTTACACTCGCCACTTCACACAATACATTACATAAACAATCATCATTCAAAACATCACAACCCGACTACGGGTGAAGATCCAAAAGAAAGATACCAA
Organism: Secale cereale; assembly: GCA_902687465.1. NCBI lineage: Eukaryota > Viridiplantae > Streptophyta > Magnoliopsida > Poales > Poaceae > Secale > Secale cereale. The sequence goes on from LR738711.1 coordinate 622,336,730, forward strand.
AACAACATAAAGCCACAGGTCAGGATCGAATCCTAGTAGAAACCACTACTAAACATCGAAACGTCACAAGCTAACAGCCAAACTCTTCAGCGAGCTCCTGGTGAAGCACTGAACCAGCTCCTGCATCAAACTCGACTGAACCTGCATCTGGTGTGGTGAAGTAACTGTGAGCCACAGAGGACTCAGCAATCCCGTTCCCGGGTAACAAGACTATTTAAGCCTTGGGTGTGGATAAGGCTGAAGAAAGAACGAGAGGTGAAGGAAAACAAAACAAGAGTCTGCAGCAGCAACTAGCACTAACTTACGTAATAGAGAGCGAGAAGAGAAGAGCATCGGTCGAAAGATGATCACGAAGTGATCCTAACTAAAGCCGGTCAAACATAACCCCACCGTGTTCAACTCCCGAATCCCTATTCGGAAATTGACAGTCACGGTACACACGCTGGTAGTGTATTGAAACATTGTGTCAAGTTATCTACAACCGGAATTAACAAGCTCCCATCTGCCACATAACCGCGGGCACGGCTTTCGAAAGTTCAAACCCTGCAGGGGTGTTCCAACTTGGCCCATCACAAGCCCACGATCCGCGGAGTCGCAACTCCATAGGTGGGAAGACCCGAGTATTCTCGGAATCCCGTGCTCAAGTTAAACCGAACTAAGGTAAGGCTAATCCAGCAAATCCTCCCGGCGTGTCGTCACCCTGATAGTAGCCGCGCGTATCTAGGTCTCAGGACACGACCGGATGAGTCATCCTACAGGTTTTTACCAAACCTCAAGTTTCCTTGAGGTGGCCCCGCAGTCTGCTCGTTTCGGACCAACACTCATGTGGAGCACTGGCCCGGGGGGTTGAATTAAAATAAAAGGGATAGCTAGTCCACATGCAAGTTTTTATTAGTTATTAGGCAAATAGTACCAATGTTGGGACTTGCTGGAAAAGACTTAGCACTTAGCGGTTTATCAAGGGGGTCCCATACACCCCAACCGTGTTAGGAACGCATAATCAAGGAACATAACACCGGCTTATACGGATCCTAACGGCATGAGTGGAACAAAACACCAAGCAAAAGGCTTAGCCTTCCACCCTTGCCAATATATAGATGATTTCATTTTTAAGCATTTATATAGTGTGATATAACCCAACCAAACTTCAACATGAAGCAAACATCTTCAATCTTCACCTGCAACTAACAATGCTATAAGAGGGCTGAGCGAAGCGTACTTAGCCAAGCAACGGTTTGCGTAGGTAGGGTGGTTAAACATGGCAATGGTTACAAGTAGGAGGCTGACAAGAAGAACATGGGCATCGAGGCAAAACTATAGAGCGGATCTACTAGCAATAGGCAAAGATAGTAATGGTATCCGGGTTCGGTCATCTTGCCTGGGATTCCTCAGAGGGAGAAGAACAGATCCAAGAAGAAGACGGAGCAACAGTCGAGCGGAACCTCACAACTCCGGAACGAAACCGAAGCTAACAAGAGAAGCAACCGGAAAGAAAACAAACAACTCGGTAAACACACAAATCATAAACATGACATACGATGCACAAACAAGTATGATGCATGTCCGGTTTAAATATGCATGGCATGGCAAAGTGCACAAACAAATACTACAAGTTAAGTGGAGATCAATATGCAACGGGTTGCATATTGACGAAACACCACATTTAATTATTTAGTTGACTCTCATTATTTACAAGACAAAATTAAAAGTTTTTAACATGGCAAGAGGTGAAGCATAAAGAAACTATACTATTAAGACATTTTAAATGAGGCCGGAGAATAACAACAACAAGTCCGGAAAATCCCCATGAGCATGTTTAATAATTATAAGCAACAACAATTCACACATATGTAATGTTGTTAAATGATGCGGATGAGATGCTCAAGTTTATGCAAGTTTTATTAAAAGGTTGACAATTAACAAGATATGAAGCATTGTCACCGTGGTGGAATGAAAGGGTGCCACGGCAACGATCCGAAATGATGCAACGCAACATCTCGGTTCCGGTAACTCGTCGAGGGACCGGGCAAAAGCAAAGACGGAGTGATCGAGTCAAACGAGATGATGGGGTGATCCCGTTACCGGGTTCCCACGAGTCGGTGACGAGGCGACCGAGGAACATGGCAAAAGGTGGAACGAGCACGAAGCACACACAGGAGACATTTCATACAACACAACAAGCATGCACGGGTCACGGGCACGTCTCGGGGTTATACCTTTGAAGCGTGCGTTTCGGGGCGGTTCGAGGCGTAGAGGAAGAAGTCGTTCACGTGTCCGACGAGGAAGAAGTCGTTCCGTAGAGGGAAGTAGTCGTTCTCGCAACTCGTTGAGGAAGTAGTGGTTCACGTCATCGTGTCGTGGTACTTGGCGAATTCCTCGTTTCCGGGCGATGGTAGTGGTACATGCCGTAGAGGGAAGTAGGTACACGGGCGACGGTAGTGGTACACGCGACGGTAGTCGTTCGGGTCGTCGTGGTACTTGTCGGTCATGTAGAGGTACACGGGTCGTTGCGGTCTTTGGCGGTAGACGTTTCCGTTCTCTATCAAGGTCAACACCAGCATGCACGAAAAACAAAACAAAATCTACAGCACAAAACTCAACACGGCAGCAACAGCACGGAGGACCACGGCCGGATCCCTCCTGATCCGGGCCGGATGGAGGCGAAGCAGGGTCGCGGGCCTGCGAGGAGGCACTTGCGGCGAGGCAGCACGGGCGCTGGCCTGTGGCCTTCGAAGGCAGGAGGACGGGGCCGAGGATGGCCAGGCGCGGTCGCGGTGCTGGACGGAGGGAGCCGCGCTGGGGCGTCGGAAGATGAACAGGGCGTCGGCCTGGTGACGAAGGGGACGGAACGAGGGCGCTCGGCGCAGGGCAGAGGACGGGACGCGGGGACGTCGATGCTGGAGGGCGCCTCGGGGTCGCGGCCCGAGGGGATCCTCTCCCTGGCGACGAAGGTCGCGTCGGAGGAGGGAGGAGGCGCGCAGGGAGGATCGGGGGCTCGGGGCCGGCGTCGGGAGGAGCGAGGGCTCTCGGGGAGCTGCTCTGCCGCGTCCTCGGCGAGGAGGCCAGGGAAGCGGGGCTCCTGGAGGCGAAGGTGAGGAGGGAGCTGCGGGCTCGGCGAGGCGGGACGAGGAGGGTTCGCGGTGCTCGAAGGAGAGGGAGATCGAGGGAAACGGGGAAGAGGGTGAGCGAGCGATGGGAACGGGGTGGCGGCGGCGTCGCACGAGGGGGAGAGGGAGCGAGGAGAGGCTGCGGTCGGGCTTTGGGTGCGCTGCAGCTAGGGTTGGGAGGCTGCAGGCCAGGAGAGAATGGGCCCAAGAGGGAGGAGGAGGCCCAAAGGAGGGAGAGGGAGGCCTGGGCCGCTGGGAAGAGGGGGAGGAGGAGGCCCAGAGGCTGGCTGCCTCTTCCTTTTTTTATTAGATTTTTGCAGATAAAACAAAAGAGAGAAAAAGAGAATGAGGAGGGAGGTTAGGGAAAAAACACATGGGACTATTTTTCACGGGCATCAAAAAATGAGTGCGGTCCGAGAAAAATAGAAAAGGCGAGATTGGAAAATAATTCAAACATATTTGAATTTAATTCAAATAGGTTTGAACTAAGACGTCATTATTGAAGTGTCCAAAAATGTTCAAATTTTTGGAGGAACCTCGAAACAGCGGAAAGGAATTATTGGCAAGGGTTTGAGGCAAAGAATTGAGATAGAAATGCATGGAGAAATATTGCAAGTGTGTTACGGTGATCCCAAACAATTGGAATATTTTTAATATAGCTCCCTAAAATATTGGGAGGCTTTTATATGTTATAAAGAGAAGACATCTTCCCTCGATTTAAATGGACCGAAGGTCCACACGATTTATTTAGGTTGAGATGCAAAAATAAAATGACATGATGCAATGCAAAAATAAATAACACAAGCACAAAAGAACACACGGACAACCCGGAACATCTGGAACTTCTGGAATCTTCTGGGACGTCGGTCTCGGGCGTCACAGATGGTTCTTCGATTTCTTCATCTGCTTCTTCTTCTTCCTCGTCTTCTTCTTCTTCTTCCTCATCTTCCTCCTCGGTTTCATCAGCTTCGATCGCTTCCTCACTCTCTTCTCTGTCAGCATCTTCTTCCTCATCTTCTTCATCTTTTTCCTCTGTTCTATTTGGACAAGTTCTCGCGTTATGCTTCTCTCTCTTGTTGCAGACGCTACATAGTCTTCTCTTTGGCGTATCATCTTGTTGGTCAGCTTGGTGATTTGTGGTGGCATTTTCAGCCTGGATTTGTTTCAGCCTCTCCTCACATGTTCTTGAGTTGTGTCCCGCAATCTTATTGCATGATTTACACATCCTTACCCCCAGTGGTCTTCCTTCGCTGTCCAGTTCCGGCTCAGGCCTGCTATTTTTTCTAGGGCTTTTTTCATTTGCTGTAGCTTTTTTATTGGCTGACTTGCTCTCTTTCTTTCTCCCTTTTGTGTTTGAAACAGGCGGGGGAAGAATTGTGTCATCCATATTATGAACTGCACCATCAGCAGCATTTTCCTGCTCCTTTCCTTGGACTTCACCACGCGCATCCATTATCTTCTCTGCCTCTTCTTCTTCTTCATTTATTACGTTCACTTCTTGTATGAGTTTTCTCATCCCAGCTAAAGCTCTGTTGTACCCTCTATCCGACTTGACACCTCTGTTCGCCAGGTCCATTGCAGTTTCTGCAAGTAGTCTCCTACGGCAGAACATCGAACTCCCATCCGGAGCAGTTTGCTCATAGTCTCTGCGGTCAAAAGTTGGATTTTGGCGTGCGTTTCGTGTGTATCTCTTCAATATGTACTGTTCAGGTATCTTGTCCACCCGCAGCTGATCCAACATGCAAATGATGTGCACGCAGAACAGGCCTGCAGCAAAAGAATTTTTTTTGGGTTACTCGTGCCAGCAAACTTCACATAAATAGGCAACATTTTTTAATTTTTTTGGTTTTTGTGAACTGCATTATAAATAGGTCCTGTGTCTGCTGCTATAGTGAACCTCACTATATATTTTTTTTGTTTTTAATCTCTTTTTTTTTGCTACGAGCAATAAGTGAACTTCATTTTGTTTTACGTGTGCTTATTTTTTTTGTTTTCCTGTATCACTTACCCGTGTGTGTCCACAGCTTGCATTCGCATTCGTAGATACCGTTCGTCACATCAGCAACCACCTGGAACTCGTGTCTTGCCCAATCAAAATCATCAGACCGGTTGTAGTGGCGCACCAAATATTTCGTTGGGTTGTCAGTGGACTGCTCTGATCTGAAGGCTGTGCTGCGGTAGTGCGTTTGCTTGAAGTCAGCAAAGACCGCCGTGGTGTAAATCTTGGAGAGCTGAACCTCAAATCCAAACTGAGTAGTAGTCTTTATCTCCGTCTGTGAAACAAAGAAAACCAGTTAAGTAGTTGTCTTTTTTGCAGCAAAAATCAAGAAAGCGAGTATTTGTTTTTATTAATTGCTGATCCACCTCTGAAAAATTTGTTCTGTTTTATATACCTCGTTAGCTATGGTCTCCGTGTGCTCGACGCCCTTCCTTGTCTGGATGCACCTGTCCACCTGGGACGCAAAGATGTGCAGGTCGTGTCTTTCCTTGACAAAGTTCCTCTTCAAGATCCGGTTCATGCTTTCACTTCTCTGTGTCGACGTCATCCGTGCACAGAACACCTCCTTGTAGTAAGCCGATATCCATTCTTTTCTGTCTGCCCACAGCGCCTTCATAATCTCATCATTTTGCAGGTTATACTTTCCCATGAGCTCACGCCAAGCGCGTTCAAACTCTGATGGCATCAGTGGGTGGTTGAGAACGGAGGTCAGCTCATCCTTGAATTTCTCATAGGCTTTGTACAGCAAGGACAGGTGATCCTTGTATTTTTTCAGTATATGCCAACGGCATAACTTGTGCAGCGTGCCTACGAGCGTACTTTTTATCGCGGCATCCATGGAGGGGCATTGATCTGCATTTTTTTGAAAAAAAAACAAGCATCGAGTTATTGAGAGAACTGCATATCCTTTTTCTGTTTTTTTTCATTTTTTTTTCATTGGATGTAAGAAATGTACTACAAAACTTGGCAGTGAACTGCATTGTTATTTAATTTCATTCTTTTTTTTCAGCATACCTGTGAGTATGCAGATTGGCCGCTTGTTGTTCATGCAACGCAAGAACGTCCGGAACACCCACTCGAAAGTCGGTATTGTTTCGTCTCTGATGAGAGCCACAACGAATATTATACTTTGGAGGTGGTGGTTGACTCCAACGAAGACGCCCAGAGGCATGTGGAACTTGTTGGTCTTGTATGTCGTGTCAAATGTGACACAATCTCCAAAATCTTCGTACGATCCCCTGCAGCTGGCGTTCGCCCATAATATGTTGCGCACACGGTTATCGACATCTTTGTCGTAATCATAGAAGAACTCTGGGTTTATTTGCTGCATCTTCTCAAAGAAAGCCAGGAGTTTCTTCACATCGTCCTCTGTTTCCTCCCTCGCGAATTGGTGCTTCCTGCAGTTCGAAATAATAATATACTTGCAGCATTAGGGACATACAGAAAATGCACAAAGCGGACTGCATGAAATAGACGATATATCGTTTTTTGTTTTAGTGAACGTACCTGTTCACCCAGTCACGGCTGGTGCGCCCCATAAAGTGCAGTCCTCCTCACATCCTCGACAGGGTTGACATCATATGCGTGTGCGTGAGGTTGTCGCTCTGCATGTCCTTCACTAGTTTATCGAGCAACGGGTCATCCGTCTTATGCGAGTGCATGTGCAGAAGCATAGCCGGGCTGTCAATCATCCTGTGGTTGTGATTGAGCTCAATCTCTGCTATCACAAACACATCCTTTATTTTTTTCAATCTCATCCCCGCCTTGCAGCCAGTCCTCTTTGATGTTTTTTCCCGCTTTCTGTCATAATCAGTGACAGTTTGTTTGCTTCTGCCTTCCTTTGAGCACACGATGTATCTGTTTGTTCTGTATCCGCCGTTTTTGCGCGTGCCGAAGCCTGCATGCCTCGCATACGTGTTGTAGAATTCTCGCGCCGCATCTTCTGATGTGAACTGCATACCCTTCACAGGCACAAGTTCTTGGAGCATGTTCTCATCCTGCACACATACAACACGGAATGTTTCTTTTTTTGTTAATGAGAATGCACAAGCTGAAACTATGCGTAATAACTGAACTGCAGTAGTTAGGCAAGGATGCTTACGTGCGTGTGCTGTTTTTCTTCTAACGGTGTTTGCAGCTCACCGATGTTTATTGGGCATGGAGGGGTGACAACAGACCTGTGTAATTGAGGATCGCGAGGAGGCAGGAGTGTGGAGAACTTTACTTTTTTGGTTGCCTGTGGCCCTCCTTGATTCTGCTTCCGATTCTTTTGTTGGGCAGTAGGCGGCCTTGGTGGAATTCCACTGTCCCTTTGTAGACGAATCGTTTGCACATGGACCTGCCGAACTTGCTGGGTTTCAACATCGGCTTCTGGAGGTGCTATATCATCCGTTCTGATCTGCTGACCAAATGTTTCAAAGACACGCGTGTACCTTGGCTGCATAACTGTTATGATTTGCTCCTCGTCATCATCCTCTTCCTCATCATGTTTCTGCGCGTGTTCACCCATGAAGACCAGATCGTCGTCGTCCTCCTCTTCATCCTGCGGTTTTTTTGTTTCACTGCCTTCTCCATCTCGAATGATGTTTGGTTCGCTGTTTTCATCTTTATCCTCTACATCTTCCTCCACGGAGTAGGCAGTTCTGTTTGTCGTGTTAAAGAAACCCCTAGGTAATTCAGGTGTTATCCATCCAGGCATCTCCCACTCTTCTCTTCCAATGCAGTTCAGGGGCTCAGGGTCGTAAATGATTCGAGGCATCTTCTGTTTTTGAGGCATAGCGAATTCCTGCAGGTTATTAAGCCAAAGCTTTTTTTTATGCATGTCAACAATGAAATGAACTGCATCTTTCGTTCTATATATCATTATATTTTTGCAAACGGTAAGAATTTGCACTTTCAATGTGTCATTCTACAGCAGGGGCACTGTTAGTTAACGTGAAGAAACAATGCACTTCAGCTCTAGGAACAGCGCTCTACTTTTTTAGTCAATGTGGACTGCAATTTTCATCCATACAGCGTCTTTTATTTTTCGAACTATCCTTTTCTGATTTTCTACTTTTGGAGACACATGTTACTACAGTCGACGCAAGATGGGGGACTGCATGTGTATAAAAACGGCACTGCAAACTGGATGGGGGGGTTGGTATGTTGATTTTCTTACCTTATATGCAGTTCCCTCCTTCTGCAGATGCAGCTCTTGCTGCTGTTGTCGTGCAGTCCACCTCCGCTGCAGGAACTCATGCGCTTTTTCCACCTTGGCCATTGTTGCGGGAGAAGGCTGGACGTGCACCATTGCAGTTCGCATCCATGACGAATGCGATGTAGTAGTCAACGTTGCAGTTCGCTTCCCCCTGTCATGCATGGCTGAGGCTGGATGCTTCAGGGGCGGATCCTCCAGGTGTTGTTGGGGCGAAGGTGAGGTGCGGTGTCGCTTCCTAAACGCCGCCGCGGAAATTTCGTCCCCGACGGACTGCATCGTCGGCCGCTTTGGCGGGCGCTTCGCTGCCTCTACGAGGCGGGGGGAGGGGGTGGAGGTGAGGTGCAGGACGCCGGCCGCCGGCCGCCGTGCGCTCGGCGCTAGGAGGCGAAGGAGGGGTGGGGAGAGGACGCCTGCCGCCGTCCGCCGTGCGCCCCTGCGCTAGGATGCCGGGAGGGGTGGGGGAGGACGTTGCCCGCCGGCCGCCGTGCGCTCCCGCGCTAGAAGGCGGGGGAGGGATTGGCGAGGACGCTGGCCGCCGGCCGCCTGGGCGCTCCCGCGCTAGGAGGCGGGGAGGGGTGGGGGAGGACGCCGGCGTCGGGCGCTAGGAGGCGGGGAGTGGACCAGTTGGTTGTTAGGAGAATAAGCTTTTTGTTAGGAGAATAATGTCTTAAGGGGTGTTATGAGAATAGACCCACCCTATATATATATATATATATATATATATATATATATATATATAGTCATATGATTCTTATGGTAAAGCAATAATTCATTCACAATGTCAAGTATAAATAAGAAACTTCATTGAAAACCAATAGACTATGATCTCGGTCATTGAAGCAATTGCAATTTATCGTAACATCGGAAAGAGTCAACGTAAGAGCTTTTCAGCAAGCCTACATACTCAACTATCATACAGTCTTTCACAATTGCTCACACTCACGCAATACTTATGTTTATGGAGTTTTAATCGGACACAAAGAAAGATAGGGGCTTATGGTGTTGCCTCCCAACCTTTTACCTCAAGGGTAATGTCAACAGTAATAGACCATGAAAACTTACATCCAAGTGGGTATATATGTCAGGATCTTTCCAACACAGTGTGCTTGCCAAAGGATAAAATGTAAAAAGGAAAGGTGACTTTCACCTTGACTCTTATAAGGCAGAGATAAAAGATAGGCCCTTCGCAGAGGGAAGCAGAGGTTGTCATGTGCTTTTATGGTTGGATGCACAAAGTCTCAGTGCAAAAGAACGTCACTTTATATTGCCACTTGTGATAAGGACCTTTATTATGCAGTCCGTCACTTTTATTACTTCCATATCACAAGATCGTATAAAGCTTATTTCCTCCACACTAATAAATCATACATATTTTAGCGAGTTTGCGACATGACAACTTACTTGAAGGATCTTACTCAATCCATAGGTAGGTATGGTGGACTCTCATGGCAAAACTGGGTTTAAGGATGTATGGAAGCACAAGTAGTATCTCTACTTGGTGCGAGGAGTTTTGCCTAGCATGAGGGGGAAAGGAAAGCTCAACATGTTGGATGATCCGTGACAATATACTTTATGTTAGATATAAGAAAACATAACCCATTATGTTGTCTTCCTTGTCCAACATCAACTCTTTAGCATGTCATATTTTAATGAGTGCTCACAATTATAAAAGATGTCCACGATAGTATATTTGTATGTGAAACCTCTCTTTCTTTATTACTTCCTATTAATTGCAACGATGACCAAAACTATGTTTGTCAACTCTCAACAACTTTTATTCATCATACTCTTTATATGTGAAGTCATTACTTCCCATAAGATCAATATGACCTCTTGATACTTTTTATGTTTTATTTTATTCTATCATGACCAAAGTGAGGAAATCAAGCCCTTGACTCAACACTACTCTTTATTATCAAGCTCGCGGACTCGATTACAAAGGGTAAAGATCATAAAGCAAAAGCTCACAACTAGATCATGCTAACTTTATTCTACTAGATCAAGATACTACCAAAAGGATCGAACTAAGAAAAACAGTAAAGGTAGGAGTGTGATGTTGATACGATACCGGGGCAACTCCCCCAAGCTTTGCAGTTGCCAAGGGGAGTGCCCATACCCATATGATTATGTCTCCTTCTTCGGGAGTGGTGATGATGGAGTTGTTGATGTAGGCTTGCCGTCCATCTTCCAAGGCATGGGCTCACCATCGTAGAAGGATGATCGAGTCTCCGGGATGCTCAAATCTGCAGCCAAACTCATCTTTTTGAATCTATATTCATACTCACAGTTTTGGTTTTGTAGGTCATAGATCTGGGCTTGGAGGTGTTAGATTTTCTCTTGAAGATTGGTGATAGCTTCCCCAAAGATCCTTGAGTCCAGTTTGAGGTTGTTGGCGAGCTCTGTGATCATCATGTGGTTGGCATTGAGTCCTCGCTCCACCATACCTTGGCACTTGAAAACTTGCTGCTCCATTGCTTCTAGCCTTGTCTCCACGCTTCCGGTCCTCCTTGGCCCCTCAACATCGCGGATGTGCAGCACCCCCTCATGCAACTCCATGGTTTGAGGATGATGCAGGACCTCCGCAAGGTAGGGGTTGATGACCTTCTCGAAGAACTTGTCCTTGGGGGTGTTGGAAGACGCCATGATGATCTAGATATGTCAAAAAACAACAGCTCGAAATGAAAACAGAGGATTTTTGCGTGATACAGAGGTCAAAACCTTCGGGGATATATATAATGAATTTTTACCGACCAAAAGGAGTAACATACGAGAAATCGGAGTCCGGGAAGCACTTGAGGTGCTCACGAGGCAGGGGGCGCGCCCAGGGGAAGGGGGCGCGCCCTCCAACCTTGTGGACGCCTCGTGTCTCTTTCGGATTGCCACTTATTTTTCTATTTTTCTAAATATTCCAAAACGGTGAAAAATTGCCTTTAGAACTGTTTTGGAGTCGGTTTACTTACCGTATCACATACCACTTCCTTTTCGGGGTCTGAATCATTCTGGAAAGTGTACCTTATGTATTCCTCCGGGGTTACGGTTTCAATAACATTGGTTTCAACATTTATAGGGTTACCCGAGATATAATGTTTGATTCTTTGACCGTTCACCACCTTCGAATTTGTGCCTTCAAAGTTGTTGATTTTTATGGCACTGGAACGATAGACCTCCTCGATAACGTAAGGGCCTTCCCACTTAGAGAGAAGTTTTCCTGCAAAAAATATTAAATGAGAGTTTTATAGCAAGACATAATCACCTACGTTAAACTCACGCTTGTGTATCCTTTTGTCATGCCATCTTTTAACTTTTTCCCTAAACATCTTGGCATTCTCATAGGCCTGGGTTATCCATTCATCAAGAGAGCTAAGTCAAATAACCTCTTCTCAGCGGCAAGTTTGAAATCATAATTGAGCTCTTTAATAGCCCAATATACCTTATGGTCTAGCTCAAGAGGTAAGTGACATGCTTTTCCATAAACCATCTTATATGGAGACATACCCATAGGATTTTTGTATGCGGTTCTATAGGCCCATAATGCATCATCAAGTTTCTTGGACCAATTCTTTCTTGACCTATTAACTATCTTTTGAAAAATTAATTTCAGCTCTCTATTACTTAATTCTACTTGACCACTAGTCTGTGGGTGATAAGGGGATGCAATTCTATGGTTAACATCATACTTAGCAAGCATTTTACGGAAAGCACCATGAATAAAGTGTGAACCACCATTAGTCATTAAGTATCTAGGGACTCCAAACCTCGGGAAAATAACTTCTTTAAGCATCTTAATAGAGGTGTTTTGATCAGCACTACTAGTTGGAATAGCTTCTACACATTTAGTAACGTAATCAACATCAACTAAAATATGTGTATACCCATTAGAGGAAGGAAACGATCCCATATAATCAAAGCCCCAAACATCAAATGGTTCAATAACAAGTGAATAATTCATAGGCATTTCTTGACGTCTACTAATATTACCAATTCTTTGACATTCATCACAAGATAAGACAAACTTACGGGCATCCTTGAAGAGAGTAGGCCAATAAAAACAAGATTGCAATACCTTATGTGCAGTTCTATCTCCAGCATGGTGTCCTCCATAAGCTTCGGAGTGGCACTTGCGTAACATCTATTCCTGTTCATGCTCAGGTACACAACGTCTAATAATACCATCTACTCCTTCTTTATAAAGATGTGGGTCATCCCAGAAGTAATGTCTCAAATCATAGAAGAACTTTTTCTTTTGCTGGTATGTGAAGCTAGGGGGTATAAACTTAGCAACAATGTAATTAGCATAATCAGCATACCATGGAGCAGTATGAGAAGTATTTATGACAGCTAATTGTTCATCAGGAAAGCTATCATCAATAGATTGTGGGTCATCAAGTATATTCTCTAGCCTAGAAAAGTTATCTGCAACAGGGTTCTCAGCTCCTTTTCTATCAATAATATGCAAGTCAAATTCTTGCAGCAAGAGAACCCATCTAATAAGTCTAGGTTTAGCATCTTTCTTTTCCATAAGGTATTTGACGCAGCATGATCAGTGTGAATAGTTACTTTAGAATCAACAATATAAGGTCTAAACTTATCACAAGCAAATACAACTGCCAAAAATTCCTTCTCAGTAGTAGCATAATTTCTCTGGGCACTGTCTAGAGTTTTACTAGCATATTGGATAACATTTAACTTCTTATCAACTCTTTGCCCTAAAACAGCACCTACAGCATAATCACTAGCATCGCACATAATCTCAAAGGGTAAATTCCAGTCAGGAGGCTGGACAATAGGTGCAGAGATCAATGCTTTCTTAAGTATTTCAAATGCTTCTAAACAATCATCATCAAAGACAAAAAGAATATATTTTTGTAAGAGATTAGTCAGAGGCCTGGAGATTTTGGAGAAGTCCTTAATGAACCTCCTATAAAACCCGACATGACCAAGAAAACTGCGTATACCTTTGATGTCCTTGGGGCATGGCATCTTTTCAATAGCATCAACTTTAGCCTTGTCAACTTCAATACCTCTTTCAGAAATTTTATGTCCCAAGACAATGCCTTCATTAACCATAAAGTGGCACTTCTCCCAATTCAAGACAAGATTAGTGTCTTCACATCTCTGCAAAACTCGATCAAGGTTGCTCAAGCAATCATCAAAAGAAGTTCCGTAAAAGGAGAAATCATCCATGAAAACCTCAACAATCTTTTCACAAAAATCAGAGAATATAGCCATCATGCATCTTTGAAAGGTAGCAGGTGCATTACATAAACCAAAAGGCATACGTCTATAAGCAAAAGTACCGAAAGGACAAGTAAAAGTGGTCTTTTCTTGATCCCCTTTTGACACAGGTATTTGAGAGAAACCAGAATAACCATCTAGAAAGCAAAAATGAGTATGTTTGGATAACCTTTCTAGCATTTGATCAATAAAAGGCAAGGGGTAATGATCTTTCTTAGTGGCTTTATTTAATTTGCGAAAATCAATTACCATCCTATAACCTGTAACAATTCTTTGTGGGATCAATTCAACTTTATCATTAGGAACAACAGTCATACCTCCCTTCTTAGGGACACAATGGACATGACTTACCCATTGGCTATCAGCAACTGGATAGATAATACTTGCCTCTAGAAGCTTTAGTATTTCCTTCCTTACCACTTCTTTCATCTTAGGATTTAACCGTCGTTGATGATCAATAATCGGTTTAGTGTTTTCTTCCAATTTTATCTTGTGTTGGCATAAGGTGGGACTAATGCCCTTAAGATCATCCAGAGTATTTCCAATAGCAGCACGGTTGTAATGCCCAGGATGGGACTATATCTCCTACGTGTCGAGGCACGACTTAGAGACATAACCCCATGCTGGAATGATCGCAAGTTTGGTATCTTTGCACAACTCATGTAAAAGATGGGGATGGAAAACATAAAATAGTTGGCTTACACTCGCCACGTCACACAAATACATTACATGTTTCAATCATCATACAAATGAACATCACAGCCCATCTAAGGATAAAATCCAAATGACAAGATACCAAACATAATTTAAAACCACAGGTCGGATCGAATCCTAGTAGAAGAACGACTACTGATCAACGGGATAACGGACATAGTAACGGCTACGCTCCTCGTCGTACTCCCAGTCTATCTCGGTGCCATCACCTGGATAGCTCACCATCGGACCTGCATCTGGTGTGGTGAAGTAACTGTGAGCCACAGAGGACTCATTAATCCCGTTCCCGGGTAACACGACTATTTAAGCCTTGGGAGTGGATAAGGCTGAAGAAAAGAACAAGTGTTTGCAGCAGCAACTAGTACTAGCTTACGTAAAGAGAGCGAGAAGAGAAGGCGCCTCGGTCGAGAGATGATCACTAAGTGATCCTATACTAAAGCCAGTCAAACATAACCCCACCGTGTTCATCTCCCGAAACCCCTTTCGGAAAATGACAGTCACGGTACACACGCTGGTAGTGTATTGGTTCAATGTGTCAAGTTTTCTACAACCGGATATTAACAAGCTCCCATCTGCCACATAACCGCCGACACGGCTTTCGAAAGTTCAAACCCTGCAGGGGTGTTCCAACTTGGCCCATGACAAGCCCACAATCTGCGGAGTCGCAACTCCAAGGTGGGAAGACCCGAGTATTCTCGGAATCCCGTGCTCAAGATACTCCGAACTAAGGTAAGGCTAATCCAGCAAATCCTCCCGGCGTGCCGACACCATGATAGTAGCCGCGCGTATCTCGTCTCAGGCCACGACCGGATATGTCATCCTACGGGTTTTTACCAGACCTCGAGTTTCCTTGAGGTGGCCCCGCAGTCTGCTCATTTCGGACCAACACTCATGTGGAGCACTGGCCCGGGATTGTTGATTAAGAAAGAGGGTTAATTACTCCCTATGCAAGTTTATTTAGTTATTAGGCAAATAGTACCAATGTTGGGACTTGCTGGAAAAGACTTAGCACTTAGCGGTTTATCGAGGGGGCCCCATAAACCCCAACCGTGTGAGGAACGCATAATCAAGGAACATAACACCAGTTTATACGGTTCCTAGCGGCATGAGTGGAACAAATCACCAAGCAAAAGGCTTAGCCTTCCACCCATTACCAATATATAGATGATTTCATTTTAAGCATTTATATAGTGCGATATAACCCAGCAAACTTCAACATGAAGCAAGCATCTTCAAACTTCACGTGCAACTAGCAACGCTATAAGAGGGGCTGAGCGAAGCCTACGTATAGCCAAACAACGGTTTGCATAGGTAGGGTGGTTAGACATGATCATGGTTACAAGTAGGAGGCTGACATGAAAGACATGGGCATCGAGGCAAAACTATAGAGCGATACTCTAGCAATAGGCAAATATAGTAATGTTATCGGGGTTCGGTCATCTTGCCTGAAGAGTTGTCGTTCGGATCGTAAGAGGGGTCCTCGTGCTCAACCTCGGTAGTAACCTCGTGCTCGTACTCGTACTCGGTCTCAGCTTCCGGCTCTAATCAACACAAACACACAAGACACCAAACCAACAAGATGCAATGCGCACTCAAAATATGCTGGATGCATGACTAATGCACTATGGGAGCACACGGAGCATGACAATATGCAATCAAGCAAAAAGCTTCAAAACATTAAAACAATAGGATATTATGAATCTACACGAAAAATCAAACAAGTTTCATATAGGACTTGCTGCAATCGGAGCTACCAGCTAAAAGTTACACACAAAACAATAAACATGCGAAAGCTAAAAATTACAGCCACATAGCAACTTCGGAGCAATAGATAAATAAGCTACATCACTCAATCATCATGGCAAAGAGCATGAACATAAACTAGATATACCCTACAGCAAATAAGTCCATTGGTGCACCCCCAAAGGAGTCACGGATCAATAGCAACAAGCTTGGGCATATTGAACTTGACAACAAAATCCTGACAGCAGTAATTTATTGCAACTTTGGAGCAAAAGTTAAATATGCTACAGCCACTCAAATAAGCATGTGAGAGCATGAATGGATAGCCAACAATATGTACAGCAAGGAATCATCAAGAGTCACCCCAAAACTATCATGGATTGGCCTAGAACAACAAGCAAACATGGCATCTGGAAATTACAGATTCCAGACTTAGTGAAATTTCACTAATTGTTAAAACAACAGTTTTATCATGGCATATTTGAGAGCAAGTTTAAGTCACCTCAAAACTAAACATGGCAAGTGGTAAGCACCACATCAAAGTACATATGATGGTGATTCCAAAACACCTAAGCATGCATCATGGAGATAAACCCAACAATAGCAATGAGCTCAACAAGTTGGCATTTCATAACAAGCTTAAAAAAACTTAACAGCCACATAGCACTTTGCAAAGGAGATAAACATGACAAGATTAATTCTATCATGCAAGTCTAAGCAATCATCATGTAGAGCATGACAAGACGAACACGTGGACACGTCATTTGCATCATTCGGATAAACGAGCACCAAGTTATCACTATGCAAAGGTGGCATGAAAAACAACACTAACATCATTTTTTATCACGATGCACTCTTGCAACAGAATTTTTAAGCAACTAGATGATCTCAAACATGCATGGCACAATGGAATGAAATGTAGTACAAGTCTCCACGAACATCTGGACATCTCATTCACTCAAATCGGAGCATCACACACAAAGTTATCCACGTTTGAAAATAGCATCAGACACACAAATCACAGAGACTTAGGGATTTTTTGAAGTCACCCTCAGATCTGTAGCAAAAGGGCTCAGGCCGCGGCGGAGCAGATCTGGCCCGAGTGGACGAAGTGGCGGCAGGAGCGGCGCGGCCCAAAGGATCTGAGGCGGCGGCGCGGCCCAGGCGGCCTCGGGCCCAGCGGCGAAGGCGACGAGGAGGCGGCCTGGCGACGCGGGAGAAGGAGCGGCCTGCAGGCACTAGCGAACGGCGGATCGGGTCACTGGGCCGGTGGAGGCGCGCGAGGGAGGCGGCCCACCTAGCGCGGCGGATCGGAGGCCTGGAGTAGGCGCTAGGGTTCGGCGCCTAACGGGCCAGCGGAGAGGCCCAGGCAGGCGGCTGGCCTCGATCTGGATCGGGGACTCCTTCCCCGACCAATCGGCAGCAGCTGGCGGTTGCCTTCGAGGAGTCCGGCGGGCGGCGTCGATGGAGATCCCGGCGGCGGGGAAACTGCAGGAGGGGCTTGGATCCGGCGAGGGAAGGGCCCGGGAGGACGGATGAAAGGCAGGGGCGCGCGGATCTAGGGTGGCATCGGTGGTTGGTGAGGTGGGATGGAGGATTCCGGCGAGGTGGAGGTGCTCCGGCGAACTCCGGTGAAACTCCGGCGAGATTCCGGCGAGGTGGTGGTGGCTGGAGGAAGAAGAAGGTGGTGGCTAGGGTTTCCTTGATTTGGGGCAAAATTTGAGGAAGGTGGACAAATATATAGGCACAAGGAGCTAGGGTTGTCCAAATGGGGTATAGTTTTTGGCCACGCGATTAGAATTGGATGGCCTAGATGAAGGGAGTGGTTTGGGCTGGTTTGGTGGGCTGTTGGAGGGGTGTCTTGGGCCTCAAAGTGGAGGCACTTTGAGCCCACGAGAATAACTGTTGGGGTAGCAAACGGACTCGAAACGCGACGAGATTTGACAGGCGGGTTACACACACCAAAACAACAACACACGACAAGTCTTGCGCCAAACCGGTAACGTTACACGGCCAAACATCAAAGTAGGCCACGGGGACGCCACAGACACGTGAGGGAGCTCCGGAACGCGAAACGGACAACGTGAAGGAACGCGTGGAACCGGATGCAAACAACAACACAAATGCAATGCGATGCACATGACTACATGATATGAATGAATGCCACACACGCACACAACAAAACGATGAAAACCCGAAAGACAAAGAACCCGGAATGGAATAGATGAAGCCAAAGATATTATATATGCCCAAAAGGGAAAGTATTACATCCGGGGCATTGCAAACTCTCCTCTACTACAAAAAGATCTCGTCCCGAGATCTAGGACTGGAAAAAGGAAGGGTACTCGGAACGAAGATGATCTTCTCGTTCCCACGTAGCTTCTCGGTCGGTATGGTGTGACCACTTGACTTTCAAGAATTTGATGGACTTGTTGGGGGTCTTGCGCTCGGTTTCTTCGAGAATGGCAACGTGATGCTCTCGGTAAGACAGGTCTTGTTGACGATCAATCTCTTCAAACGGAATCATGCGTTCAGGAGTCTTGAAGCATTTGCGGAGTTGAGACACATGGAACACATCATGAACATTGGCGAAGTTGGAAGGGAGCTCAAGTTGATAGGCTAGATCGCCTTTTTTGCCAAGGATCTTGAAAGGCCTGACGTATCTAGGAGCAAGCTTTCCTTTGATACCGAATCTTTGGGTGCCTTTCATAGGAGAGACACGGAGATAGGCATGATCACCAATGTTGAAAGCCAAGTCACGATGCTTGCCGTCATAGTAGCTCTTCTGACGCGACTGAGCGGCCTTGAGATTCTCACGTATGACTTTGCACATCTCTTCGGCTTCTGAGATCAAGTCATTGCCAAGAAGTTGACGTTCGCCTGTTTCAGACCAGTTGAGAGGGGTACGGCATTTTCTGCCATAGAGGATTTCAAACGGAGCTTTGCCTGCACTTGCTTGAAAGCTGTTGTTGTAAGAGAACTCGGAAAATGGAAGGCAATCTTCCCATTTCATGCGAAAAGATATGACACCGGCTCTGAGCATGTCTTCTAGAATCTGATTCACTCTCTCGACTTGACCACTAGTCTGAGGGTGAAAAGCAGTGCTGAACCTGATCTTAGTGCCCATGGCAGACTGAAAGGAGTCCCAGAACTTTGAAGTGCACAAACTTCCACGGTCTGAGGAGATGACTTGAGGGATGCCATGTAAGGACACAATTCTAAAAGTGTACAGCTCTGCCAATTGAGCTGCATTGATGGATTCTTTGACTGGAAGGAAGTGAGCGACTTTGGTAAGCTTGTCAATCACCACGAAGATAGAATCATTCCCTCTCTTGGACTTAGGAAAGCCAGTGACGAAATCCATTTCAGTGTGGTCGAATTTCCACTCGGGAATAGGAAGAGGTTGGAGAAGACCGGCTGGACGTTGATGTTCTGCCTTCACTCTTCTGCAGACATCACATTTATTCACAAATTGGGCAATTTCCCTTTTCATGCGTGTCCACCAGTAAGATTGCTTGAAGTCTTGGTACATCTTGGAGCTACCAGGATGAATGGAAAGGAGAGAATCATGTGCTTCTTCCATTATGAGCTTCCTGAGATCACCTTTGGGAACGACGAGTCTGTCATCAAAGAACAAAGTATCTCTCTCATCAACGCGATAGCACTTGTATTTAGGAGTACCCTTTGCAATACCATGTTTCACCTTTTGCACCATGGCATCACTGAGTTGGGCCTCACGGACCTGATCTTCCAAGGTAGGAGCAACTTGAAGATTTGCAAGAAAACCCTGCGGAACAACTTGGAGGCTGAGCTTCCTGAATGCTTCACAAAGCTCAGGCTGGAACGGCTTGATAAGAAGGCTGTTGCAATATGCCTTTCTGCTCAAAGCATCTGCAATCACATTCGCCTTGCCAGGAGTGTATTCGATGCTGGGATCATACTCTTGGATCATTTCAACCCAACGAGTCTGGCGGAGGTTCAGATTCGGCTGTGTGAAGATGTACTTCAAGCTCTTGTGATCGGTGAAGATGTCGACTTTTCTGCCCAACAACAGATGTCTCCACGTAATCAGAGCATGTACCACAACTGCTAGTTCGAGATCATGTGTGGGATAGTTCTTCTCACTTGGCTTCAGCTGACGAGAAGTGTATGCCACAATTCTCTTGTCTTGCATAAGCACACCACCAAGTCCTTGAAGAGAAGCATCACAGAATACTTCATAGGGCTTGGATTCATCTGGAGGAGTAAGAACTGGAGCAGAGACGAGCTTTTCTTTGAGAGTTCTGAATGCCACTTCACAATCTGGAGACCAGTCGTACTTGACATTCTTCTGCAGCAAGTTGGAAAGAGGCTTGGCAATCTTGGAGAAGTTCTCAACGAACCTTCTGCAATAGCTGGCAAGACCAAGAAAACTTCGGAGTTGCTTGACGTTCTGAGGAGCTTCCCAGTTGACAATTGCTTCAACTTTCTCGGGGTTTACCGCAATACCATCAGCGGAGATGATATGGCCCAGGTACAAAACCTTATCGAGCTAGAACTCACACTTGGAGAACTTGGCATAGAACTTATGTTCACGGAGTCGGTCGAGAACAAGACGGAGGTGCTTTTCGTGATCTTCTTCATTCTTGGAAAATACCAAAATATCATCCAGATACACAAGCACAAACTCGCCGGTGTAGGGGTTGAAGATGTAGTGCATCATTCTCGAGAAGGTAGGAGGAGCATTGGCGAGACCAAAGGACATGACCGTAGACTCATATGAGCCATAGCTCGTTCTGAAGGCAGTCTTGTGGATATCTTCCTCGCGAATGCGAATTTGGTGATAGCCCATTCGGAGGTCAAGCTTAGAGAACACTTTAGCTCCTTTGAGCTGCTCAAACAGTTCATTGATGTTGGGGAGCGGATACTTGTTCTTTATTGTCTTCTTGTTCAATGGCCGGTAATCAACGCAGAGACGTTCCGTGCCATCCTTCTTCTTGACAAATAAGACACCTGATGGCTTCTCGCCCCTCGTTGGTTACCCCAAGTGGAAGGTTTGAGATGCAGTGTAGCGGAAGTTTTCCCTTGGCAAAGATACCAAGGATCGATTTCCCCTGAGACTCCCAGTTTCAACAAGAAGGTGTCAACTGCTAACGGCGCCAGATATTAGCAATCAACGTGGACCTGCACACAGATACAAATAACTTTGCTCCCAACGAGTACAGAGAGGTTGTCAATCCCTCCGGCCTTGTCGTTTACAAAGGATCAAACGCAAGTGATAATAGTGATAGGTATTGCTGCAATAGTAAGTAAAAAGCGGAAAGTAAATAGCGGATGTGATCAATGATGGTAATATGGACCGGGGTCCCATGATGTTCACTAGTGATGTCTCTCTCCCAAAAGACGATAAAACAGCTATGTGAGGTAAACGAATTACAGCTGGGCAATTGACAGAATTATGTGCGCAAACCAATGCTAACTATGTTGCAAGAAAGGTAGAGGTTCAAAGCATGGGCGGTACGCCAAGGCAAGTAGACCGAAATCCATCTACATCTACTACTAATCATCCACCTTGAGATATCTATTCAGAACATCTCGCTGGTATTAAGTTGCGAGTCCCACCCATAGTGTAAACTCAAAGCAACAGACAACTGCATTAAAAGAACTTTGCGTAAAGTAAACAATCCTTGCACCCGCGGGCACAAGCACCGTTGTTTTCCCCCTTGTGGCAACAGCACATCCCCTAGACTCATGTTTCTGTCACTCAAGCTAGTCATCGAGGGGCATGAACCCACAATCAAGCATAACGTTTCCTCTTGGAGTCACTACCTACTACTTGGACAAAGCAATAAATAACAACGGAGAACATGCAAGAATTACTTACGAACATAAATATAAAAGAGGTAGATCAAATATATTACTCAAGAACAATCTGAACATAATCTCACAATCCATCGGATCCCAGCAAACTCAACATAGCAACAGCATAAGGATTACATATGTGCCTCGATCATGTAGGGCATCTCACGAGGTCTAATTAGTGAAGCACAAGAACGGGAGGAGAACATCACATAGCTACTGGTCATGGACCCATGGTCCAAGGGAGACTACTCACAACTCATCCGGGAGGCGTCCATGGTGGTGGAGAAGCTCCCGGTGGTGATCCTCCCCTCCGGCAGGGTGCCGGGAAGAGTTCTTCTGGCGCTTCCGATCTTGGAAGTGCGGCGGCGGCGGAACAGAGATGAGATCGCGAAAAAGGGTTCCTGTCTCGAGGGTTTCGGGACACAATATAAATATATGCCAAAGGGGGGCATCAGCGGAGGCCTGGGGGGCCCAGGCGCCCCCCCGGCGCGGCCAGGAGGGGGGCCGCGCCACCAGGGCGCCTGGAGCCCTGGTGGCCCCCCTCCGGCTGTACTTTGGCTGCCGGGAAGCTTCTGGAACGCTGATTTTTATATAATTTTTCCGGGATTTTTCTGGCAGTTTACGTGACGGGAAAACCTGAAATACAAAAACAGCAGAAAACAGAAACTGGCACTGGGGTGCACTGAGTTAATAGGTTAGTCCAAGTATGATCAAAAGTGTATGGAAGTGTATAAATATCATAGCAATATCACCCAAAAGAGGCATGGAGCAAGCAGAAATTATAGATACATTTTGGACGTATCAACACCACAGCCCCAAGGAGACGTACTAGGCCTGATCAGACCCAAACGTTCCTGTTCATCAAGCTGCTTCTTCAATTCCTTCAATTCTCCAGGAGAGAGCTTGTACGGACACCGGCATGCTGGCTTAGTACCAGGCTCGAGTTCAATGACGAATTCCTTCAACAGACGCCGGCATGAATCTGTTGTAATTAAGTTGCCTCATGAGAAAATCACAAAGAACTGAAAGTTTTACAACATGACACTGAAACATCAAATAGATTTGTAATGAGCATGGTGTGAAAATATGATAAAGTGATATCTCGCTTGCCCCCTTTAGTGAAGCAAAACATAAATGCAGGGGCACCTCCAAGGTTTAAGTGATGACTAGATACAATGATTTCAGAATAAACGATATCATAATCATGCAAAAGACAATGCTACTTTGGGACAATGCACATTACACTCAGAATGACAATCATGCTCTCAGTAGTTGGTGCTTTAAAAGAAGGTGGAGACTCTCGAACGGTGGCTTTTGTTGGCAAGGTTGAAAACCCGTAGTCGGAAACAAAGACAAAACATGTACCAGAGCTCTTGGTTTTAAAAACAGAGGTAATAATTTTTTTTTGATTATGCATGTTCCGTCAACGAATGCTAGGAGATAACTCAATCACTTCTTGAGATGGACAAGTTTCGAGGAACGGCTCCCGAATGAGGACGATCACATCCTCTTAATCTCCTTTGTTTATCACTGCCAAAGTTTTCTGATTTCTCATGAACAAAGCGTGAAGGAGGGTTTGTTTGTTATATTAATTTTGAGCCGGGCGCACTCAATGCTAGTTCCTTCTTGTGTTATGGGTTTGCACATTAGACATGCAATCCCGGGGTGAAGCTTGTCCAACTTAAAAAGATCATGAATTAACTACTACTTCCTCATGAACTTAAAACAAAGGCACAAAATAGGAATGCATTTTTTTTCTTTTTGAATAATTTCGAGATGGTACATGAAAGTCTTCGTTAGGAATGGCAGGTAAATACCATGTAGGAAGGTATGGTGGACTCATATGGCATAACTAGTTTAAAAGAATTTGGATGCACAAGCAGTCAGTCTGCTTAGTACAGGTGGAGGTTAGCAAAAGACTGGGAGCGACCAACTAAGAGAGCAATGACGGTCATAATCATGCAGAGCGACAAAGCAACATTGAATCAGGCATGGAAGTTATATCGCTACTCAGAAATAAAAGATCATCAAGGCTTGACAGACTTTCTTTACAGTCTTAGATATGCGTGAGCATATGCCAAGTCAATCAAAATAAATTCTTGAAGGAAGATATTACTAAACCATACCACATCATAGGCAAACAAATCATGTTGGTACTCCAATAACACATTGGGAACCCCCAGCTATTTGAGACTAACCATAAGAAAACATGAACTACTAAGCACCATTATGCACGTAGCATTTTTATCATAGACATATCAACCATGCAACAGAAGCAAACTCTCTTAATAATGTAAGCATGATAAATAAAGAGAGTTCAAGCAACCAACTAAACAAAAGCTCTTTAAAAAGATAAGCATGAAAACTAAGAGCTGAACATGATAGTAGCTATTGAAAGACAAAGAACACACACAGCAAGGATGGACATGAAAATTCTATGTTATGTTCTAGGTAGAAGTGGAGCGTGTTTCTCTCCCACATAAAGAAAGCTGAGTTCCGACTCGTTATGAAAAGCTAAAGAAAACTAAAAAGGAAACTAAAAGCAAGACGCTCCAAGCATAGCACATAACACATGAAGTGATAAAAATATAGTGGAACGAAAGACGAACTGATAATGTTGATGGAGAAGGGGATGCACGGGGGCATCCCCAAGCTTAGACGCTTGAGTCTCCTTGAATATTTCTTGGGGGTGCATGGGGGCATCCCCAAGCTTGAGCGTTTGACACTCCTGAATCTTTTTATCATCTTCCCTCGCACACTTGAAAACTCCCTTCATACATAACTCATCATAATCTGATTAGCGAGGTTAGTACCCATAATAAAATAATTGTTCCTTGCTGGAAATAAGGATATTCTTGAAGGTCTATTGTTTCTCAAGATTGCCAAAAGGTTTTTGCAAAGAAAAAGCAAGCTCAAGGTTTGCAAAATGAAGGAAAGGCAAAACAGGACAGAATCTGTGAAAAACAGAACAGCAGGTAGTAAATGATTTTTTCGGGGTACTTCTGCAACTCTAATCAAAAAACTCAGAACAGACGCACGAAAGACAATTGTATAGAGCACGCTGTCGAAAAAATTCAGACCAAAAAGATGATCTGGTGATGTTATACGAATTTTTCTATCCAAGGACAGAATCTGTTTCCTGGACAGCACGTCACAACTTTTGAACTTTCTTGCAATCAGAGGCTACACTTGGCACAAAGTTGAAAAGCAAAGATACAATGATGATGCTACTGTAGTAACAACATCAAGACACAACAAAAGCAAAATAAAATTTTATTCATGTGGGCTGCCTCCCAAAAGCGCTTTCTTTTATGCCTTTAAGCTAGGCATAATGCATAGAGATCAAGTTTTATCAAGAGTAAAAGAATAGCTAGCCCGTATAACGGACTCAAAAGGTAACTTAATCTTCTTTCGAGGGAAGTGTTCCATCCCTTTCTTGAGAGGAAATTGGAATTTTATATTCCCCTCTTTCATGTCAATGATAGCACCAACGGTGCGTAGAAAAGGACGCCCCAAAATAATTGGACAAGAAGGTTCACATTCAATGTCCATAATAGTAAAATCAACGGGAACATAATTGTCATTGACAATGATAAGAACATCGTCGATCCTCCTCAAAGGTTTCTTTATGGAAGAATCAACGAGACGAACACCAAAAGAACAAGAATCAAAAGGTTTCAATTTAAGCATATCATATATTCTTTTGGGCATAACAGAGGTACTAGCTCCAACATCACATAAAGCATAGCAAGAGAAGTTATTCAACTTAATTTTAATCATATGATCCCAACCATCTTCTAGCTTTCTAGGTATGGAGGCTTCTACTCTAAGTTTCTCCTCCCTAGCTTTGATGAGAGCATTAGTGATATGCTCTGTGAAGGCAAGGTTAAGCATGCTAGTGCGAGGATCTCTAGACATCTTGTGAAGGAAATCAATAACTTCCGTAAGAGTGCAATTATCAAAATCAAGGTCACTACTATCAAGTAAGGTGGTAGTGGTGTCCTTTAGGTTCACTTGTTTGGTAGTTTCTATAGTCATAGCATCACCATTAATAGGTCCAATGGGACCAGGAGTGCATTGGGTGCTAAGAGTTTGGATATCCTCAACAACTTGGATAGTAGCAACAGTGTGGTGGGTAGGAAGGTTCTTAATTCTATCTTCTTCCTCCCTTTCTCTAGCCCATCTCTCTTTAAGTTTAGCCAACATCCTAATGTTTTCATTAATTTGCACTTGAATAGCATTCATAGGAGTGACCTTCTTCTCCTCAAGAGGAGAAGTTCTAATTTTAAGAAATTCTACCTCATTGGCTAAATTGTCTACCTTCGAAGAGAGATCATCTAGTTTGTTTAGTTTTTCTTCTACACTTTTATTAAAGGCTTTTTGGATAGTGATGAAATCTTTAAGCATAATCTCTAGTTCAGTAGTGGAGTTCTTGGTGCTAGTATAAGCATTGTTGTTCCCATAAGAATTAGAGGGGAACGGTCTAGGATTGCTACCAAAATTACTCCTATAAGCATTGTTGTTAAAATTGTTTCTAGAGATAAAGTTCACATCTACTTGTTCTTGAGCAATCAAAGAATTTAAAGGAACATCACGAGGATCAACAGAAGATTGCTTCGAAAGTAGAGACATGATCAAGTCAACTTTTTAATTTAGGGAGGAAATCTCCTCGACAGAGTTTACCTTCCTACCTGTGGGAGCGCGTTCGGTGTGCCATTGGGAATAGTTGGTCATCATCTCATCGAGAAGCTTCGTGGCAGCACCAAGTGTAGTTGACATAAAGGTTCCTCCCGCGGCCGAATCTAACAAGTTCCACGAGGTAAAGTTCAAGCCTGCATAAAAAGTTTGGATAACCATCCAAGTAGTCAAACCATGAGTAGGGCAGTTCTTGATAAGAGATTTCATACGTTCCCAAGCTTGGGCAACGTGTTCATTATCCAATTGTTTAAAATTCATTATGTTACTCCTTAGTTGGATAATTTTAGCAGGTGGATAGTATTTTCCAATAAAAGCATCTTTGCACTTGTCCCATGAATCTATGCTATTTCTAGGCAAGGATTGAAACCAGATTTTAGCTCCTCCTCTCAAGGAGAAAGGAAAAAGCTTAAGCTTAACAATATCATCATCTATTTCGGTGTACTTTTGCATATCACAGAGTTCAACAAAATTATTTAAGTGTAAAGCAGCATCATCTCCAGCACCGGAGAATTGATCTTTCATAACTAGGTTCAGTAAAGCAGGTTTAATTTCATACGAAGGTGCTGAAGTGGCAGGTGTAGTGATAGGTGTGCAGATAAAGTCATCGTTGTTGTGACTAGTGAAGTCACACAACTTGGTGTTCTCGGTGGAACCCATAGTAGCAAGCAAGCAAGATAACTATTTTTTTGATTTTCGATAAAAGATACTAAAGCAAAAACAGAAAGGTAAACTAACAAGACTAAAAAGCAAAGGTAAAAGATAGCGTGCAACTCCCCTATCCTGAAGAGTGGAGTCCCCGGCAACGGCGCCAGAAAACTTTGCTTGATGGCTTCTCGCCCCTCGTTGGTTACCCCAAGTGGAAGGTTTGAGATGCAGTGTAGCGGAAGTTTTCCCTTGGCAAAGATACCAAGGATCGATTTCCCTTGAGACTCCCAGTTTCAACAAGAAGGTGTCAACTGCTAACGGCGCCATATATTAGCAATCAACGTGGACCTGCACACAGATACAAATAACTTTGCTCCCAACGAGTAAAGAGAGGTTGTCAATCCCTCCGGCCTTGTCGTTTACAAAGGATCAAACGCAAGTGATAATAGTGATAGGTATTGCTGCAATAGTAAGTAAAAAGTGGAAAGTAAATAGCGGATGTGATCAATGATGGTAATATGGACCGGGGTCCCATGATGTTCACTAGTGATGTCTCTCTCCCAAAAGACGATAAAACAGCTATGTGAGGTAAACGAATTACAGCTGGGCAATTGACAGAATTATGTGCGCAAACCAATGCTAACTATGTTGCAAGAAAGGTAGAGGTTCAAAGCATGGGCGGTACGCCAAGGCAAGTAGACCGAAATCCATCTGCATCTACTACTAATCATCCACCTTGAGATATCTATCCAGAACATCTCGCTGGTATTAAGTTGCGAGTCCCACCCATAATGTAAACTCAAAGCAACAGACAACTGCATTAAAAGAACTTTGCGTAAAGTAAACAATCCTTGCACCCGCGGGCACAAGCACCGTTGTTTTCCCCCTTGTGGCAACAGCACATCCCCTAGACTCATGTTTCTGTCACTCAAGCTAGTCATCGAGGGGCATGAACCCACAATCAAGCATAACGTTCCCTCTTGAAGTCACTACCTACTACTTGGCCAAAGCAATAAATAACAACGGAGAACATGCAAGAATTACTTACGAACATAAATATAAAAGAGGTAGATCAAATATATTACTCAAACACAATCTGAACATAATCTCACAATCCATCGGATCCCAGCAAACTCAACATAGCAACAGCATAAGGATTACATATGTGGCTCGATCATGTAGGGCAGCTCACGAGGTCTAATTAGTGAAGCACAAGAACGGGAGGAGAACATCACATAGCTACTGGTCATGGACCCATGGTCCAAGGGAGACTACTCACAACTCATCCGTGAGGCGTCCATGGTGGTGGAGAAGCCCCCGGTGGTGATCCTCCCCTCCGGAAGGGTGCCGGGAAGAGTTCTCCTGGCGCTCCCGATCTTGGAAGTGCGGCGGCGGCGGAACAGAGATGAGATCGCGAAAAAGGGTTCCCGTCTCGAGGGTTTCGGGACATGATATAAATATATGCCAAAGGGGGGCATCAGCGGAGGCCTGGGGGGCCCAGGCGCCCCCCCGGCGCGGCCAGGAGGGGGGCCGCGCCACCAGGGCGCCTGGAGCCCTGGTGGCCCCCCTCCGGCTATACTTTGGCTGCCGGGAAGCTTCTGGAACGCTGATTTTTTATATAATTTTTCCGGGATTTTTTTGGCAGTTTACGTGACGGGAAAACCTGAAATACAAAAACAACAGAAAATAGAAACTGGCACTCGGGTGCACTGAGTTAATAGGTTAGTCCAAATATGATCAAAAGTGTATGGAAGTGTATAAATATCATAGCAATATCACCCAAAAGAGGCATGGAGCAAGCAGAAATTATAGATACGTTTTGGACGTATCAACACCACAGCCCCAAGGAGACGTACTAGGCCTGATCAGACCCAAACGTTCCTGTTCATCAAGCTGCTTCTTCAATTCCTTCAATTCTCCAGGAGAGAGCTTGTACGGACGCTGGCATGCTGGCTCAGTACCAGGCTCGAGTTCAATGACGAATTCCACTTGACGGTGTGGAGGCATGCCTGGAAGTTCTTCAGGAAAGACGTCTTGGTATTCGTTTACCACCGGAATTTGAGAGATGGCATTAATCTCGCCCTTATCATTGAGAGAGAAAAGCCTGATAGTGTTATCCCTGGAGGCAAAGATAATCACATCTTCATCAGGATGAGTCATCTTGACTTCCTTCTGTGCACAATCAATGTGAGCATCATGCTGAGAAAGCCAGTCCATCCCGAGGATGAGGTCATTGTCAGAATTACCAAGAACCACCGGATTAGCCAGAAAGCGATAATCACCCATGCGAATAGATACATTCGGATCCATCAAATTTGAAGTCATGCACTTGCCCGGAGAAATAATTTGCAACTTCTTATCAAGAAATGCCGAATTGAAATTATGCTTGGTAAAGAATGTCCTTGATATGAAGCTGAGAGAAGCACCAGAATCAAATAACACTTTAGCTGGAAAAGAGTTAACTGAAAGGTTACCCAATATGACATCCGAAGAATTCTCCGCTTGCGCTGCATTCATCAGATTGACCCTTGCTTGCTTGGGAATATGCTTGACAATAGCTGTACTGACAGGTGGAGGAGGTGGAAGGCGCTTCGGGTTGGGGCACTTGTTAGCATAGTGACCTTTCTGAGTGCACTTGTTGCAAGTCACTTCTGAGAGAGGACGGAAATGAGAACCACTTGACTTGGAACCTTGAGACTAAAACTGATTCCTCGACTGGTTGCTCGGGTTGGGTGGGTGGGAGAAACCACGGCCACTAGAGTTCTTGTTGCTGTTGGAGTTGTTGTAAGGAGCTCGAATCACTGGAGGAGGAGGAAGCCAAATTTTTTGTTGCTTTGCGACGACTTGAGAAGATGAGGAGTGAACGGCATCTCGAATCCTCTTTTTAGAAGCCTCCATCTTGAGCTGAGCTGCCTCTTGTTTGAGCGCCATGTTATAGAATTTGTCGAACTCATCGGGCTCGAACAAGGTGAGAGCAAGTTGAAGTTCATCCTTGAGACCTCCGCGGAACTGATAGATTTTGCTCTTGGCATCAGGAATGTCTTTCTTAGCATAGCAGGCGAGGTTTTGGAACTTGACATTATACTGGTAGACAGTCATAGAGCCCTGCTTCAGGTTGCGGAATTGCTCACGCATACCCTCGATGACACTTGTTGGAATGTGGTGAGAGCGGAAATCCTTGCAGAAATCGTCCCAAGAGATCACACGACCTGGCCTGGAGTCCTTGTACTGCTGCCACCAGTCAGCTGCTTGGTCTTTGAGTTGGAAGGCTGCAAACTTCACATAGTCCTCTTCTCTTACGTTACTGCACTCAAAATGCTTCTTGATATCGGTTAACCAATCTTCAGCATCAAGAGGGTCGACACAGTAACTGAAAGCTTTTGGATTATTGGCCAAGAACTGGTTGAGAGTAGCATGGTGCTGTTGGTTGAAGAAATTGCCTTGGTTCCCTGGAGCACCCTGATTAGCTTGATTAGCTTGCATCTGCTGCATCATCTGCATCAACATCTGGGTGTTCTGATTTGTAGTCTGCATAATCACTCTCCATGCCTCAGACGGAGGAGGAGGGGAAGGAGGACGATCTGGGACCTCTTCACCCTCTAGGTTAGCATTGGGAACCCGTTTCGGAGCCATCCTGAAAGAGATGACCACGAATCAACAATTGATTGAGAGAAGGTATAAGCTGAAACAACGGATTGAAATGCAACACAATCTTCACAAGAATCATTCGAACAATAGGAACGAATGAAATTCTCAGTTAAATGATAACATCAATCTTCACGAGAAGCCACATAGGGGACAAAAGGTAAATAAGAAAAACAACAAGGTACAGACGGAAACAAACACAAGATAGGAGCTTCGTTCTAACATCTTTGTGCTGAAAGCTTATGAACGCGTTACGAAAGGGTTTTGCAATCCCCGGATCAGCATAGCCAAGGACCCTTTAAGATGCAAATCCCGATCGGAACATTGGTCATAAAACCACTTCACTCAATGTAGAACCCCGAACTCGCTAACCTGCATTCGTTGGAAGAATGCCTACGATCTACTGGATAAACCCACCTATGAATTTCCGAAAGTTTCCAGTTATGCAATCAGGTGTTGGGGATACAGGGGAAGCACCGCGCAATCAACTCTAAACCTACATCCAGCTGTATCCATCCTTCAACACATAACCAGTCTTTCTCGGAAACGTTCTACCTCAGACCTTCGAAAAGCATCCACTATACCAAGCTATGGCAATACTCCCGAACTACCTCCCCAATACTGGGTGATGTCGGGGTTATCTTGCCACTAATCGTATAGGAGAGATTTTCGATGTCGGCCGTCTTAAGTATTTAGTACTGTCGTGATATGCTTGTGACGACAATACCCCGAAGCTCAACTCCCCGGGACACTGCCACAACCCCTAATGTCAGAAGGCATCGAAAACAATATTCTCGTCACAAGAACATCGAAACAATCCCACAATACTCGCGAGATTCCTAAAAAAAAATTTGATGCAATTTTTGAAAGTAGAAGAGGCAAGAGTAGTCGTCAGGAGTCTTCACCAGAGAGAAGGGGGATGAGAAGCAAAGAATTCCTACTCTCCGATATAAATATAGGACTCAAAATATTTTCAGTGTGTGCCTAGACTCGACCGTCAACGATTCGATCAATCAGTGGGGGCTTCTAGGTCGGAGAAGGCTCTGAATACCAACTTGTAATGCCCAGGATGGGACTATATCTCCTACGTGTCGAGGCACGACTTAGAGACATAACCCCATGCTGGAATGATCGCAAGTTTGGTATCTTTGCACAACTCATGTAAAAGATGGGGATGGAAAACATAAAATAGTTGGCTTACACTCGCCACGTCACACAAATACATTACATGTTTCAATCATCATACAGATGAACATCATAGCCCATCTAAGGGTAAAATCCAAATGACAAGATACCAAACATAATTTAAAACCACAGGTCAGATCGAATCCTAGTAGAAGAACCACTACTGATCATCGGGATAACAGACATAGTAACGGCTACGCTCCTCGTCGTACTTGATGGGCCTCTAACCCCTCGTTGGTTACCCCAAGTGGAAGGTGTAAGATGCAGTGTTGTGGAAGTTTTTCCCTTAGCAAAGATGCCAAGGATCGAATCCCCAGAGACTCCTAGGTTCAACAAGTAGGTGTCAACTGCTAACGACGCCGGATTAGCAATCAACGTGGACCTGCACACAGATACAAATAACTTTGCTCCCAACGAGTACAGAGAGGTTGTCAATCCCTCCGGCCTTGTAGTTTACAAAGGATTAAACGCAAATGATAGTAGTGATAGATAATGTTTGCAATAGTAAACAAAAGCGAAAAGTAAATAGCGGATGTGATCAATGATGGTAATATGGACCGGAGTCTCATGATGTTCACTAGTGATGTCTCTCTCCCAAAAGACGATAAAACAGCTATGTGAGGTAAACGAATTACAGCTGGGCAATTGACAGGACCACGAACGCAAACCAATGCTGACTACATTGCAAGAAAGGTTGAGGTTCAAAGCATGGGCGGTACGCCAAAGTAAGTAGACCGAAATCCATCAATATCTACTACTAATCATCCACCTTGAGATATCTATCCAGAACATCTCGCTGGTATTAAGTTGCGAGCCCCACCCATAGTGTAAACTCAATGCAACAGACAACTGCATTAAAAGAACTTTGCGTAAAGTAAACAATCCTTGCACCCGCGGGCACAAGCACCGTTGTTTTCCCCCTGGTGGCAACAGCACATCCCCTAGACTCATGTTTCTATCACTCAAGCTAGTCATCGAGGGGCATGAACCCACAATCAAGCATAACGTTCCCTCTTGGAGTCACTACGTATTACTTGGCCAAAGCAATAAATAACAACGGAGAACATGCAAGAATTACTTACGAACATAAATATAAAAGAGGTAGATCAAATATATTACTCAAGAAAAATCTGAACATAATCTCATAATCCATCGGATCCCAGCAAACTCAACATAGCAACAGCATAAGGATTACATATGTGCCTCGATCATGTAGGGCAGCTCACGAGGACTAATTGGTGAAGCACAAGAACGGGAGGAGAACATCACATAGCTACTGGTCATGGACTCATGGTCCAAGGGAGACTACTCACAACTTATCCGGGAGGCGTCCATGGTGGTGGAGAGGCTCCCGATGGTGATCCTCCCCTCCGGCAGGGTGCCAGGAAGATTTCTCCTGGTGCTCCCGATCTTGGAAGCGGCGGCGGCGGAACAGAGATGAGATCGCGAAAAAGAGTTCCCGTCCCGAGGGTTTCGAAGGACGCTCTAAATATATGCCGAAGGGGGGCACCAGACGGGGCTCGGGGGGCCCAGGCGCCCCCCCGGCGCGGCCCAGGGGGGGCACGCCGCCAGGGCGCCTGGAGCCCTGGTGCCCCCCCCGGCTGTCCTTCGGGCGCAAGGTAGGTTCTGGAACGCTGATTTTTTATATAATTTTTCTGGATTTTTCCTGGCAGTTCTCGTAACGTGAAAACCTGAAATACAAAAACAGCCGAAAACAGAAACTGGCACTGGGGTGCACTAGATTAGTAGGTTAGTCCAAATATGATCAAAAGTGTATGGAAGTGTATGAATATCATAGCAATATCACCCAAAAGTGGCATGGAGCAAGCAAAAATTATAGATACGTTTTGGACGTATCAACATCCCCAAGCTTAATTCATGCTCGTCCTCGAGTAGGTAAATGATAACAAGCATAATTTCTATGGTGACATGCTATTAACCATATAGGACTTTTTACAGTCATATGACAAAAGCTTACTGAGACAATGATTCTATAGTAATTAAGTTGCCTCATGAGAAAATCACAAATGACTGAAAGTTTTACAATATGAAACTGAAACATCAAAAAGATTTGCAATGAACATGATGTGCAAATATGATAAAGTGATATCTAGCTTGCCCACCTTAGTGAAGCAAAACATAAATGCAGGGGCACCTTCAAGGTTTAAGTGATGACTAGATACAATGATTTCAAAATAACGATATCACAATCATGCAAAAGACAATGCTACTTTGGGACAATGCACATTACACTCAGAATGACAATCATGCTCTCAGTAGTTGGTGCTTGAAGAAAGAAGGTGGAGACTCAACATAAAAGTAAAAGAATGGTTCTGTGCTAGAGCTTTTTATTTTGAAAACATAGAAGCAATTTTGTCAATGATAGTAGTACTTGATATGTGGCATGCATAAGACATCCTATAAGTTGCAAGCCTCATGCATCGAATACCAATAGTGCTCGCACCTTGTCCTAATTAGCTCGGATTTCCATGGGTTATCATTGCATTACATATGTTTCAACCGAGTGTCACAAAGGGGTACCTCTATGCCACCTGTACAAAGGTCCAAGGAGATAAATCGCATTTGATTTCTCGTTTTTGATAGATCTCAACTTGAGGACATCCATACCGGGACAACATAGAAAATAGATGATGGACTCCTCTTTAATGCATAATCATATTCTCATAAGAGATTGAAGATTATGTCCAAGCTAAAACTTCCACCATGATACATGGCTTTGGTTGGCGGCCCAATGTTCTTCTCTAACAATATGCATACCCATTCAACCCATGGCAAATCACCCTTACTTCAGACAAGACGAACATGCATAGCAACTCACATGATATTCAACAAAAGTGTGACAGTTGATGGCGTCCCCAGAAACATGGTTACCGCTCAGCAAGCAACTTATAAGAGATAAGATACATAGGCAACATATTCTTTACCACAATAGTTTTTAAGCTACTTTCCCATGAGCTATGTATTGCAAAGTTAGTCTGCTTAGTACATGTGGAGGTTAGCAAAAGACTGGGAGCGACCAACTAAGAGAGCAATGACGGTCATAATCATGCAGAGCGACAAAGCAACATTGAATCAGGCATGATAGATATATCGCTACTCAGAAATAAAAGATCATCAAGGCTTGACAGACTTTCTTTACAGTCTTAAATATGCGTAAGCATACGCCAAGTCAATCAAAAATAAATTCTCGAAGGAAGATATTACTAAACCATACCACATCATCGGCAAACAAATCAAGTTGGTACTCCAATAACACATTGGGAATCCCCCAGCTATTTGAGACTAACCATAAGAAAACCTGAACTACTAAGCGCCATTATGCACGTAGCATCTTTATCATATACATATTAACCAATGCAACGGAAGCAAACTCTCTCTTAATTATATAAGCATGATAATTTAAGAGAGTTCAAGCAACCAACTAAACAAAAGCTCTTTGAAAAGATAAGCATGAATACTAAGAGCTGAACATGATAGTAGCTATTAAAAGACAAAGAACACACACATCAAAGATAGACATGAAAATTCTATGTTATGTTCTAGGTAGAAGTGGAGCGTGTTTCTCTCCCACATAAAGAAAGCTGAGTTCCGACTCGTTATGAAAAACTAAAAATAAAACTAAAAGCAAGACGCTCCAAGCATAGCACTTAACACATGAAGTGATAAAAATATAGCGGAACGAAAGACGAACTGATAATGTTGATGGAGAAGGGGATGCACGGGGGCATCCCCAAGCTTAGACGCTTGAGTCTCCTTGAATATTTCTTGGGGGTGCATGGGGGCATCCCCAAGCTTGAGCGCTTGACACTCCTGAATCTTTTTATCATCTTCCCTCGCACACTTGAAAACTCCCTTCATACATAACTCATCATAATCTGATTAGCGAGGTTAGTACCCTTAATAAAATAATTATACCTTGCTGGAAATAAAGATATTCTTGAAGTTCTGCTGTTTCTCAAGATTGCCAAAAGGTTTTTGCAAAGAAAAAGCAAGCTCTTGATTTGCAAAATGAAGGAAAGGCAAAACAGGACAGAATTTGTGAAAAACAGAACAACATGTAGTAATTGATTTGTTCGGGGCACTTCTACAACTCAAATCAAAAAACTCAGAACAGACACACGAAAGAAAATTATAGAGAGAACGTTGTCGAAACAATTCAGACCAAAAAGATGATCTGGTGATTTTATACGAATTTTTCTATCCAAGGACAGAATCTGTTTCCTGGACAGCACCTCACAACTTTTTGAACTTTCTAGCAATCAGAGGCTATACTTGGCACAAATATGAAAAGCAAAGATACAATGATGATGCTACAGTAGTAAACAACATCAAGACACAACAAAAGCAAAATATAAAAATTTATTCATGTGGGCTGCCTCCCAAAAGCGCTTTCTTTTATGCCTTTAAGCTAGGCATAATGCATATAGATCAAGTTTTATCAAGAGTAAAAGAATAGCTAGCCCGTACAACGGACTCAAAAGGTAACTTGATCTTATTTCGAGGGAAGTGTTCCATCCCTTTCTTGAGAGGAAACTGAAATTTTATATTACCCTCTTTCATGTCAATGATAGCACCAACGGTGCGTAAAAAGGGACGTCCCAAAATAATTGGACATGAAGGATCACATTCAATATCCATAATAGTGAAATCAACGGGAACATAATTATCATTGACAACGATAAAAATATCGTCGATCCTCCCCAAAGGTTTCTTTATGGAAGAATCAACGAGACGAACACCAAAAGAACAAGAATCATAAGGTTTCAATTTAAGCATATCATATATTCTTTTGGGCATAACAGAGGTACTAGCTCCAACATCACATAATGCATAGCAAGAGAAGTCATTCAATTTAATTTTTATCATAGGATCCCAACCATCTTCTAGCTTTCTAGGTATGGAGGCTTCTACTCTAAGTTTCTCCTCCCTAGCTTTGATGAGAGCATTAGTGATATGCTCTGTGAAGGCAAGGTTAAGCATGCTAGTGCGGGGGTCTCTAGACATCTTGTGAAGGAAATCAATAACTTCGGTAAGAGTGCAATTATCAAAATCAAGGTCACGAGCATCAAGTAAAGTGGTAGTGGTGTCCTTTAGGTTCACTTGTTTGGTAGTTTCTATAGTCATAGCATCACCATTAATAGGTCCATTGGGACCAGGAGTACATTGGGTGCTAAGAGTTTGGATATCCTCAACAACTTGGATAGTAGCAACAGTGTGGTGGGTAGGAAGGCTCTTAATTCTATCTTCTTCCTCCCTTTCTCTAGCCCATCTCTCTTTAAGTTTAGCCATCATCCTAATGTTTTCATTAATTTGCACTTGAATAGCATTTATAGGAGTGACTTCCCTCTCCTCAAGAGGAGAAGTTTTAATATTTAGCAATTTTACCTCATTGGCTAAATGGTCTACCTTAAAAGAAAGATCATCTAGTTTATGTAGTTTTTATTCTACACCCTTATTAAAGGCTTTTTGGGTAGTGATGAAATCTTTAAGCATAATCTCTAGTTCAGTAGTGGAGTTCTTGGTGATAGGATAAGCATTGTTGTTCCCATAAGAATTAGAGGGGAACGGTCTAGGATTGCTACCAAAGTTACCCCTATAAGCATTGTTGTTAAAATTGTTTCTAGAGATAAAGTTCACATCTACTTGTTCTTGAGCAATCCAAGAATTTAAAGGAACATCACGAGGATCAACAGAAGATTGCTTCGAAAGTAGAGACATGATTAAGTCAACTTTTTCATTTAAAGAGGAAATATCCTCGATAGAGTTTACCTTCCTACCTGTTGGAGCGCGTTCGGTGTGCCATTGGGAATAGTTGGTCATCATCTCATCGAGAAGCTTCGTGGCAGCACCAAGTGTAGTTGACATAAAAGTTCCTCCCGCGGCCGAATCTAACAAGTTCCGCGAGGTAAAGTTCAATCCTGCATAAAAAGTTTGGATAACCATCCAAGTAGTCAAACCATGAGTAGGGCAGTTCTTGATAAGAGATTTCATACGTTCCCAAGCTTGGGCAACGTGTTCATTATCCAATTGTTTAAAATCCATTATGTTACTTCTAAGTTGGATAATTTTAGCAGGTGGATAGTATTTTCCGATAAAAGCATCTTTGCACTTGTCCCATGAATCTATGCTATTTCTAGGCAAAGACTGAAACCAAATTTTAGCTCCTCCTCTCAAGGAGAAAGGAAAAAGCTTAAGCTTAACAATATTACCATCTATTTCGTGGTACTTTTGCATATCACAAAGTTCAACAAAGTTGTTTAAGTGTAAAGGAGCATCATCTCCAGCACCGGAGAATTGATCTTTCATGACTAAGTTCAGTAAAGCAGGTTTAATTTCATATGAAGGTGCTGAAGTGGCAGGTGTAGTGATAGGTGTGCTGATAAAGTCATCGTTGTTGTGACTAGTGAAGTCACACAACTTGGTGTTCTCGGTGGAACCCATAGTAGCAAGCAAGCAAGATAACTATTTTTGTGATTTTCGATAAAAGGTACTAAAGCAAAAACTGAAAGGTAAACTAACAAGACTAAAAAGCAAAAGTAAAAGATAGCATACAACTCCCCTATCCTGAAGAGTGGAGTCCCCGGCAACGGCGCCAGAAAAACTCCTTGATGGGCCTCTAACCCCTCGTTGGTTACCCCAAGTGGAAGGTGTAAGATGCAGTGTTGTGGAAGTTTTTCCCTTAGCAAAGATGCCAAGGATCGAATCCCCAGAGACTCCTAGGTTCAACAAGTAGGTGTCAACTGCTAACGGCGCCGGATTAGCAATCAACGTGGACCTGCACACAGATACAAATAACTTTGCTCCCAACGAGTACAGAGAGGTTGTCAATCCCTCCGGCCTTGTAGTTTACAAAGGATTAAACGCAAATGATAGTAGTGATAGATAATGTTTGCAATAGTAAACAAAAGCGAAAAGTAAATAGCGGATGTGATCAATGATGGTAATATGGACCGGAGTCTCATGATGTTCACTAGTGATGTCTCTCTCCCAAAAGACGATAAAACAGCTATGTGAGGTAAACGAATTACAGCTGGGCAATTGACAGGACCACGAACGCAAACCAATGGTGACTACATTGCAAGAAAGGTTGAGGTTCAAAGCATGGGCGGTACGCCAAAGTAAGTAGACCGAAATCCATCAATATCTACTACTAATCATCCACCTTGAGATATCTATCCAGAACATCTCGCTGGTATTAAGTTGCGAGCCCCACCCATAGTGTAAACTCAATGCAACAAACAACTGCATTAAAAGAACTTTGCGTAAAGTAAACAATCCTTGCACCCGCGGGCAGAAGCACCGTTGTTTTCCCCCTTGTGGCAACATCACATCCCCTAGACTCATATTTCTGTCACTCAAGCTAGTCATCGAGGGGCATGAACCCACAATCAAGCATAACGTTCCCTCTTGGAGTCACTACGTATTACTTGTCCAAAGCAATAAATAACAACGGAGAACATGCAAGAATTACTTACGAACATAAATATAAAAGAGGTAGATCAAATATATTACTCAAGAACAATCTGAACATAATCTCATAATCCATCGGATCCCAGCAAACTCAACATAGCAACAGCATAAGGATTACATATGTGCCTCGATCATGTAGGGCAGCTCACGAGGACTAATTGGTGAAGCACAAGAACGGGAGGAGAACATCACATAGCTACTGGTCATGGACTCATGGTCCAAGGGAGACTACTCACAACTCATCCGGGAGGCGTCCATGGTGGTGGAGAGGCTCCCGATGGTGATCCTCCCCTCCGGCAGGGTGCCGGGAAGAGTTCTCCTGGTGCTCCCGATCTTGGAAGCGGCGGCGGCGGCGGAACAGAGATGAGATCGCGAAAAAGAGTTCCCGTCCCGAGGGTTTCGAAGGACGCTCTAAATATATGCCGAAGGGGGGCACCAGACGGGGCTCGGGGGGCCCAGGCGCCCCCCCGGCGCGGCCCAGGGGGGCGCGCCGCCAGGGCGCCTGGAGCCCTGGTGCCCCCCCCCGGCTGTCCTTCGGGCGCAAGGTAGGTTCTGGAACGCTGATTTTTTATATAATTTTTCTGGATTTTTCCTGGCAGTTCTCGTAACGTGAAAACCTGAAATACAAAAACAGACGAAAACAGAAACTGGCACCGGGGTGCACTGGATTAGTAGGTTAGTCCAAATATGATCAAAAGTGTATGGAAGTGTATGAATATCATAGCAATATCACCCAAAAGTGGCATGGAGCA
Organism: Secale cereale; assembly: GCA_902687465.1. Lineage (NCBI taxonomy): Eukaryota > Viridiplantae > Streptophyta > Magnoliopsida > Poales > Poaceae > Secale > Secale cereale. The sequence continues at coordinate 622,376,984 of LR738711.1, forward strand.
AGCAGAAATTATAGATACATTTTGGACGTATCAGTACTCCCAGTCTAGCTCGGTGCCATCACCTGGATAGCTCACCATCGGACCTGCATCTGGTGTGGTGAAGTAACTGTGAGCCACAGAGGACTCAACAACCCCGTTCCCGGGTAACACGACTATTTAAGCCTTGGGAGTGGATAAGGCTGAAGAAAAGAACAAGTGTTTGCAGCAGCAACTAGCACTAGCTTACGTAAAGAGAGCGAGAAGAGAAGGCGCCTCGGTCGAGAGAGGATCACTAAGTGATCCTATACTAAAGCCAGTCAAACATAACCCCACCGTGTTCATCTCCCGAAACCCCTTTCGGAAAATGACAGTCACGGTACACACGCTGGTAGTGTATTGGTTCAATGTGTCAAGTTTTCTACAACCGGATATTAACAAGCTCCCATCTGCCACATAACCGCGGGCACGGCTTTCGAAAGTTCAAACCCTGCAGGGGTGTTCCAACTTGGCCCATGACAAGCCCACGATCCGCGGAGTCGCAACTCCAAGGTGGGAAGACCCGAGTATTCTCGGAATCCCGTGCTCAAGATACTCCGAACTAAGGTAAGGCTAATCCAGCAAATCCTCCCGGCGTGCCGACACCCTGATAGTAGCCGCACGTATCTCATCTCAGGCCACGACCGGATAAGTCATCCTACGGGTTTTTACCAGACCTCGAGTTTCCTTGAGGTGGCCCCGCAGTCTGCTCATTTCGGACCAACACTCATGTGGAGCACTGGCCCGGGGTTGTTGATTAAGAAAGAGGGTTAATTACTCCCTATGCAAGTTTATTTAGTTATTAGGCAAATAGTACCAATGTTGGGACTTGCTGGAAAAGACTTAGCACTTAGTGGTTTATCGAGGGGGCCCCATAAACCCCAACCGTGTGAGGAACGCATAATCAAGAAACATAACACCGGTTTATACGGTTCCTAGCGGCATGAGTGGAACAAATCACCAAGCAAAAGGCTTAGCCTTCCACCCATTACCAATATATAGATGATTTCATTTTAAGCATTTATATAGTGTGATATAACCCAACAAACTTCAACATGAAGCAAGCATCTTCAAACTTCACCTGCAACTAGCAACACTATAAGAGGGGCTGAGCGAAGCCTACGTATAGCCAAACAACGGTTTGCATATGTAGGGTGGTTAGACATGATCATGGTTACAAGTAGGAGGCTGACATGAAAGACATGGGCATCGAGGCAAAACTATAGAGCGATACTCTAGCAATAGGCAAAGATAGCAATGTTATCGGGGTTCGGTCATCTTGCCTGAAGAGTTGTCGTTCGGATCGTAAGAGGGGTCCTCGTGCTCAACCTCGGTAGTAACCTCGTCTCGTACTCGTACTCGGTTTCAGCTTCCGGCTCTAATCAACACAAACACACAAGACACCAAATCAACAAGATGCAATGCGCACTCAAAATATGCTGGATGCATGACTAATGCACTATGGGAGCACACGGAGCATGACAATATGCAATCAAGCAAAAAGCTTCAAAACATTAAAACAATAGGATATTATGAATCTACACGAAAAATCAAACAAGTTTCATATAGGACTTGCTGCAATCGGAGCTACGGGCTAAAAGTTACACACAAAACAATAAACATGCGAAAGCTGAAAATTACAGCCACATAGCAACTTCGGAGCAATAGATAAATAAGCTACATCACTCAATCATCATGGCAAAGAGCATGAACATAAACTAGATATACCCTACAGCAAATAAGTCCATTGGTGCACCCCCAAAGGAGCCACGGATCAATAGCAACAAGCTTGGACATATTGAACTTGACAACAAAATCCTGACATCAGTAATTTATTGCAACTTTGGAGCAAAAGTTAAATATGCTACAGCCACTCAAATAAGCATGTGAGAGCATGAATGGATAGCCAACAATATGTACAGCAAGGAATCATCAAGAGTCACCCCAAAACTATCATGGATTGGCCTAGAACAACAAGCAAACATGGCATCTGGAAATTACAGATTCCAGACTTAGTGAAATTTCACTAAGTGTTAAAACAACAGTTTCATCATGGCATCTTTGAGAGCAATTTTAAGTCACCTCAAAACTAAACATGGCAAGTGGTAAGCACCACATCAAAGTACATATGATGGTGATTCCAAAACACCTAAGCATGCATCATGGAGATAAACCCAACAATAGCAATGAGCTCAACAAGTTGGCATTTCATAACAAGCTTAGAAAAATTTAACCGCCACATAGCACTTTGCAACGGAGATAAACATGGCAAGATTAATTCTATCATGCAATTCTAAGCAATCATCATGTAGAGCATGACAAGACGAACACGTGGACATGTCATTTGCATCATTCGGATAAACGAGCACCAAGTTATCACTATGCAAAGGTGGCATGAAAAACAACACTAACAGCAGTTTTTATCACGATGCACTCTTGCAACAGAATTTTTAAGCAACTAGATGATCTCAAACATGCATGGCACAATGGAATGAAATGTAGTACAAGTCTCCACGAACATTTGGACATCTCATTCACTCAAATCGGAGCATCACACACAAAGTTATCCACGTTTGAAAATAGCATCAGACACACAAATCACAGGGACTTAGGGACTTTTTGAAGTCACCCTCAGATCTGTAGCAAAAGGGCTCGGGCCGCGGTGGAGCAGATCTGGCCCGGGTGGACGAAGTGGCGGCAGGAGCGGCGCGGCCCAAAGGATTCGAGGCGGCGGCGCGGCCCAGGCGGCCTCGGGCCCAGCGGCGAAGGCGACGAGGAGGCGGCCTGGCGACGCGGGAGAAGGAGCGGCCTGCAGGCGCTGGCGAACGGCGGATCGGGTCTCTGGGCCGGTGGAGGCGCGCGAGGGAGGCGGCCCACCTAGCGCGGCGGATCGGAGGCCTGGAGTAGGCGCTAGGGTTCGGCGCCTAACGGGCCAGCGGAGAGGCCCAGGCGGGCGGCTGGCCTCGATCTGGATCGGGGACTCCTTCCCCGACCGATCGGCAGCAGCTGGCAGCTGCCTTCGAGGAGTTCGGCGGGCGGCGTCGATGGAGATCCCGGCGGCGGGGAAGCTGCAGGAGGGGCTTGGATCCGGCGAGGGAAGGGCCCGGGAGGACGGATGAAGGGCAGGGGCGCGCTTATCTAGGGCGGCATCGGTGGTTGGTGAGGTGGGATGGAGGATTCCGGCGAGGTGGAGGTACTCCAGCGAACTCCGGTGTAACTCCGGCGAGATTCCGGCGAGGTGGTGGTGGCTGGAGGAAGAAGAAGGTGGTGGCTAGGGTTTCCTTGATTTGGGGCAAAATTTGAGGAAGGTGGACAAATATATAGGCACAAGGAGCTAGGGTTGTCCAAATGGGGTGTAGTTTTCGGCCACGCGATTAGAATTGGATGGCCTAGATGAAGGGAGTGCTTTGGGCTGGTTTGGTGGGCTGTTGGAGGGGTGTCTTGGGCCTCAAAGTGGAGGCACTTTGAGCCCACAAGAATAACTGTTGGGGTAGCAAACGGACTCGAAACGCGACGAGATTTGACAGGCGGGTTACACACACCAAAACAACAACACACGACAAGTCTCGCGCCAAACCGGTAACGTTACACGGCCAAACACCAAAGTAGGCCACGGGGACGCCACGGACACGTGAGGGAGCTCCGGAACGCGAAACGGACAACGGGAAGGAACGCGTGGAACCGGATGCAAACAACAACACAAATGCAATGCGATGCACATGACTACATGATATGAATGAATGCCACACACGCACACAACAAAACGACGAAAACCCGAAAGACAAAGAACCCGGAATGGAATAGATGAAGCCAGAGATATTATATATGCCCAAAAAGGAAAGTATTACATCCGGGGCATTACAACGGTGCTTCTTCAGGATTTTCAATAATTTTTCTTCTTCTTGCTCTGAAAGGTTAGCACTAATAATAACATGATATATCTTCTTTTCATCAAGATAAACATACTTAAGATTATCAGGTAAAGGTTTAAATTCAAACACGGGATCACCCTTGGGTGGAGGAGGATCCCCTAGGATTTCAACAGGCAAGTTGTTTTTCAATACGGGTCCCTGATTAAAGAATATTTCATCCATTTCCCTTCTTTCATTCATATACATATCATTTTCATGGTTTAGCGAATATTTTTCCAAAGGATCATTAGGAGGCACAGCAATAGAAGCAAGACCAATAATTTCATCTTTACTAGGTAATTCTTTATCAAGGGGTTGTCTACGAATTTTAGCAAAATTAAAATCATGCGACATATCCCCTAACCCAACAGTAACAATATCTTTCATGCAGTCTATCTTAGCATTAACAGTATTCAAGAAGGGTCTACAAATATGATGGGACAAAAATCATCTTGTGGGGAACCGAACAAGAAAATCAGCAGGGTATTTAACTTTCCCACACAAGACTTCGACATCTCTAACAATCCCAATTGGTGAAATAGTGTCTCTATTAGCAGGTTTAATAGTAACATCTATACCTTCTAGTTCAACGGGTGCAATATCATGCATAATTTCATCATATAAGGAAATAGGTATTACACTTGCACTAGCACCTACGTCACATAAACCATGATAGCAATGATCTCCTATTTTAACAGAGATAACAGGCAAGCCTATAACAGGTCTGTGTTTATTCCTAGCATCGGGTTTGGCTATTCTAGCAGCTTCCTCTTGGAGGTAAATAACATGTCCATTTAAATCTTCAACCAAGAGATCTTTAACCATAGAAACACTAAGTTCAACTTTAATTTGCTCAGAGGGTGTAGGTGTTCTAGTACTACTCTTACGAACCACAGTTGAAGCTTTAGCACGATCCTTTACTCTAACAGGCAAAGGTGGTTTCTCAATATAAGCAGTAGGAAGAACATGATCAACATTATAAGTGATAGTCTTTTCTTCAACTTTAACAGGTTCAACTACTTTTACTTCAATGGGAGGATGGTATTTAAACCACTTCTCCTTGGGAAGATCAACATGAGTGGCAAAGGATTCACATAAAGAAGCTACTATCTCAGAGTCAATTCCATATTTAGTGCTAAACTCACGGAAAACATCGGTATCCATAAAAGCTTTAACACAATCAAACTTAGGGGTCGTACCTGACTCCTTACCTTCATCGAGATCCAATCTTCAGAGTTGCGTTTAATTCTTTCCAATAAATCCCATTTGAATTCAACAGTCTTCATCATAAAAGAACCAGAACAAGAAGTATCGAGCATGGAGCGATTATTGAGAGAAAGCCGAGCGTAAAAAATTTGAATGATCATTTCTCTTGAGAGCTCATGGTTTGGGCATGAATATAACATTGACTTAAGCCTCCCCCAAGCTTGATCAATGCTTTCTCCTTCACGAGGCCAAAAATTATAATTATAATTACGATCACGATGAACCTGGTGCATAGGGTAGAACTGCTGATGAAATTCCAACTTCAGACGATTATAGTTCCATGATCCAATATCATCACATAGCCTAAACCATGTCAATGCATCTCCCTTAAAAGATAAAGGGAAGACCTTCTTATTGATAACATCCTCGGGCATACCTGCAAACTTAAATAATCCACAAACTTCATCCACATAGAATAGGTGTAAATCGGGATGCAGTGTTTCGTCTCCTGTAAAAGGATTATCTAGCAGTTTCTCTATCATACCCGAAGGAATTTCAAAGCAAATATTTTCAGTAGGTGCAGTAGGTTGAGGAGCAACTCTTTGCTCTTCTGGTCGGGGTGAAGATACCCCGAACAAGCCCCTCAAAGGATGATGAGCCATAGTAACAAGTGACAATAAATTTCAGCACACTATATAAATTTTTCCTTACCAAATTGCACTTACCAAAGGCGCTTCACTCCCCGACAATGGCACCAGAAAAGAGTCTTGATGACCCACAAGTGTAGGGGATCTATCGCTGTCCTTTCGATAAGTAAGAGTGTCGAACCCAACAAGGAGCAGAAAGAAATGATAACCAGTTTTCAGTAAGGTATTTTCTGCAAGCACTGAAATTATAGGCAATAGATAGTTTTGTGATAAGGTAATTGATAGCAAGTGACAAAAGACAAAAGTAAATAAGGTGCAGCAAGGTGGACCAATCCTTTTTGTAGCAAAGGACAAGCCTTGACAAACTCTTATATGAAGGAAAGCGCTCCCGATGACACATGGGAATTATTGTCAAGCTAGTTTTCATCACAATCATCTGATTCGCGTTCAGTACTTTGATAAATTGGTATGTGGGTGGACCAGTGCTTGGGTGCTATCCTTACTTGGGCAAGCCTTACACTTATGATTAACCTTTAATGCAAGCATCTGCAACTACAAAAGAAGTATTAAGGTAAACCTAACCATAGCATGAAACAAGTGGATCCAAATCTGCCCCTTACGAAGCAACGCATAAACTAGGGTTTAAGCTTCTGTCACTCTAGCAACCCATCATCTACTTATTACTCCCCAATGCCTTTCTCTAGGCCCAAATAATGGTGAAGTGTCATGTAGTCGACGTTCACATGACATCACTAGAGGAGAGACAACATACATCTCATCAAAATATCGAACGAATACCAAATTCACATGACTACTTATAGCAAGACATCTCCCATGTCCTCAGGAACAAAAGTAACTACTCACAAGACATAATATTGTTCATGATCAGAGGGGTATTAATATGCATAATGGATCTGAACATATGATCTTCCACCAAGTAAACCAACTAGCATCAACTACAAGGAGTAATCAACACTACTAGCAACCCACAGGTACCAATCTGAGGTTTGGGTACAAAGATTGGATACAAGAGATGAACTAGGGTTTGAGAGGATATGGTGCTGGTGAAGATGTTGATGAAGATAGCCCTCCCCAAGATGGGAGAGTTGTTGGTGATCATGGCAGTGACGATTTCCCCCTCCCGAAGGGAAGTATCCCCGACAGAACCGCTCTGTCGGAGCCTTAGATTGGTTTCCGCCAAGGTTCCGCCTCGAGACGGCGGCGTCTGGTCCCGAAAGCCTCCTTATGATTTTTTTCCAGGTAAAACACCTCATATAGGAGAAGATGGCCATCGGGAGGGGGGGCCCACGAGGCAGGGGGCGCGCCCCCACCCTCGTGGACAGGTGGTGCCCCCCCTGGTGCTTTTTTTCGCCAGATATTTTTTATATTTTCTGAAATATTGTCCTGTGGAGTTTCGTGGCTTTTTGAGTTATGCAGAATAGGTTTCCAGAGTTTGCTTCTTTTCCAGCCCAGAATTCCAGCTGCCGGCATTCTCCCTCTTCATGTAAACCTTGTAAAATAAGAGAGAAAAGGCATAAGTATTCTGACATAACGTGTAATAATAGCCCATACTGCAATAAATATCAACATAAAAGCATGATGCAAAATGGACGTATCACATGTGATCCTGTAGGTTTGGTAAAACCTAGACATGAATAAAAACCCCTTTCGTTCAATGATCAATGGTGGAACCATGGACAGCCATATTGACCCCTATGTTTACACTAGTGATATTCGAATGAACCGTTGGTTATCATATGTTATTCCCTTTGCTTCATGATACATTACAAAACCCGAGGTGAGATATGTGACATAGTCACTCTTAAGCTATCTAGCCCCTAGTCATACTTTTCGATAAACCTATAAGTTGTTGTTCTTATCACCATGTTACAGATGATGTTGGAGCAACCCCAAATTGTATCATATAGTATGAAGTGACTCGATACTCTCATGATCTAAGAACCATGCATACATTAACTCTCTGTGTTATTACTATAGACTGGTGACGACAACATCTCTCGGTATAACAAACAAGCTGGGTCAATTCAGTATGATCGTTCTTCTAACATCATACTCTCAATATTATTGGCACCCTTGTTACACTAAACAAATGCCCATAATCAGGAAAATAAAATCATCGTAAAACACTTGAGCTAGTACTAAATATAACCATCTTAAAACACTTGAGCTAGTCCTAAAGGCAAGACTGAATCAGGTTTTACCGTTTATCATTCTACACGTGCTTATGAGTTTTCCTCTGAGTCATATATTCAAGAATCACTGCAGTTATAACATGAATATAAACACTTAATTATAAACTTGGAAATACATAATACAAATATTTTTGCCTCTAGTGCATATTTCCAACATATTTGTTTTTCCTCCACCCTCGGTCCTTCGACGATTGTCGCCTCCTCTCTTCCTCTTCCCCGACCGTCCTTCTCTGTCAAATTTCAACTTTGTTGTGGGTTGTGGTTATTTTGCCGCTTCCCTTTTCCAATTTCCTTTTCCCATTATATTGTCAAGATAATGAGTTTTGGGGGTAAAAATTTGTGGTGCTTTCAATTATGTGAAATGATAGCTTTCAAGTTGATGAAAACATGTTTGTTAATTCAGTTATTAATAATCTATCTCTTTTTCTGTTCTTGACAGGCCAAATAGTCTTGCTCCCTAGCAATGTTTGCCCGACCAGTTTACTATGGTCCTAGATGGGCGGTGCTCGAGGTTTGTGATAAGTTCAACAATTTCTTGAGTTGATTTTTTTGTATAAGTGTGGTGATGTATATTTAGTTACAGTTTCATTATTATGCATAATTGGCTCTAGATTTGTTCGTATGCATGTTTGTTGTGTAATGTGACTTTGCATAATTGGATATGTTTCATTGATGATTAGTTTTGATGAAATTAGTCATAAAAATTTAGTTATTTCTCATTTATTTGTGTTTCGTTTGTTCCCTATAGTGTCGTGTAATGTCCGGGCTCATCTTGCATAGTACATTGAGCATTGCATGGCTTTAGCCACTCATAGAGGCAAGGATACTAAACCTGGCCTTCACACTTCTGAGGGTATACCATATGGTGTTCTGGCTAGGCATGGTCAAATTACAAGAAAATTTCATGGTCCTAACCGAAAGGAACTAATTACTTATTACAAACTTTGTCGCCGCGATTCATTATTGTTGGACTTGAGTATTTTGGGATGTTCCTTGATGTTTATATTTAACATTGTACAATATTGTTGCTCCCTTTACCTTGGGTTGGTAAGTTGTTGGTCTTCTTTGTGTATATTTATCGACTAACGTCAGGTTTGTTTCATGTTTCATGTCTCATTTCCCCTTTTTGTATCATTTGTAGCTCTTGAGAAAATAAGTGAACCTAAAAGGGAACTTGTTGACACCTACTTTTACACTCGCGGGGTCAATCTTAACTATCTCTAATTATTCTCCATGACACATGCTTTCTTCAGTGACAACTATATAGTGTGTCATCCTTTTGTCCATAGGCCGGTTGTTGTTAATGTTAACCACATCACATGGTCATTCTCTACAGTGAGTGCCAACTGTCATGATTATTTTGGCGACAATACGTATGGGGGTGTGCATAGAGGAGTGCATTGACTACGAAGGATGCAAATGGGTGTATACACAAGGACATGTTCATGCCCTTGGCGGTGGAAACCGTACCATCATGTGTGTTGTTTTGTCCCTTACTAGTAAATGTGCACGTGCAACGCACATGTTGACAAAATTAATCATAGCAATGTGATGATTCGGCCAATGTAAGGAGACACAAATAGTTAACCTAAGTAGCTACTTACAGATGAAAAACACATAGTGCATTTCTATCTCATCATGTGCATCTTCTCTTTTCACCATATGCCAGACCATGCAACTCTATTTCTTCAAAACCCACAGGAAGGCGTGTAGAAGGAATGTCTTCAACATAGTGCAAATAAATGACTTAAATTTGCAAGAAAAAACTCAGTCATACAACACACAGGCAACTCTAATCCTTGAAAACAGTGCCAAGCTTCTATGGTTACAATTGAGAGCGATTATTTCTGGCTCGAAAAGGTTTCTCTTCAGTCGGTTTTCCCTCCACCATCATATATATGCATCCAACGAACATGCAAGCTTCGTTTTCCTCCAAGCACACGCCACCCCACACCCCACATTGCAGCCTTGCAGCCTTGGTCTGCCCGAGCTACCGCTACTGCCGCCGGTCATCCCTCTAACCCACATCTACCCAAACCCCATAACCCGCTACATGTCCTCTGTCGACGACAAGTTGCTCCATCCCTGCCTACATCTAGGTCGTAGCTCCATCTTGGAGATGCCATGACAGGCAGTGGCACCTCCATCTGGGAGTTACTGCTGTCTCAGCTACTTCTCAGGCAAAGAAAAAATGGAGTCTCTTATTACCAGAAAAAATGGAGTATGAAAACAAGACCAGGTGCAGGTGCATGTGGATGGTGCATCAGGATTTGTAAGAAATCAGCAAGAATCATGTGTTGATCAAGCAGGACTAATGTCATGTAAATAGACCAAATATCATACTCCAAACCTCCCATTTGACAGTAAAAAGACCTTACTTTCATTGGCATGTCTGTTATTATTGATCAAGAAAGTAGAAATCATATGTACATTGAAAATCTCCATGTGCTCACACCCTCAAATTGCAGACCAACAACTAAGATAAACCATACACATAAGTTAATTTTTAAAAGCACTGTTTTCTTTTCTCATATACAAATAGTTTCGTATACTAACAGTGTAACCCAGCAATCGTGCACATGCAACTTCGAAAGTAATATAAATAAATATAGATCATTGCATGTTAGTTGCTATATTGACAAAACTCAATAGAAAAGAAGGAATGCCGAGCTGTAAACAAATATATTGCATGTTAGTTGTAGTCACAGCAACGTTCCTGACGCCTAGAAGACATGTCATTACGAAACATAACACCTCACGCATGTAGCAAAAATCTAACATGTCGTTATAGAATTAGCAGAACATAAAGTCGGTCATAAATATGGACCAAATTCTGAGACATAAAACTATCTACGGAAATAAGCTTTAAGTGGCCTAGTTCGAAATTAAGCACCACTCTCCATTATTCCATTATTCAGCTAAAAATCAAGATATTTGATTGATATTGAGACCTTGGAGAAGAAACATAAAATGAGGCTTTTCAATAGCTAGCTATTATTGTATATGTATCTCCAAATTTCTTGTACAATCATTGTGTGTTGTTCAAAACAGATGGCTTGAACTTTGGATTCTACAATTTCTTGATAGGAAAAAGTCAAAAAACTAATTTTATAATATTATCAACTGTCATGGGGTCGAGAGTGAGTGAATATGAAAACAAATCATACATAAATGAAAACTTGCAAAAGATAGAGCAACATAATCATAAAATTTGTAGTCTACACACATACTATATTGAACACATGAGGCTTCTAGTTCAAAACCAGAAACAAAGAGAATATTATTACTAAGTTGAATATTTTAAAGTTGCACATAGTTGAAGATACAATGGCCACGGTCGTGGCATACTAACGTTCGGTGTGGAGGTGCCGCCGGGAGTAGCATTGCAGTAGCGGGCTGTCGTAATCTCATCGATGGTCTCATTGTCTGCAATAATTACTCAGAACTTTATCCAGTTAATATTGTGATATCCAAGTTCTCCCTCTAGCGTCAGCGGATCTGGGTTACCTGCACAGAGGAGTTGGATCTCAAAATTTCTGTTCATGAGCAAGAAGAGGCACTCACCTTTCCGATAAACAAATTGGACCATATACAAACTTATCAGTTCATTTCAGAGCATGAATACCAATACTACGAATACACCTCACAAGATTGTAGGTCCTAATCAAAGCAGATATATAGAACACGCAAGATACACATTCCTTAACGTTGTACATTTTCATACAAATTCTTAGATCTGAAACACTAACTCATAACAGATTTTACCCGACCGAAATTCTAATTCAGAAAGTATACTTATTAACACTTTGGTTGCAGAACAAAAAGAGATTCTAAATCCGAAACTAAGACTACATGAACAACATGGGAGGGGTTGACATAGCCAACAACTTCAGAATTTGAGTCCCACCTTGGATTGTACGTAAGACAAGTATAGCAGAATAAACAACATTCAGGTAACAAGAAGGCTTGCATCAACGAAAACATAATATAGAATTTAATACATGGAAGCATACGAATACAATGTTCAGTGTGAACCCGGGATCTACCATGGAATTGCTCAAGAAGAAGCCTTAAAAATAACATAATTGCTCAACAAATGGGATAAACAGAGATAACAAATATCACGTGTGGACTCAGATTTAATTCAACGAATATTCCCCGTGTCATGGATACAATATTCATAACCTGAAAAATAGTATAGATAGATCAGAGTTGCAAAAATGAGGTGATCCAAAAAAATGGACACTTCACTGGCTGATGGCAATCTCTATTAGTACAGAATCTACATGGAAATACTCAACTGTTATGAAAGAACTATAAGAATTGTTGTATGGGTACAATCAGTAGTGCTCGGAATTGCAATTAGGATCTTCCAGGGGGCTGAGGGAAATCTGTAGTTAATATAAATCACTATGCAAATACTCAACTCATAGGAAAGAACTACAAATACTTGTTGTATGGGTACAATTATGAGTGCTCAACAAGTGAAATAATATAGTTGTTATATATGTGCCCGTCCTTTCCGACCGTTATCAAAAAATGTGAAAATAAATATATCTCTAGTAATGTAGCACACCTTTCATGTATAATTCCATATGGAGACATTTATTTACTACCCCTGTATGCAGAAAATGGCGATGAACAAATACTACTGGCTGCTCATATCTATTCAAGGAGACGACATATCCATTACAAATAGTGATCATGTATTTACTATGTGCTTAGAAAATACACCCAAAAGAAAGCTACAGAGAAATGATCAGTGGAGCACTAATGAATCTAGCATGCATTTGTCAATAAGGACTCACATTAAAATCTGACGAAACGACTAATCGAGTACAACCCTGTTGTGCACCATTAAAGGGCAGGCTGTTGACTTGTATAAGTGCCGCAAGTGCCTGTTCTTGCCATCAGAGAGTCAGGGAGCCACAGGCAGCGGAGGTTAGTTCATCTAGAACGGAGTGGCGACGAACAATCAAAATCAAATAAATGAAATCGACAAGATTTCTTCCAGTCAATGGGAACGAAGGACGATGGAGAAGATAACGCACCAGTGAGTGAAGTTGATACCGCCCCTCGTGCGCTCTTATGGTCTGCCATGGTGGAGCGGGGAGGGAGGTCAGGAGCGTGCCGGCGAGGGCTTCATGGGGGGCAGCGAGGAGCGCACAGGTGAGGGCGTCGTGGGAGGCGGCGAGGGCGCCGGGGAGGGCCGCCGGTGCTTTGAGAGCAGTATGGGGGCGGGGAGGGCGTGCCGGCGAGGGCTTCGTGGGGCGGCGAGGAGCGCGCATGCAAGGGCATCTTGGGGAGCGGTGTAGCGGGCGGGGCGGCGCCGGTGTCCAGGCGCGGGGCCGTAACACGTGGAATCGGCGGCGCGTGGGGACTGGGGAAGCAGCCAGGCGCGGTGGTTTGAGCGAGGGGCGGGGATGGCAGGTGCGAGGAGGCAGGAGATGCGGATGCGGATGGTAGAGTTTTCGTCCGCCGCCTCAAATTGCTAGACGTATTTTTAGCGAGGGGCGATTGTTATTTGGATGGTTAGATCTAAATGACTGGATCAAATCCTGAGGCTCTAATTGCTCCGTGTTGTTATGTGTAGATTAGTGGGGTGCATTTAATAGAGAAAATGTTTGCTTGTTTAATAGTAATAATAGAGATGTGTAGATTAGTGGGGTGCACTTAATAAAGAAAATGTTTGCTTGTTTAATAATAGTAGAGATGTGTAGGATGATTACGAATGATGCCACCTATGACTCTCCTTGGCTCATATAAGTGTGCCATGAAGAGGAGGAACTGTCGCTACGATAAATATGATTAACAAAGCATTGATGGGCGAATATTACTATGTATAGTTATAACGCCATTAGTTAATGAGTCATAGTGGTCGTGGGGAGATGCCTCTTAGTTGACCCGTCGGTGGACTGACTGGTACCTTGAGACTGATCGAGGAGCTCCATTTCACTGATGCATCATGGCTTACTGAAGAATCATGTCTAATTGGTAGCACCACTCTGATTGGTCACAACTCTTCTTTATTGCAACTAACCGAACCATAGTGTCTCCGAGCCTTGGAGTTGGGGCATATGTCGTCACGGGCCTACTCCGTAAGGCTTCCCTCGTCATGTAGTATTATGACACACAATTTTCAGTTATTTTATAACTATAATCTGATTTCCTTTTTGCGAGAAGCTATAATCAGTTTTCAATTGGACGAACTACACAAATTAAATTTACAGCCACATTGAGCTCTTTTACGGTAGTTGTAGAGTTACGAATTGTAATTTCATGTAACTTCCCTCCAAAATATTTTGGACTGTCAGATTTATAACAATAATTTACAACAAGCATTTTGCAGAAAAACCATTGACTATTTTGGTAATCAACCCGCAGTATACTCCCGTTTCGTATGTCACCTTTCACCGGCTGCGGTGTTGTTTCGACTCCCGATTCCCCTCCTGACCCCATACGAACCCTAGCTGCTGCAGCAACACAATCCTGCCACCGCTTCAACGCCCCGCAGCCGACCGGCATATCGCTACCCCGTGCCTTGGCACCGGTCCTCCTCTACCCTCTCGCCTTCCTCCGCTGTAGGCCTGTCTCGCGCGGCCAGAAGCAACTCCCGGTCTCTAGCCGCCGCCTCGCCTCACTCCTCTCCGATCGTCATTGCTGCCAAGGAAGAGGCCGGCGGAACGCAGCGAGCCCCAACCTCCTCCACAACAGCCGACGCCCCTCCCTCTAGCGAGCTGACCCCGTCGGCGGCGCGGCGCCTTCTGTAGAAGCAGGACGAGCCTCCCAAGCACAGCGAGCTCCTTGCGTATGGTCAGATTGCTGCCTCCTTTTCCAACCCACCCATCCGGCCGTCCCAAGCTCAAGGTTAAAAAAATTATCATTGATAGGAAAATGTGTATAGGCAGTTCTTTGTAGCATATACGACACGGATTGGACAATTGTTTTCCCCTGTGTTTGCTAAGTTAGTAGGTCCAGTTATTTTTATGGATGACATTTACTTTTGGATACATCCGGATTTGAGCAATCGAAGTTCAGGTAATGCTTGCTGTTACTATAGTCTGTTGGATAATTAGGCATCTTTTTCATGATTAATTCCAGCATATTAAACATGACGACAGCAGCTACTAACATGTGAAACTCCAATACAGTAGATGTACTAATCAAGATGCAGAGTAGCAGCAACAGATCGCTAAACACGTACACACTAAACATGTTTAGAGAACGAACAAAGACATTGCGCATGTACCGAGCGTTTGCAGATGAAGCAGCGGTGCCCGTTGTGGCGATGTTGTTGATGACGACGTTGGTGATGATCGGTCGAAGACGGCGTCGGTGGCGAACCGCCGCAGCAGCAGGTAGACGAGCCGTGGTGGAAGCAGCGAGCAGTCGCGCGAGGCGCTTCCAAAAACCTAATTCGCCCTCTCCCGTACAGGATCACAAGAGCGAGTGGTTCCGGAGACCTGCTCTCCCGTTCGTCGGTGCACGCCGGCGCTCGGGATGGAGTACACTATGGTGGCGGCGCAAGGAACGAGAGTGGCAAAACCCTAGATTGGTTTCGGTGGTTTGCGTCGCAGGCAGTGCACAACTTATATAGTGCGGCTCAGGAAAACCCTAACGGAGGCGAACGTGGGCCGAGTCCACATCGCGCACGTTCAGGTCGGTTACAGTAGCCCACGATCCGGGAGCGACCCGAATTGGCTAACTGTTGACACGTCTGTCACGTTTTTCCTGCACAGCAAAAATAAGCTCGGCTCGGCGAGATTCCCGCAACCCGTGGCGCGTCGTGACGGGACGGGCGGGCGGTGCGTGCGTGCGAGCGGCGGGGTCGTCGTCGGAGGAGTGCGCGAGAGGCTCTCCTGTTCTCACTCACTTACAAGTGGTAGAACACTCCACCTTATAAGGTGGTGTACATCTCCTCCAACTTCCATGGTGGGACTAAACTTTAGCTCCCACTCCCCACTCCACTAGCAAGTGAGCTGCCACAAACATGGGCCCATTTGAGATTTCAGAATTTGCTTATTGGGCTGCCCCAAATAATGGGCCCAATTCTAACAATCCCCCACCAGATCTCAAATGCCCATTTAGAGTTTTGCCAATCCTTGCTACTTGTTTATATACCAGTGTTTCAGCAGAGACTGTTAAGTTGAACTTCCGCCTAGAGCTTTAAGCTACATCTGCCAGCAACTTGAACAATGGATTACGCCTTGAATTGCAAGCTTGTGCCAACAGACTTCACTCAAAGTCATAACCAGTACCTGGCTGCCAGTAGCCTACCCCGCGGGTGGAGCATATGCGTCGTACTCCCTGGTCTCTTCATGAATTTACTAGAGATCACCCAAATCTCATAGACTGCGACGTTTGACAGTCGGACTCATATAGGTGTGTTCTTTCAAGAATGCTCTGGAGGACAGCATCTTTGCTATGAATAGCCAACATGAACACATTAAGGCAATATTGCCAACCTGCCTTACAGCACTTGAGAGTTCTGCATCTTCACTAGAGAGGGTCTCACATAGAACTCTCCTCAGTTAAACCAATAGCTTGTTCTTCCCAGGTCCTAATTCACGGGATCTCCGATCACATAGGTTGGGTTACCACTATGGTGTAACATCCACGGGTCTCATACCCATCTCTCTCGATGCACCTTCTATCACATTACGCGATAGTCCCTTCGTAAAGGGGTCTGCCAGGTTTCTGTCTGTCTGAATATATGTGACAGTTATCACTCCGGAGTTTCTCATTTTCCTGACAGACTTGAGACGTCTCTTAATGTGTTTTGATGACTTCGCATTATCCTTAGTACTGTTCACTTTGGCAATTACCGTTTGGTTGTCACAGTTCATAAGGACCGCCGGTAATGGTTTTTCAACCACCGGCAAGTCCATCAAAAGCTCACGCAGCCATTCCGCCTCAACAGTGGTTGTATCTAAAGCAGTAAGTTCTGCTTCCATGGTTGACCTCGTCAGTATGGTTTGTTTACAAGACCTCCATGACACTATGCCACCTCCAAGAAGAAATGCATATCCACTTGTGGCATAGAGCTCATCAACATCTGAGATCCAGTTGGCATCACAGTATCCCTCGAGCACAACAGGGTGCCCTGAATAGTATATCCCATAGCTCATTGTACCATTGAGATAAAGCATGACCCTTTCAAGTGCATGCCAATGATCAATACCCGGGTTAGACATGAACCTACTCAACTTGCTCACAGCAAAAGAGATATCAGGTCGTGTCGCGCTCGCAAGGTACATGAGCGAACCGATCACTTGAGAGTATCTCAGTTGATCTCTCGGTCCTTTCTTATTCTTTTGCAGTGTCACGCTGGGATCGTAAGGCGTTGGAGAGGGCTTGCTGTCTATAAAGCCAAACCGGCTCAATACCTTCTCAACATAGTGTGGTTGCGTTAACGTAATCCCACTCTCATCCTTAATCAGCTTAATGTTCAGAATCACATCAGCTTCTCCCAGATCTTTCATATCAAAGCAACTTGATAGAAAAGACTTGACTTCAGTTATCACACTCATACTTGTACCAAAGATCAGTATGTCGTCAACATACAAGCACAGCATAACCGTATCGCCCCCACCATGGCGATAATAAACGCACCTATCAGCATCATTAATGACAAAGCCCGCAGAAGTTAGAGTTCTGTCAAACTTCTCATGCCATTGCTTAGGTGCTTGCTTCAGCCCATACAAAGATTTTAACAATTTGCACACCTTTCTCTCTTCACCCTTTACCACAAACCCATCAGGCTGATCCATATAGATTTCCTCTTCCAACTCCCCGTTAAGGAAAGCTGTCTTTACGTCCATTTGATGAACGATAAGACCATAAGAGACAGCCAGGGAAAGTAGTACACGAATGGTGGTCAGTCTAGCAACAGGTGAATAGGTGTCAAAATAATCTTCGCCTTCTCGCTGAGTGTAGCCTCTGGCTACAAGCCGTGCCTTGTACTTTTCAATAGTACCATCAGGCCTTAGCTTCTTCTTAAACACCCACTTACAACCCACTGGTTTGCAACCATAGGGTCGTTCAGATAACTCCCAAGTTCCATTGGAAAGAATCGAGTCCATCTCACTATTGACAGCTTCTTTCCAGTCATCTGCATCAGGAGATGCAAATGCCTCTGCAATGGACATGGGAGTATTGTCCACAAGGTACACAATGAAATCATCACCAAAGGATTTTTCAACCCTCCGTCTCTTACTCCTCTTGGGAGCTTCATTGTCATCCTTCTCATGGATTTCCTCAACATGTGGTTGTTCAGAATAATCACTAGATGTACTAGATTCAGGAATGAGCTCAGAAGAAAATCTAGAAGGTCTATGCATATCTTTCATAGGAAACATATTCTCAAAAAATGTTGCATCACGAGATTCCATAATACTATCAACATGCATATCAGGTACCTCAGATTTAACCACTAAAAATCTATAGCCAACGCTACGCTGTGCATAGCCTAGAAAGACACAATCCACTGTCTTTGGTCCGAGTTTGCGTTTCTTGGGAATTGGAACGTTGACCTTAGCCAAACATCCCCAAGTGCGCAAATAAGAAAGTGTTGGTTTTCTCCCAGCCCACTCCTCATAAGGGGTCTTATCTTTATTCTTGTTCGGAATTCTATTCAGGACATGACATGAAGTCAATAAAGCCTTCCCCCACCATGCCTTAGATAAACCAGCAGTGTCCAACATGGCATTCACCAAGTCGGTCAGCGTGCGGTTTTTCCTCTCAGCAACCCCGTTTGACTGGGGCGAGTAGGGAGGCGTCCTCTCATGAATAATACCATGTTCCTCACAGAAATCATCAAATACTTTGGGAAAATACTCTCCACCACGATCCGACCTAAGACGTTTGATCTTTCTCTCTAATTGATTTTCAACTTCAGCCTTATAGATTTTAAAGTAGTCTAATGCCTCATCTTTAGTTTGCAACAGATAAACATAGGAGAATCTAGTAGCATCATCAATTAAGGTCATGAAATATCTCTTTCCACCTTTTGTCAACACACCATTCATCTCACACAGATCAGAATGTATGAGTTCTAGAGGTGCCAAGTTTCTCTCCTCGACTGCCTTGTGAGGCTTCCGAGGTTGCTTTGATTGCACACAACTATGGCACTTAGAACCTTTGGCAATAGTGAAATTCGGAATTAAACTCATACTGGAAAGCCGAGACAGTAAACCAAAATTAACATGACATAAACGAGAGTGCCAAACACTAGCATCCGAATCAATATTGTCACAAATATGGTATACTGACTTATTACAAAACTCAGAAAGTGATAAGCGGAACAAGCCTCCGCACTCATAGCCTTTACCAATAAATTGTCCAAATCTCGACACAACTACTTTATTGGACTCAAATACTACTTTAAACCCATCTCTGCAGAGTTGGGAGCCACTAACGAGATTCTTGTTTATAGTAGGGACATGCTGCACGTTCCTCAGCTGCACGATCTTTCCCGAAGTAAACTTCAGATCTACCGTGGCAACACCATGAACAGTAGCATGCGAACCGTTCCTCATTATGACGGGAGAATCTCGGACGACCTGATAAGAAGTGAACATAGAGATGTCAGCACACACATGAACATTAGCACCCGTATCAATCAACCAACTTGGAGATTGAAAAGCTGAAAACACAAACGGTAAATTACCGTACCCATCAGCACCGCTAGCGGTCACGACGTTGACATTCTTCTTCCGGTCTGCACGGTGTGGGCAGTCCTTGGAAAAGTGGCCGACTACTCCACAGGTGTAACACCCTAGTCTGGCCAGCTTGTTCGGCCTCTTCTTCTTCTTGAAGGAAGTAGTATTGACAGGCACATTTGTCGGAGGCTTGTAGTTCCCTTTCTTGCTGTTGTTGTTGTTCTTGTAGTGTGAGTTTTTCTGCACCATGTTGGCGCTAGACTGACCCTCAACACCTCTCTCATGAGCGTCCTTAGCCCGAGCTTTCTCCTCAACATCAAGAGACGCTATCAGGTTTTCAACCGATATCTCCTGTCTCTTATGTTTGTGCGTTGTGGCGAAGTTCCTCCACGAAGAAGGCAACTTTGCAATTATGCACCCAGCCACAAACTTGTCAGGTAGGACACACTTGAGTAGTTCAAGCTCCTTTGCAATGACCTGTATTTCATGAGCCTGTTCGACTACGCCACGGTTGTTCATCATCTTGTAGTCGTTAAAGCTCTCCATGACATACAATTCACTGCCTGCATCGGTTGCACTGAATTTAGCATCCAGTGCATCCCAGAGCTCTTTGGCGTCTGTTATGTGCATATACACATCTCGCAGACGTCCCTCAAGAACACTCAGAACACAGCCTCTGAAGGCAGTAGTGGCATCCTTGAACTTAGTCTGATCTTCCTCAGACATAGCTCCTTCAGGTTTGCCCTTACTGACCTCCCAGATCTTCAGGGCCTCAAGCCAGAGTTGCCACTGAATCTGCCACCTCTTGAAGTTCACCCCGGTAAACTTATCCGGTTTCATCGCATCGGTAAATCCAGCCATTGATAAATTAGGAAATTGCCTACAATTAGGTTTTTGGATTGTTGGATAATTAGGCATCTTTTCCATGATTAATTCCAGCATATTAAACATGACGACAGCAGCTACTAACATGTGAAACTCCAATACAGTAGATGTACTAATCAACATGCAGAGTAGCAGCAACAGATCGCTAAACACGTACACACTAAACATGTTTAGAGAACGAACAAAGACACTGCGCACGTACCGAGCGTTTGCAGATGAAGCAGCGGTGCCCGTTGCGGCGATGTTGTTGATGACGACGTTGGTGATGATCGGTCGAAGACGGCGTCGGTGGCGAACCGCCGCAGTTGCAGGTAGACGAGCCATGGTGGAAGCAGCGAGCAGTCGCGCGAGGCGCTTCCCAAAAACCTAATTCGCCCTCTCCCGTACAGGATCACAAGAGCGAGTGGTTCCGGAGACCTGCTCTCCCGTTCGCCGGTGCACGCCGGCCCTCGGGATGGAGTAGACTACGGTGGCGGCGCAAGGAACGAGAGTGGCAAAACCCTAGATTGGTTTCGGTGGTTTGCGTCGCAGGTAGTGCACAACTTATATAGTGCGGCTCAGGAAAACCCTAACGGGGCGAACATGGGCCGAGTCCACGTCGCGCACGTTCGGGTCGGTTACAGTAGCCCACGATTCGGAAGCGACCCACAGCAAAAATAAGCTCGGCTCGGCGAGATTCCCGCAACCCGCGGTGCGTCGTGGCGAGACGGGCGGGCGGGCGGGCGGGCGGCGGCGGCGGCGGCGTAGGAGGAGGAGTGCGCGAGAGGCTCTCCTGTTCTCACTCACTTACAAGTGGTAGAACACTCCATCTTATAAGGTGGTGTACATCTCCTCCAACTTCCATGGTGGGACTAAACTTTAGCTCCCACTCCTCACTCCACTAGCAAGTGAGCTGCCACAAACATGGGCCCATTTGAGATTTCAGAATTTGCTTATTGGGCTGCCCCAAATAATGGGCCCAATTCTAACATAGTCATGCCATAACAATGTGATTTACTATCTACTTGCTGAGCATCCCTGCAAATAATGTATTAGAATTAGAAGTTTACTTTTCTATGCTCTTTGGTGCAGGCGTGCATCACAACTGGGTGCAGTTTGTTTCTTATGTGGAGTTCGCTGGATCAAACTTCATATTCTACGTTGCTCTATCTTTTCTGCACTTTAGATGCCTTTTCTGCTTTCAGTTTGATCTTGTGTGCAGTTATAGGTGGTTCAAAGACTGAACTTCAGTATCCATGCGATATGTCCGGATGTGAATACATGACCGTACTAGCTTCCATCTGTTTTGTTACATCCAGTGACTTTGATGGTGACACAGAAGGGCGCTTCTTGACCAACGATTGTTGGCGGCCGTAGCGAAGTGTTGTTTCCTAGCGCCGAAGTCCAGAGCTAGGCGTCTTCAGAAACAGTGGCCATCGTCTCGGTCGTGTCTTCCAAGCTGAACGTCCTCAGATTCTCCATGTTGTAGTCCTGAAAACTAGCCCAAAGGAGTTGGGTCTATGGCATTCGTTGAATGGTTCGCTAATGCTTTGCAGTTGAGAGTGTTTTGATTGTGTCTTCATTGCCTCAGAAATTTTGATTATTTTTATTTAATCACGATACTCAATATCCCCCGCAGTCACAAACGGTAGCGACGCAGGTGGCGAGACTGGAGAATAATCCGAAGGAAAGCCGATGGACATCCCCCCATAGTAGTAACGGTCGATGCATCACGGAAGTTGTGGCTGGAGTGAAAACCAACGAGGTTGCTCAAGCAAGGTGGTATCCTTTTGTGCTGTTAACGAGATAGCCGAGAGCGTAGTGTGGTCGATGTCGAGATTGCTGAAGCAAGGTGGTAGCCCTTTGTGTCGTTGTCGAGGCAGCCAAGACCGTAGGATGGTGTAGCCGTGGTCGAGGTAGCCATGAGAAGAAGGCCGTGGTCGATGTCGAGTCGGGGTGGCCGGTGTCGAGGTTGCTCAAGCAAGGTGGTAGCCCTTTGTGCCGTTGTCGTGGTAGCTGAGAGTGTAGGTTAGTATGTCCGTGGTCGAGGTAGCCGTGAGAAGAACGCCGTGGCTGATGTGGAGTCGAGGTAGCCGATGTCGAGGTTGCTCAAGCAAGGTGGTAGCTGATGATACCATCGACCTAGGATAGGGTCATAGGCCTGACCTAGACACCCTACCCAAGGTCACTACCCTAGGATCAAAGACATTCCAAGGATGACCAAAAATACCGACTGAAGTGACCAAAGAGTACAATCCACTCGACCATATATCTCACTCGGATATCCCAATTCCATTCGACCAGAATGAAGTCACTCGATCATGTAAGAAACCATCCGGAGCGCAGAAGATCTAAGGTCATGCAAGATTAGCGACGGCCGAGCATTCACTCCATAGCCTTAATGACCATTACAGCTCTTTATTACATGCGTTATCAATAACACCCTGTCTTTGTGTACATTAAACCCTCTGTAATGTGGGGCGACTGGGGTCCTGTCGCACTTTATATAAACCACGCCCCTCCTCCGGTGCAAGGGTTCGCACCCCCTGTAACACACACACCTATATTCCAGTCGACAGCCTCCGGGATGAAACCACTCGGAGCGCAGAAGATCTAAGGTCACGCAAGACTAGCGACGGCCGAGCATTCACTCCATAGCTTTAATGGCCATTACAGCTGTTTATTACACGTGTTATCAGTAACGCTCTGTCTTTGTGTACATTGAACCCTCTGTAACGTGGGGCGACTGGGGTCCTGGCGCACTTTATATAAGCCACCACCCTCCTTCGGTGCAAGGGTTCGCACCCCCTGTAACACACACATGCCTATATTCCAGTCGACAGCCTCCGGGCACCGAGACGTAGGGCTTTTACCTCCTCCGAGAGGGGTCTGAACTCGTAAAACTCGTGTGTACAACCTTGCGGTAGCTAGGACATTGCCTTCTCCTACGTATACCCTACTCTCACTGTCAGGCCTAGTACCACGACAGTAGCCCTTTGTGCCATTGTCGAGGTAGCCGAGAGTGTAAGGTGGTGTAGCTGTGGTCGAGGTAGCCATGAGAAGAACGCTGTGGTCGATGTCGAGTCAGGATAGTCGGTGTCGAGGTTGCTCAAGCAAGGTGGTAGCCATTTTGGGTTGTTGTCGAGGTACTCAAGAGCATAGGGTGATGTAGTCATGGTCGAGTTAGCCATGAGAAGAACGTAGTGGTCGATGTCGAGTCGGGGTGGCCGGTGTCGAGGAAGTCACTGTGGTGCCGCGGGAGTAAGGAGGCACCAAGTTAGTCATGGGCGCCGTGGTGTCGAATTAGTGGTGCCACGGGAAAAAGACATTGACGAGGCGTCGCGCCGGGTTTGCCAAGTCTGAGAATATATCGTGGATGAAGGCACACATTGGTGTTGTCAGCATCGGACATGCTTAGGCGTACGAAGTCAATACAAAGTGATAAATTAAGATTGATTATCTTATTTATGGAATGAAAAGAAAATAAGAAACGTACACCTGGTTAATTTTGTATGCCACTGAATTGTCCATGAACTTGAATCAGTTGAGTTGGATACTTGAGTGAACATGGAGGAAGCAAGTACTAGAGATCCGGTGCAATGACTACCGGAGATCGGTTCAGCTGGATACTCCAGTGCTCAAGTTCAGCTGGATACTCCAGTGCTCATGGATGCTTGACTGAACTTATATCCGTTGAATTTATAATATGCTGGGTGAATGACATGATTAAGATGGTAGTGGAACTGGGCAATATATTCTCTCCATATTGATCAGTGACCACAAGAAGAAATAAAAGGCACTACTATGCCTATTCTTTGAGTTCTTCCGTGCATATTGGTTCACTATCTCATATTCTTGCTGCTCTGAAGCTCTATCCTTTTGAAGCAGAAAACAACCGAGGAATCCCCATTAAGCATGGTCAAGGAATCACCAAGCAAGCATAGTCCCCGAAGCGTCATGCTTCGGATTCCATCATAAAGGACTCGGAAAACATGAAGGGCCAGTCATCTCAGTGGTGTGTGACTGGATGGCGACCACGGTTGCGTGCCCGGCGGCCGCGGCGACTCGAGGGACGGCAGGAAGGTTACGGTGGGCGGGGAACCCGGAGGCATGTCCGGCGGCCGCCGCTTCGACGAGGGACGGCGAGCAGGTCGTGTGGTGGTGGGGAATCTAGATGCGGCCGCTTTCGCGAGGGACGACTAGCAGGTCGCCATCATCCGTGTAGGGAAGTCATTAACGGCGGCAGAGATCGGAATCTACGGCTGTATCCGATGATACATTAGGATTTAGAAGCATTAGGAGGTATACTTTGAGATTTGAATCAGGAATGACGTGTTAACACATCTAAGAAGGGGCCTCACGCGGAAGGGCCTTACCATGGTAAAAGTTAGTGGTTGGGGCCCGTCATTGCGGGCCGTTTGAGAGAAAGCTATGCGCACGTCATCATCATGTCAAAAAAATAAAAAAATATTCTCGCGTCATGTGGACATCACAACCATCTTAAAAGGAAAAAGGAAAAACCTAGAAAAACTTCTAAAAAAAAGTATCCCTACCATTGAAAAAACTCTAAAAAATACTTTCTCTTCGTGACCAACCAGCATGCGCCACATGGCGTAGCTGGCTGGCCACCATTCTAGCGCCTCTTAATGGGTTTAATAACGGGTATACCCTTTTGTAAAAACATAAAAAGAATATTCCACCTAATTTTGGTACTGATCCCATCATTACTTTGTACTTTCATGTAATTTCAGTCTCGTAATTTTTTGTAACTTTTATTTTATTACCGTCGGATTATAGTGGATAGACGGTCTCTAAAATCGCCAATCATCATAACAGTTGTGTGTAGATATATGCAACTCCAATCTTACATATCTACATGACTGACGCACCAAACCGTAGGGCAATTATCTCTTCCACAGTATTTCCATTAGTGTGTTATTTTAATTTTAATTTATACTTTAATTATCTAGGCTATGCACGTGTATCTTATTAGTAAAACTATTTTGCTATTATCTCTGTCTCAAATTACTTGTCTTAGGTTTTCATGGTAGTATGTACTTTCTTCATCTCAAAATAAATGTCTCAATTTTTATATAATTTTATACTAAAGTTAATATAAAGTTGAACACTTATTTTGGGACAAAATGAGGGAGTAATATATAGATAGTCCAAATGTCAATTATTAATGCTTTTTAGTCCTAAAGAATCTGTTAACGCTTTTTCTGATGGTCTGACGACATGTGCGCTATACGTAGTGTCAATTCACAAACTGGTGCTGAGGTGATTACGTGTCCATTGTTTGTGCATTTTCCCTTTGTTGAGAAAGTTCCAGATAACTCCAAGAACAACTGAACACACGTAAGCGGAGTCCCATGCAACGTGGAAGTGATCCAGTAAGCGGAGTCATCACTAACCTTTTGCAACCACATGCTGCTAGCGCCACGCGTGCCGGCAGTCGCGCCAGCCGTCCCCAACCCAACGACCTTATATATATATGCCCGAGATGCGAGATACCGGCCGCATCGCAACGATTAGCAAGCGGACCATCAATTTCTAGCGCATCTATCCAATATCCATTCATCAAACTTCGAACACGAGCATTTCATTAGACAGCACTAGCAGAGGCTGGTTCAGCAACAACAATGGCGTTCGTGCCGATCTGCGTGCAGTGCGGGACGAGGAGCAACCCGTGCCGGTGCAAGGTGGTCGGCCCAACGCTGGGATTCGTGGCGCTCGTCGTAGCCGGGGTGGTGGAGTGGCCGCTGGGCGCCGCCGTGTACCTTGTCCGCCACCGCAAGGGCCGCCGCATCATGGGTCACCCGGCCAGGGTCGTGTACCCTCGCGTCACCGGTGCAATCCCCATCTAATCGACCGCAGCATCTTCGGTGGCGATCTGTCAAGTGGTATTGCCGTTGGCTTGTCAGGCTGTTTCATGTAATCTGGGAGGTTCGTCTCTCAGACTCTCAGCGTGTGTTTAATAAAGCGAGCTTTCTGTTGTCGTAGAATACAAAGCGAGCTTTCTGTTCTCGTAGTATTTGTAAGGCTTCGCCGTGGTTGTGCCTAAGTATTGGAATATTTGTTCATCGACGTAAAGTACGTAGCTGTTTTGGTCACACCAAGTGCTGTGTAAGAGCATCGATTAACTTGCCTCCTCTTTTCTGGCCAGTGATAGGCGCCGGCACGCCGATCCAATTTTGGGCCGGTTGCAGCACACCCGTCCGATTCATCCATTAACAGCCGTAAGATTTAACGCCCCCTCCTCCACTCTCAAAAAAATCTGACGCCCCCCCC
>LR738711.1:622404080-622423518 GCA_902687465.1 Secale cereale
ACTGCTTCCTGCAAAATATGAGCCAGCAAAAACAAATTTAGCAAGGAAGATCTCCAAGGTTGATTGTAGCAAAAAAAAAAACAAGCTAGTTCAAGCAAAAAACACCTCGAAGGCAACCGACGGTTAAACGATTCCGGCACCAGCGAACCCGCGTGGTGCAGCTTTGCCCCGCTGGATGCCTCTTAGCCAGAGGACGGTTGCAGCTCCGCCAACCGGGGGTTGTAGCTTCCCATCGCCGCGGCTGCAAATCCACCAAGCCAGCTTCTGCTGGCATATCGGTGGTCGCCGTTGCCGGCACCGGTGGTGGGCTCGCAGCACTTCGATGGTGGACTTGCAGCACTTCGATGGTCAATTGAAGAAGGAGATGGGAGAGAGGATGCGAGATAAGATGGATGGAGCGAAGATCCGTGCCTGGGCCCATGCTACAGGAGCAAACCGAGGTGCTGGATTTTTCTTCTAATCACACGACGCGCACAGGACCGGTCGAAGATTTGTCGGTGTTAAATGTTTTTCTTTTGAAAAATGTTGCTTGTGTAATGCTCTCTTCAATCCAATATACCCTAAGGGTTAGGGTTTCTAAATTCACAAGTACTCTTTTTGATCCAATATAAATGTCGTGAAGCAAGCCATCCTCGTCATCACCTAGTCAATGCTCAAGGAAAAAACACCCACAAAAGATACCCCACTCCTTTAGCCATCCCTGAGTCGTTGTTGAGGCTGCAAGGCCAAGAATTCGAGTGACTAAAGCTAAAGCAGCTACTTTTGAAGTGACTGAAGCTGAAGCAACTACTTTCGAAGTAACAGAAAGAGTTCTTTTTAACCTCAGTGGTACCATCGCTAGGTCGAAGTAATAGAAAGAGTTTTTTTAACCTCAGCGATACTGTGACGCCCGAAGACCGACGTCCCAGAAGATTCCAGAAGATTCCAGATGTTCCGGGTTGCCCGTGTGTTTTTTTGTGCTTGTGTTATTTTTTTTGCATTGCATCATGTCATCATGCCATCATGTCATATTTTATTTTGCATCTCAACCTAAATAAATCGTGTGGACCTTCGGTCCATTTAAATCGAGGGAAGGTGACTTCTCTTTATAACATATAAAAGTCTCTCAATATTAGTAGGGAGCTATATAATAAATATTCCATTGTTTGGAAATACCCGCAACATACTTGCAATATTTCCCCATGTCTTTTTCCCTTCGAGTTTCTCCTTCAAACCTTCCCTATATTCTTTTCTCAATTTTCGAGGCTCCTACAAATATCCAGACTCCGTTCAAACTCCTTTTATTGCAAGCTAAATGTTTTTAGTTTGCACTTTCCTTTTGTTGGAACTATTTTTGTTGGGTTGGTAATATCCCGTAAAGCCTTATAAAAATGTTCCATATTTTATTTTCTGTTCATGGCCTCCTTTTCTTCTTATTGTGGACTCTCTCTATTTTTATTTTTCTGCTAAGGAAAATAAATAAAGAGAGGCAGCTTCCTCTCCTCCTTCTCAGGCCCACTAGCCACTCCAACCGCCCTGGCCCATTCCTCCTCTGGCCAGGCCTCCCTTTCGGCCCAGCCCAACTCCCCATCCAACCCTAGCATCCCAACCGCAGCCTCTCACCTCTCCCTCTCGTTCCCTCGCACCGCCGCCACCCTCCCATTCCCCTCGATCTCCTCTCTCTCTCGACCGACAGGTCCCGCTTTCCCCTCGTCCCGCTCGCGAAGTCCCTCGATCCCATCCCTCGTCCTCTCGCCCCCCTCCTCTACAGCCGTTCCAGCGGTCCAGCGCGGAGCCGCGCCAGTCCGCTCCATCCCCGCGGCCCCGAGCGCTGCCTCGCCATGGGAGTCGCCAGCAGCAGGCAGCCCGAGCCTCTGGCCTTCCTCCGCCGTGCGCCAGGGCCGCGCCCCGCCCCTCTTCGTCCCTCCTCGCGTCAGCCCTCGAGCTCCTGGTCCTTCAGAGGCCTGGCCTCAGCACCGCGGTGCCGCGCTCCGGCAGAGCCCTCCTCTCCTCCGAGCTCCGGCGCGCCAGGGCGCCCGTCCAGCGCGCCTCCTCTCCAGGCCGCCCCGGCTCTGCGTCCCCGGCCCTGCACCTCCGTCGCCAAGGCAGCGCCGGCCCTGTCCCTCCGCGGCTCCCTCGTTCTGCTCCGTCCTCCGCGCGCCAAGGCAGGACGCACCCTGCTTCGTCTCTCCAGCACCGATGCCGTGGCTCCTTCGTCCTCCACAACACCTCCTTTGCCTCTTCGTGCTGCCTCTTTTGTTTTTTTTTGCCTCTGTGTTGTTTTGTTGTGTGTTGCTTGTGCTGTTGAGTTTTGGCAGAGGACCCGTGTACCCCTTCGAGTCGCCGACGACCTTCAAGTTCGACTACGGACGAGAACGACTTCATGGACAAGTACCCCTACGAACCTGTACCCCTACGTCGACGACGATCCCGACAAGTACCACGACACGACCCGAACATCTACGGGAAAACGAGCTCCGTGAACAACTACCGTCGCCGGAACAACTACTTCCCACTACGGAACGAGTTCCACTACCGTCGCCCGAGTACAACTACCGCTACGAGGACGAACACCTTCGGTGAAGAAATGGGAACGTCTACTTCCTCTCCGAACGGAACATCTACTTCCACTACACCCCGTGAACGACTACTTCCTCTACAAACCGTGTTCCACTACTTCCACTACGAACTTGAACCGTCCCGAAACGCACGCTTCAAAGGTATAACCCCGAGACGTGACCCGTGTGATGCTTGTGTTGTATGAAATGTCTCCCGTGTGTGCTTCGTGCCCGTTCCGACCTTTTGTCATGTTCCTCGGTTGCCTCGTCACCGACTCGTGGGAACCCGGTAACGGGATCGCCCCACGCCATCTATCTTTTGCACCGGTCTCTCAACGAGAAACCGGAACCGAGGTGTTGCGTTGCATCATTCCGGATCGTTGCCGTGGCACCTTTTCATTCCACCACGGTGACGATGCTTCTTATCTTCTTCTTGTTAATCTTTTAATAAAACTTGCATAAACTTGATCATGTCATCCGCATCATATTAACAACATTAATATGTGTGAATTGTTGTTTGCTTATAATTACTAAACATGCTCATGGGGATTTTCCGGATATGTTGTTGTTATTTCCGGCCTCATTTAAAATGTCTAAATAGTGTAGTTTTATTATGCTTCACCTCTTGCCATGTTAAAAAACATTTAATCTTGTCTTGTTAATAATGAGAGTCAACTAAATAATTAATATGTGGTGTTTCGTCAATATGCAACTCGTTGCATATTGGTCTCCACTTAACTTGTAGTGTTGTTTGTGCACTTTGCCATGCCATGCATATTTAAACCGGACATGCATCATACTTGCTTGTGCATCGTATGCCATGTTTATGCTTGTGTGTTTACCGTGTTGTTTCTTTCTTTCCGGTTGCTTCTCTTGTTAGCTTCGGTTTCGTTCCGGAGTTGTGAGGATTCTCTCGTCTGTGTTACTCCGTCTTCATGGATCCGTTCTTCTCCCTTGTGGAATCCCAGGCAAGATGATCATACCCTTGGATACCTTTACTACCATTGCCATGATTAGTTGTCTCGATGCTATCGTTACATGTCGCGCTACCCATTTTTATGTCAGCCCTCTCCTTGTTGCCATGAAACCTCTAACCTTGACACCTTCCTAGCAAAACCACTGTTTGGCTATGTTACCCGCTTGCTCAGCCTCGCTTGCTCAGTCCCTCTTATAGCGTTGTTAGTTGCAGGTGAAGATGAAGTTCGTTCCAGGTGGGAACTTGTTGTTGGATATATCACAATATCTATAATTATTATTAACACACCTATATACTGGGCATGGGTGGAAGGCTTAGCCTTTTGCTCGGTGTTTTGTTCTACTCATGCCACCTTAGGCACCGATAAACCGGCATTATGTTCCTTGATTTTGCGTTCCTAACACGATGGGTGTAATGGGGACCCCTTGACAGTTCGACTTTGAATAAAACTCCTCCAGCAAGGCCCAACATTGGTTTTAATTTGCCTCATAATAATAACTTAATTAAATAATTAAATTTGCATAGGGGGTCGCGTCCCCGAGGATTCTTAATTCTACATAGCAGGGGGGGCCAGTGCTGATGGTGTTGGTCCCAAATAGAGTCGTGTGCGGTGCCACCCAGTCACCTGGGGTCTTCGGTTGCTGTACGCTGTGCTCATCCGGACGTGGCCTGAGACGAGATACGCGCGGCTACTATCAGGGTGTCGGCACGCCGGGAGGTCTTGCTGGACTTGTTTTACCATTGTCGAAATGACTTGTGCTACAGGGATTCCGAGCCTGATCGGTTTTTCCCTAAGATAAGGGGTGATGATATTATATTTATCACTTCAGCTAATCGTGAGAGCTTGTGATGGGCTAAGTTGGGACACCCCTGCAGGGTTATGATCTTTCGAAAGCCATGCCCGCGGTTATGTGGCAGATTGGAATTTGTTAATGTCCGGTTGTAGAAAACTTGACAGAGGATTCTAAGTAAAACACACAACTGTGTGAGTAACCGTGACTGTCTCTTTTCACTTTGAGAAGAGAACACGGTGGGGTTATGCTTGACCGTATGTAGTTAGGATCTTTAGCGATCACCTCTTTTGCGACCGTTTGCGTAGCTTCTCATCTTATTCTGGTACTCGTAAGTTAGCCACCATATTATGCTTAGTCGCTGCTGCAGCCTCACCACTTTACCTCTTCCTACCCACAAAGCTTTGCTAGTCTTGTTACCCATGGTTATGGGATTGCTGAGTCCTCGTGGCTCACAGATACTACAACACCAGATGCAGGTTCAGCCGAGTTTGAAGCAGAAGCGGGTTCAAGTACTTCACCAGGAGTTCGATGAAGAGTTTGGCTGTTTGCTTGTGACGCTTCGACGATCAGTAGTGGTTTCTACTAGGATTCGATCTAGGACCTGTGGCTTTATGTTGTTTTGGTATCTTTCTTTTGGATCTTCACCCGTAGTCGGGTTGTGATGTTCTGAATGATGATTGCTTATGTAATGTATTGTGTGAAGTGGCGAGTGTAAGCCAACTATCTCCTTTTGCTTTTTAATCCCTCTTTTACATGAGTTGTGCAAAGATACCAAACTTGAGATCATTCTAGGATGGGCTTATACCTTTAAGTCGTGCCTCGACACGTAGGAGGTATAGTCCCATCCTGGGCATTACAAGTTGGTATTCAGAGCCTTCTCCGACCTAGAAGCCCCCACTGATTGATCGAATCGTTGACGGTTGAGTCTAGGCACACACTAAAAACTTTTTGAGTCCTATATTATATCGGAGAGTAGGAATTCTTTGCTTCTCATCCCCTTTCATTCTGGTGAGGACTCTTGACGATTACTCTTGCCTCTTCTACTTTCAAAAATTGCACCAAATTTTTTTTAGGATCCCGCGAGTATTCTGGGATTGTTTCGATGTTCTTGTGACAAGGATATTGTTCTCGATGCCTCCTGTTACCGAGGAGTTGAGCTTCGGGGTATCATTGACATAAGCATATCGCGGCAGTACTAAATACTTAAGACGGCCGACATCGAAAATCTCTCCTATACGGCCAGTGGCAAGATAACCCCGACATCACCCAGTACTGGGGAGGTAGTTCGAGAGTATTGCCATAGCTTGTTATAGTGGATGCTTTTCGAAGGTCCGAGGTAAACAGTTTCCGAGAAAGACTGGTTATGTGTTGAAGGATGGATACACCTGGATGTAGGTTTAGAGTTGATTGCGCGGTGCTTCCCGTGTATCCCCAACACCTGATTTCATAACTGGAAACTTTCGGAAATCTATAGGTGGGTTCATCAAGTAGTTCTAGGCATTCTTCCAATGGATGCACGATATGAAGTTCGGGGTTCTACATTGAGTGAAGTGGTTTTATGGACTTGTTCTGATCGGGAGTTGCATCTTAAAGGGTCCTTGGCTATGCTGATCCGGGGATGACAAAACCCTTTTGTAACACGTTCCATGAGCTTTCAGCACGAAGATGTCGAACGAAACTTCTATCTTGTATTTGTTCTATCTGATCCTTGTTCCTTTTTTTATTTACTTTTGTTCTCCAAGTGGCTTCTCGTCAAGTTGAGGTACCTACGGAATTCATTCGTTCAATTCTTTGCTCGGATGATATTGTGAAGATGATGCTGCGACTTATCTACCCTTTGTTCTTGTTTTGATTCTGGTATTCGAGTTGCTTCGATGTCAAATGTTGATTCCACACCTTCCTAATCGGTATTCTCATATTTCTATGGGAGTGCTAATTCCTCTGATCATCAAGATGGTCATGTTAAATTCTTTTCAACCGGTGTCCATTTTGTTCATCTCAAATTATCTTTGTTTTCCCCGCCCTCCCACCCTTTTTCTTCTCGGAGCAAGAATTCTCAAATGAAGTATCCATTTTATTCATGTGATATTTCTTCATTCTTTTCCTTCAATGTTCTTATCCGGTGATTTATCGTGAAGATGCTCAAGTGCTTCAAGTTCATCATTCTTTTGTTCCAATATTCTGCCGGTGGATGTAATTCAAGCTTCGGTGTTGATCTTATCCTTTTCCTCGTTTCACAATGCTTTCTTATTCCGGTGCATCAATTAATAATTCTTCTCTTGCTATCCATATCCGGAGTGCTGAAGATTCATAATTCCATTCTTAACCCGTTCAAATTATTTTGAGCATTGTCTTCTTACTCAAGTCATTTAATTCAACCGGTGATATATCTCTTAAGCAATCTTTTTCAACGGTGATTTCTCTGAGTGGGTCCTAACCCACAGGTCTTTTCCCAGGATCTTACCTGACTCTTCTATTTTCTGGAGTTACACTCAAATTCTTTTAAAAGTGTGACGTAAGAATGATTTCCATCAGTCACAGTCCCTCTTCAGGACCGCTTTCAAATTCTTTTCATCATTGGTTCAACCTTTTTAATTCTTCATTCCGGAGTGCTCAACAATTCTTCATGACATTTCTCGTCTTCATTCTCAACATTTGAAGACCGGAGAAGTGTTTCTCTTAAATTTTTGACACATTCTCTTGATGAGTTGTGGTTCTAGCTTCATGCCATCTTCATTATCGTTTGATTATGAGGAATTCTTTTATAACCGTCCGGAGCATTTCATGAATTCTTGTCTTTGTGATCCTCCGAAGGCCATCATTTCAGAATATTTCTTCGTTCTCAGTTTTCAACTTCGTCCTCCAAATATTCTTCATTGATGTCTCCTCGTTCGTCTCCATATTCTAACGGTGGCTCGTTCAAGATTTCTCTTCCTTGTTATCATTTTAATTCATTTGTTCTTTTCATAATCCTACCGGTGGTTCGTTGAAGATTTACCCAAGCTTGTGCTAGATCTCTCTTTAATTCTTTGCAACGAGAATAAGTTGTATGCCAAATCCTTTGGTTGTCATCAATTTAAATTGGTGAAGGAGATGCATGACATAATTCTTATTCTTATTCCTTCAAGGTGATTTAATTCTTTTGTCTGGAGCTTGTTCATCATACCATATCCTTGGTTCTAAGTTGTTCATCTTGTTTTCCGGAGCTCCATGTTATTTCAATTATATCATTTCAAACCTCCATCTAATTCATCACATGCCTCGAATCTTATTCTTTTCATCTTTCACTTCTCATGCTTTCATTACCGGAGTTCTTCATGGTGGTTCATCAAGATTTAATTCATCCTCGAAGACTTCATCAAGATTCTTGTTGAAGCTCAAGCTTTCTTCATCATGCTTTCCAATTGCATTTCTTTCTACCTTATCTTTGCAGATGGTGTTATGTCATTTTTGACAATTCCTTCATGTTTTATGATTCACGAGTTGTCAAGAATGAGATATTTAAAACCATCATTTTCCTTGTTCAGGAGATCTTTCCAACCATTCAATTTATTTGTTGGAGCTATCTTGGGTTGTATTTCACCTAAAAGCTTTCCCTAAGGATTGTTGTTATTGTGGTGCTTATAAATGACCCAAGTTCTTCATTTATCAGTCCGGTGAAATAAGCTTTTCTTATCCTTGTTGATCTCAATCCAATCAATTGTTTTCGTTAGTGGCTGGTTGTCACCTCATAATTTTGAGATGCTTTCCTAAAGCCCACAACGAGCTTATTCTTTTCATTGTTGATTTTTCCAACAACTCTGTTCAACCTTCTTCGTAAGGATGCTCTTTCAAATTCAATTTTGAGAGATGTTGTCATTTTCTTCTCCGCTCAAGTCTTTCATTGATTTATATGCTATTCTGTCATTCCGGAGGCTTTGTGATATTGCTCTCTTTGACCATCATCTCGTTTTTTCAAGATCATGTTCTTTCATTGTTTATCATTTAACCGGAGTGTTGTATTCTTCATTCAAGTTCCCTCATCTTACTAGTTTTGCCTATCTTTTAACCGGAGTGCTGTCTGAATCTTTCTTACCTTTCTAAGGCAATATGTTGTTGATTTCAGCAAGTATCATTCCATCTCCTCAAGATCATGTTAATTCTTTCAATTTTCAGACGGAGTGCTGTCCGAATTCTGTCATTCTTATTCCTTGGCTATACCATTGCGGGTTCTTATTCTTTCGTCATCCGTGAGCTCTTGTTTCATGGCTTTTATCCTACAAGGTTCTCATAATGTTCCATGTTCCTCCTTTTACCGGAGTGCTCTTAACTTCATTCATCTCTGTTCTATTCTTCTTTCAATTTGTTCAACCTCTCAAGGTTCCCTGGTGTCACTCGTCTGTCAAAGAAGCAACTTTGTTTTACCTCTTCCTCTTCCGTTTTTACCCGGTGATATCTCTAGGAGCTCGAGTCGAGATCCTCTGTTAGTGTGGGAGAGTTGTGACGCCCGAAGACCGACGTCCCAGAAGATTCCAGAAGATTCCATATGTTCCGGGTTGCCCGTGTGTTCTTTTGTGCTTGTGTTATTTTTTTTGCATTGCATCATGTCATCATGCCATCATGTCATATTTTATTTTGCATCTCAACCTAAATAAATCGTGTGGACCTTCGGTCCATTTAAATCGAGGAAAGGTGACTTCTCTTTATAACATATAAAAGTCTCTCAATATTAGTAGGGAGCTATATAATAAATATTCCATTGTTTGGAATTACCCGCAACATACTTGCAATATTTCCCCATGTCTTTTTCCCTTCGAGTTTCTCCTTCAAACCTTCCCTATATTCTTTTCTCAATTTTCGAGGCTCCTCCAAATATCCAGACTCCGTTCAAACTCCTTTTATTGCAAGCTAAATGTTTTTAGTTTGCACTTTCCTTTTGTTGGAACTATTTTTGTTGGGTTGGTAATATCCCGTAAAGCCTTATAAAAATGTTCCATATTTTATTTTCTGTTCATGGCCTCCTTTTCTTCTTATTGTGGACTCTCTCTATTTTTATTTTTCTGCTAAGGAAAATAAATAAAGAGAGGCAGCTTCCTCTCCTCCTTCTCAGGCCCACTGGCCACTCCAACCGCCCTGGCCCATTCCTCCTCTGGCCAGGCCTCCCTTTCGGCCCAGCCCAACTCCCCATCCAACCCTAGCATCCCGACCGTAGCCTCTCACCTCTCCCTCTCGTTCCCTCGCACCGCCGCCACCCTCCCGTTCCCCTCGATCTCCTCTCTCTCTCGACCGACAGGTCCCGCTTTCCCCTCGTCCCGCTCGCGAAGTCCCTCGATCCCATCCCTCGTCCTCTCGCCCCCCTCCTCTACAGCCGTTCCAGCGGTCCAGCGCGGAGCCGCGCCAGTCCGCTCCATCCCCGCGGCCCCGAGCGCTGCCTCGCCATGGGAGTCGCCAGCAGCAGGCAGCCCGAGCCTCTGGCCTTCCTCCGCCGTGCGCCAGGGCCGCGCCCCGCCCCTCTTCGTCCCTCCTCGCGTCAGCCCTCGAGCTCCTAGTCCTTCAGAGGCCTGGCCTCAGCGCCGCGGTGCCGCGCTCCGGCAGAGCCCTCCTCTCCTCCGAGCTCCGGCGCGCCAGGGCGCCCGTCCAGCGCGCCTCCTCTCCAGGCCGCCCCGGCTCTGCGTCCCCGGCCCTGCACCTCCGTCGCCAAGGCAGCGCCGGCCCTGTCCCTCCGCGGCTCCCTCGTTCTGCTCCGTCCTCCGCGCGCCAAGGCAGGACGCACCCTGCTTCGTCTCTCCAGCACCGATGCCGTGGCTCCTTCGTCCTCCACAACACCTCCTTTGCCTCTCCGTGCTGCCTCTTTTGTTTTTTTGCCTCTGTGTTGTTTTGTTGTGTGTTGCTTGTGCTGTTGAGTTTTGGCAGAGGACCCGTGTACCCCTTCGAGTCGCCGACGACCTTCAAGTTCGACTACGGACGAGAACGACTTCATGGACAAGTACCCCTACGAACCTGTACCCCTACGTCGACGACGATCCCGACAAGTACCACGACACGACCCGAACATCTACGGGAAAACGAGCTCCGTGAACAACTACCGTCGCCGGAACAACTACTTCCCACTACGGAACGAGTTCCACTACCGTCGCCCGAGTACAACTACCGGTACGAGGACGACCACCTTCGGTGAAGAAATGGTAACGTCTACTTCCTCTCCGAACGGAACATCTACTTCCACTACACCCCGTGAACGACTACTTCCTCTACAAACCGTGTTCCACTACTTCCACTACGAACTTGAACCGTCCCGAAACGCACGCTTCAAAGGTATAACCCCGAGACGTGACCCGTGTGATGCTTGTGTTGTATGAAATGTCTCCCGTGTGTGCTTCGTGCCCGTTCCGACCTTTTGTCATGTTCCTCGGTTGCCTCGTCACCGACTCGTGGGAACCCGGTAACGGGATCGCCCCACGCCATCTATCTTTTGCACCGGTCTCTCAACGAAAAACCGGAACCGAGGTGTTGCGTTGCATCATTCCGGATCGTTGCCGTGGCACCTTTTCATTCCACCACGGTGACGATGCTTCTTATCTTCTTCTTGTTAATCTTTTAATAAAACTTGCATAAACTTGATCATGTCATCCGCATCATATTAACAACATTAATATGTGTGAATTGTTGTTTGCTTATAATTACTAAACATGCTCATGGGGATTTTCCGGATATGTTGTTGTTATTTCCGGCCTCATTTAAAATGTCTAAATAGTGTAGTTTTATTATGCTTCACCTCTTGCCATGTTAAAAAACATTTAATCTTGTCTTGTTAATAATGAGAGTCAACTAAATAATTAATATGTGGTGTTTCGTCAATATGCAACTCGTTGCATATTGGTCTCCACTTAACTTGTAGTGTTGTTTGTGCACTTTGCCATGCCATGCATATTTAAACCGGACATGCATCATACTTGCTTGTGCATCGTATGCCATGTTTATGCTTGTGTGTTTACCGTGTTGTTTCTTTCTTTCCGGTTGCTTCTCTTGTTAGCTTCGGTTTCGTTCCGGAGTTGTGAGGATTCTCTCGTCTGTGTTGCTCCGTCTTCATGGATCCGTTCTTCTCCCTTGTGGAATCCCAGGCAAGATGATCATACCCTTGGATACCTTTACTACCATTGCCATGCTTAGTTGTCTCGATGCTATCGTTACATGTCGCGCTACCCATTTTTATGTCAGCCCTCTCCTTGTTGCCATGAAACCTCTAACCTTGACACCTTCCTAGCAAAACCACTGTTTGGCTATGTTACCCGCTTGCTCAGCCTCGCTTGCTCAGTCCCTCTTATAGCGTTGTTAGTTGCAGGTGAAGATGAAGTTCGTTCCAGGTGGGAACTTGTTGCTGGATATATCACAATATCTATAATTATTATTAACACACCTATATACTAGGCATGGGTGGAAGGCTTAGCCTTTTGCTCGGTGTTTTGTTCCACTCATGCCACCTTAGGCGCCGATAAACCGGCATTATGTTCCTTGATTTTGCGTTCCTAACACGATGGGTGTAATGGGGACCCCTTGATAGTTCGACTTTGAATAAAACTCCTCCAGCAAGGCCCAACATTGGTTTTAATTTTCCTCATAATAATAACTTAATTAAATAATTAAATTTGCATAGGGGGTCGCGTCCCCGAGGATTCTTAATTCTACATAGCAGGGGGGGCCAGTGCTGATGGTGTTGGTCCCAAATAGAGTCGTGTGCGGTGCCACCCAGTCACCTGGGGTCTTCGGTTGCTGTACGCTGTGCTCATCCGGACGTGGCCTGAGACGAGATACGCGCGGCTACTATCAGGGTGTCGGCACGCCGGGAGGTCTTGCTGGACTTGTTTTACCATTGTCGAAATGACTTGTGCTACAGGGATTCCGAGCCTGATCGGTTTTTCCCTAAGATAAGGGGTGATGATATTATATTTATCACTTCAGCTAATCATGAGAGCTTGTGATGGGCTAAGTTGGGACACCCCTGCAGGGTTATGATCTTTCGAAAGCCGTGCCTGCGGTTATGTGGCAGATTGGAATTTGTTAATGTCCGGTTGTAGAAAACTTGACAGAGGATTCTAAGTAAAACACACAACTGTGTGAGTAACCGTGACTGTCTCTTTTCACTTTGAGAAGAGAACACGGTGGGGTTATGCTTGACCGTATGTAGTTAGGATCTTTAGCGATCACCTCTTTTGCGACCGTTTGCGTAGATTCTCATCTTATTCTGGTACTCGTAAGTTAGCCACCATATTATGCTTAGTCGCTGCTGCAGCCTCACCACTTTACCTCTTCCTACCCACAAAGCTTTGCTAGTCTTGTTACCCATGGTTATGGGATTGCTGAGTCCTCGTGGCTCACAGATACTACAACACCAGATGCAGGTTCAGCCGAGTTTGAAGCAGAAGCGGGTTCAAGTACTTCACCAGGAGTTCGATGAAGAGTTTGGCTGTTTGCTTGTGACGCTTCGACGATCAGTAGTGGTTTCTACTAGGATTCGATCTAGGACCTGTGGCTTTATGTTGTTTTGGT
This sequence comes from Secale cereale, assembly GCA_902687465.1. Lineage (NCBI taxonomy): Eukaryota > Viridiplantae > Streptophyta > Magnoliopsida > Poales > Poaceae > Secale > Secale cereale. The sequence goes on from LR738711.1 coordinate 622,416,914, forward strand.
ATCTTTATTTTGGATCTTCACCCGTAGTCGGGTTGTGATGTTCTGAATGATGATTGCTTATGTAATGTATTGTGTGAAGTGGCGAGTGTAAGCCAACTATCTCCTTTTGCTTTTTAATCCCTCTTTTACATGAGTTGTGCAAAGATACCAAACTTGAGATCATTCTAGGATGGGCTTATACCTTTAAGTCGTGCCTCGACACGTAGGAGGTATAGTCCCATCCTGGGCATTACAGATACTACCGTCAGGGCGAAGGCGGCACTGTCGCCTCGGTCCTCGATGCACATAAGATTGGATTGGGGGCTATAAAATGAGGTCTTTTTTCCAATGGATCTTAACCTTTGACCTCCTGTTTTGCCCCCATTGTTAAGTGACGGTGTTCTGCACTAAGGGGGGGGGGGTCAATCGAGTCGGTATGTAGTCTCTAGGCTGGGCCTGTGGGCCTCATTCTCCGTCGGAGGGACTCCGGAAGCTGCACGCATGTAGACATAATCAAGGCTGCCTCTGTCGGAGACTTGATGTATACTCCAAAATATCTGGATGTCGGAAGCTGCACGCTTGTAGACATAATCAAATTGCCTCATACTCCAACATATCTCCTACCGCCTTAATCCAATCCCCTGGATATCGATCATGTAACCTTAGATGACCTACCTAGCTTGTATATTAGCCATAGGGTTTAGCCCATAGAGAGGACCGAATCACAATTACATTCACCTAGCCCTAGGGTTAGACCACAACTTACGATCTTGAGGTAGATCAAGTTTGTACTCAATACATCACCATCAGTATATACAAGAGTAGGATGTAGGGTCTTGCCTCCATCAAGAGGGCCCGACCCTGGGTAAAACATTGTCTTTCTTCTTCCTGTTATCACTGATCGGAATCCACATCTCGGGACCCTCTACCTTGAGGTCTGCCGGTTCTAACACTAACACTGGTGCTTTATCTGAGAGTTTCGATGTGAAATCAATAGAAGGATGGATGGCTCATCTACAGATTAACTACAACATCGGCTACGGGAACGTATACATCCCCTTGTGTTCAACATCATGACCTTCTGCGCCAACTCGACAGGCCATCCGACCTCCGCCGAGAACTATGCCTCGGATCATATCGTAATTTTCGGAGGCTTGGAATACACCGTGGATACCTGTGGCGAGCTCGTCCTGTCAGGCTGGACGCTCGGCCGGATCGAGGGCCTGTCAGACATAGGATGCTTGACTCCGACACCAATCTCCTTTAAGGATGTCGGATTGGGCTCCCGGCTCCGTTGGAGGAACCAAATACGTTGACTCCATGCGATCTCGTCTCGACGTCAAGCCTTGCCGCTAGTACGAGCACCACCTTGGACATTACATCGAATCTAGAACCGGCTCTAGTGCTAGATCCAGAATCGGCTTCGGATCCTCACCATAATGACGATGTGCCAGGCTATATGTCGGGCGTACTTGGAGTTAGCCTTCCCTACAGCCAGGCCATGAACCTCGAGGAACTATCTCAACTATGCGCGATGCTCGACCCTATCTAGAGCTTATCAATCTCGGACGGTCAGGCCTCGGTGTATGACAAGATCGGACTTAAAGATGATGATCCGGAAAATTATGTTCCACCCACCACTCACGTAGTCGCCATGATCGACGAGTTAACCGACGTTCTAGACTATAACGAGGCCACCGACATGGATGAAGATGTCGATGGCCCTACAGAAACCACTTCGCCACGAGTAAACACCAGCAAGTGGACTGCAACATCTACCTACGATGTATACATGGTTGATACGCCCAAAAACCCGTCCAGACTGGGCACCAATGGGGACCCCAGCGGGAACAACGCCACAGCCGATAATGGCGGGGCGGCAGCCGGCGAGGCTAACAATCCAGGAGAGGATCTTCAAGCCTTCCCTGAGCGACACGCTAACCCTTAAGGAATCCCCGAGGACCTGGACCCGGATTACCTCTTTAAAGGGGCTGACGACAACTACTTACCTGAATCCGGGGAAGACGAGAGCTATGGTATCGAGGACTATATAGTGCCCGAAGACCCTTTTGAGCAAGAGCACATCTGACGGCGCCTCATGGCCATCGCCCGAAGTATGAAATGAAAACAACACCAGTTGCAAGACAATGCGGCTGCATTGAATGAAAAGTGGGTCGAAGTACTCTCGATCGAGCAAGACCTCAAGGAACGACACCATATGATACGTCACCGTCGTATCTATAATTTTTTATTGTTCTGTGCCAATATTATTCAACTTTTACATACTTTTGGCAACAATTTATATGATTTATTTGGACTAACCTATTGATCTAGTGCCCATGTCAGTTCATGTTTGTTGCATATTTTTGTTTCACAGAATATTCATATCAAATGAAGTCCAAATTGAATAAAAATTTACAGAGAATTATTTTGGAATTTTTGCAAATTTTGTGAGGTGGAATCAACGTAAAAGGAGGCTCCAGGACTCCACAACCCACCAGGGCGCGCCAGGGGGTGCCCAGCGCGCCCAGGTGTCTTGTGCCCTCCTCGAATGTCGGTTGGGCACCTTCTTCGGGCACAAGAAAGCTATGTCAGTTGGGCACCTTCTTGGGGCACAAGAAAGCTAATTTATGAGAAAATCGTGCTAACATTTGAGCGCAATTTGAGTTACGGATCTCCGGAAATTTAAGAAATAGTGAAGGGCCAGATCTAGAGAACGCGGAACAGAAGAGAAGAGAGAGACATATCCAATCTCGGAGGGGCTCTCGCCCCTTCGCCGCCATGGCGGCCATGGACCAGAGGGGAAACCCTCCTCCCATCTAGGGGGGAGGCAAAATAAGAAGAAGCAGGGGCCTCTCTCCCCGTGGTGCCGGAGTGCCGCCGGGGCTAGGATCATGCCGGTGATATACATCAACAATCTTGCTACCGTCAACACCAACTTTATCCCCCTCTATGCAGCGGTGTAACCTCTCTATTCCCATTGTAATTCTCTACTTAAACATGGTGCTCAACACTATATATTATTTTTCAATAATATGTGGTTATTCTATGATGTTTGAGCAGATATATTTTGTTATATGGCATAATCGTGATCTTGATTGGTATGATTGTATATTTTGTTTTGGTGTTATCATACTGTGCCCTCCGTCTCACACAAACGTGAGGGGTCCCCGCTGTAGGGTGTTGCAATATGTTCATGGTTCGCTTATAGTGGGTTGCGAGTGTGATAGAAACTTAAACCCGAGTAAGGGGGTATGATGTATGGGAGTAAAGATGGCTTGATACTTAATGTTATGGTTGGGTTTCATGGCCTTAATGATCTTTAGTAGTCCTGGATGCTTGCTAGATTTTTAATCATAACTGCATATAATCCAAGTACAGAAAGTGTGTTAGCTCATGCCTCTCCCTCATACAAAATTGCAAGAATGATTACCGGTCTAGTTATAGATTGCCTAGGGACAAATCATTCTTTTGTGTTACAAAGATCTTGCTACTACACTATTTTATTTATTGTCTTGCAATTTATTTCAAGTACTTTTAGTTTTATCCTTGTTTAGATAAAGAAAATGTTATGTGTGCGTAGAGTTGTATTGGTGGTCGATAGAATTTGAGGGAATAGTTGTTCTACCTTTAGCTCCTCGTTGGGTTCGACACTCTTATTTATCAAAAAAGGCTACAAATGGTCCCCTGCACTTGTGGGTTATCAAGACCTTTTTCTAGCACTGTTGCCAGTGAGCATTAGCATGGGGTGAATATTCTCATGTGTGATTGTTTGCTTTATCACTAAGTAGTTTTTATTTCCTTTTCTAAGTTGTTCTCTATCTTTAGTTATGAAGATGGGGACCTCCTAAAACCCTCGATGCTGGTTATATGAAATATTATGCACTTATTTGATAATCCTGTTAAAACCCCATTCAACGTGATAATGGGAGTAACATTTGATCGACGTGAATACTTTAGGGATTATCGCTTAACACAAAAGGGGAAAATTTTATGGGATCAAATTCATCTGTTGCATTTGTATTCTTGGAATATGATTTCACTTGTTGCTCTAGGATGAAGGCTCCACACCTTCCTTTTTCATGTGCATTTAATGATAATGAAACTTTAGCTTCTTATCCTAAAGGTATATATGATTATTATGATGCGGAACAAGTAGAAGAATTTGTTGTTTTTAAGGGTGCTTATGAAATTGAATCTCTGTTTGGAAAGTATGAAGATTATGATGATGATTTAAGTTATAGATCTGAAAATTTTGCTATCCTTAAATATTTCTATGTTAATTATAATACAATTATGATATTGATGCATTTACTGAGAGAGTCTCCGCTGTCCAAAAAGAGACTAATATTTTGTAGGAGTATATGAAAGAAGAAATTGATGACATTGTGAGCTCATTGGATGAAAAAAATAAGGAGGAGAGCGAAGAACAAAAGAAGGAAGAGCAAATTGATCCCTCATTCCCACCTTCTAATGAGAGTAACTCTTTATCCCATACATTGTTTAATTTTTCTTCGAGTTTACCGAAGGATGAATGCTATGATCCCGTTGATCGTTTGAAATATTCCTTTTTGATGATGGTTGCTATGCTTGTGATCAAGATGCCAATATGAATTATGCTTATGGATATGAACTCGTTATAATTCCTTATGTTAAACATGAGATTGTTGCTATTGCACCCACACATGATAATCCTATTATCTTTTTGAATTCTCCCAACTATACTATATCGGAGAAGTTTGCACTTATTAAGGATTATATTGATGGGTTGCATTTTACCGTTGCACATGATGATTTTGATGAATATAATATGCATGTGCTTGCTGCTCCTACTTGCAATTACTATGGGAGAGGAACTACATCTCCACCTCTCTATGTTTCCAGCATGATAAAATGGCAAGAAATTGCTTATACTATGCATTGGCCTTTACTTGATGTGCATGATTTTTTTTTATAACATACCGAGGCATAGGAAGAGAGTTAGACTTCATTGTTGCATGACACACATCACTTTGTGCTCATTACTAAATTAGAGATCATTGTTAATTCAAATTGGTTTTGGTATACCTTGGGATCTGGGTGAATCCATTACTTGAGCACTATAAGCCTAGCTTAATGCCTTTAAAGAAAGCGCCTCCAGGGAGACAACTCGGAAGTTCTAGAGAGTCATTTATTTCTATTGAGTGCTTTTATAAAGTTTAAAAACAAAAAAATGAAGTGGGAAAACCTAAATATTTTCAAAAAGAGAAGTGAGAGTAAGAAGGACGAGCACCGTTGAAGTGGGGGAGCTCCTTGAATTTTGTTCGTGCCCATGGAAATTTTGCAAATCTTGAATTACAGAAATTTTTCAACAAAAATAATTATCCCCTTGTAGAAATCCATCGTATTATAAAAATAATGTGGCAAGGTTTGCCTTTAGGATGATTAGATTGTTTGTTGGTATGTGCGGTGCAAAAACAGAAACTTTGTCTGTAGTGCGCGTTTTACATTTTTTACTGGAACGTCAAAAGTTCTACAAACTTTTTGCACAGTCTTGCTATACAAATTGTTTAATTTTTCCATTTTTTCAGAATTTTCAGAGTTACAGAAGTATGGTGAATGTTCAAATCTTTACAGACTGTCATGTTTTCACAGATTGTTGTTATAGCTTCGTTGTTTGCGTATGTTTGAAATCTTTTTGAGCCTCATTTGACTTGGGGTCATATAGTTGTGATAGCATACAATTAGTAATATTTTTTTATAATTATACAATAATGTTACAACAGTACATGATGGGATTTGATTGCCATATTCACTAACCCTGTGACTAAAAATTCGGTTAAGTTTTGTGTGGATGATGTGTTCGAAGATCGAGGAGGTATTGATGTGAGGAGAAGGAGGAGAGGCAAGAGTTCAAGCTTGGGGATGCCCAAGGCACCCCAAGTAAATATTCAAGGAGACTCGAGCGTCTAAGCTTGGGGATACCCCGGAATACATCCCATCTTTTTTCAACAAGTATCGGTATGTTTTTGGTTTTTGGTTTTTGTTTTGTTCACATGATATGCATAAATTCTTGGAACGTCTTTCTTTTCACTTTTCTTTTATGCACCATGCTGGTATGAGATAGTTCTTGGTTTATTTATAGAATGCTCTTTGCACTTCACTTATATCTTTTGAGTATGGATTTATAGAATTCTTCATGTGCTTCACTTATATCATTTGAAGTTTGGATTGTCTGTTTCTCTTCACTAGAAAAATGATGTTCATAGAATGCTCTATTGCTTCACTTATATTTGTTAGAGCATGATCTTTTGTAGACAGAATTAAACTCTCATTCTTCACTTATATCTATTTATAGAGTTAACATGAAATTGGTCAATTGCATGGTTAGTCATAAAATCCTACATAAAACTTGTGGATCACCGAATATGATATGTTTGATTCCTTGCAATAGTTTTACGATATAGAGATGATAATATGTGGGAGGTACTAGTGGATGATCGTGTTTAGTAAGATATTGATGTTAAGGTTTGTGATTCCCGATGCATGCACGTATACTCTCTCGTTATGCCGGGAAGTTGGAGCACAACTTATCCTTAATTGACTATCTTTGTGTGAAGGTCGGGGGCACGCAATGGTTAACTCCT